>JAODKN010000001.1:8918793-8930304 GCA_026774425.1 Petrocephalus zakoni | reverse complement strand
CCTCTATAGGATAACGCCCCACTCCCGCTACACACCTCTTGCTCTATAGGATAACGCCCCAGTCCCGCTACACACCTTTCCAGCTATAGGATAACACACCTCTCCCTCTATAGGATAACGCCCCAGTCCTGCTACACACCTCTCCAGCTATAGGATAACACACCTCTCCCTCTATAGGATAACGCCCCACTCCCGCTACACACCTTTCTCTCTATAGGATAATGCCCCACTCCCGCTACACACCTCTCCCGCTATAGGATAATGCCCCACTCCCGCTATAGAATAACACACCTCTCCCTCTATAGGATAACGCCCCACTCCCGCTACACACCTCTTGCTCTATAGGATAACGCCCCAGTCCCGCTACACACCTCTCCAGCTATAGGATAACACACCTCTCCCTCTATAGGATAACGCCCCACTCCCATTATCGGATAACGCCCCACTCCCATTATCGGACCCCATTCCTGCTATCAGATAACACACCTCTCCCGCCATCCGAAAACGCCCCTCTCCTGTTCCGCCCGGTGGAAGTACCACCTCACTGATTTAACGCTTATCACTATGGACTGTGATTAATGACAGTGCCTTCATCAGGACCTAACCAACCTATTACCAAAGAGATAATTAGTCCATTAGATGGCCGGTGTCGAGTGGGGGGGCTCTGCGTACCTGGAAACACATTGCACATCGCCATGGTAACGTGTGGCTTAATCTGCCTGCATTCAGCTGGCCCTCTATGTTCGTCTTTCATATTGAGTCAGTCTGCTAAGCAGGCAGGCTGCTGTAAATCTCCCGAAGCTACAGGGTTTCTATGAACCTTTTTAACTACATTAAGAAAAGTCATTTTATCCAAATCAGCACGTAATTATGCCCATTTTGACGATAACCCATTCTCCTGGATTGATTTATTGGCCAACTTGACCGCAGGTTCTGGGATTGGTCAGTGAAGTGCGTGTTGATTCCCACCATGCTAACAGAAACACCTCAGTGAGCTCCGTCCTGTGCAGACGGTGGGAGGGGCCTGGCTCACAGCTCTCCTTTATTCCTATTTTGGCATCCATCTCTGGGTTCAGGTGCTGTCCTCTCCTGTGCTGGAATTGAGTTAGCGGCCTGCTGGAGGATTAGCCTGCGAGAGACGTTGATAGGCCTGCAGTATAGCAGCCACCACAGCTACCAAATGCAGTGGCACATCAAACAGACTTGGTCCTGGGGGCAAGATCTAGCCAGCGGTGCCGGCCGCGGCAAGGCGAGTCGCACGTGTGCCGCTCCGTACAGGGGCTGAGCATGACAGCCCATTGTCTCCATGGCATCGCGAGGAGATCCATTATTATCCATCTGGCAAATGTACCTTGAAATAGAACCAGCTTCACAGGAGACATGAGTTTCATAATGCAGCTAAGGTGTGTTCACCAGAAACATCTCACAGCTTCCACTCAATTAAGCCGTGCCTTCAAACCCCCCCACTGGTCTTCACGGGCACCTTCAGACTGGAGTGTGATGTGCGATGCTGCTTTATGAACTCAGCCTTGGCTTCTGTGATTTCTGTGTGTTCTGACGATATGTCAGGTACCGTGCCGTGAACGTTCGTGAAGCCACTAGGGGGAGCCTTCTAGGTTCTACTCATGGCTGCTCCTGGGACAAACAGCCTCCCAGGTCTCACGGAAGAGCAGAGGTTCGTCTGCGTGATCCCAGATGGAAGACCTCTGAGCGAAGGATGTTGGGAGTGGATTAGAGAACCAGTGAAGCGAGGGCCCCAGCCGTCGGGTTCACGCGCCCCACTTCTAGCCACCGTGACATAAAGTGTCTTACTCCAGTAGCCATGCCACAGCCTCAGACTGAAGTTACAGACCCATCAAATCATTTCCTCCGGAATGAGCTGTCGACGGTCATTAAATCACAAAGTTATTTCTGTAAAAAATCTCCTCATATCCTGTGATTACAAGTGAGTCCACCATAGCCTGAGGATGCTGCGATGGTCTGGTTTGTGTGGCAGATCCCTCTGCAGCATGCAGAACCATGGTTCCCTATTCCGCTTGTGAAGTAGCGCAGACATGGTCAGCATGGTGGTCCTCTGCTCTCTCGGGTGGCGGGAAGCAACTGAAAGGCAACGGAGACCCAGCGTTGGTTGGTGTTAGCCAGCTGGAGAAGTCATCTCTGAGCTCCAGGAGGATGAACTGCACACTGCCCTAAGGTTCACGCCGCAATGACTGGCTCATTCTTATTACGGACACGGGTGTACTTTGGCTCCAGGCCAGGGGTGGCGCTGTAGAGAAAACCTCTTGGTTATGAAATGTATGGGTGCTATATTAAAAATAATTCACCATTAGTTATAGTAATAATAATTATGTACTTACCGTAAACCAGGACATGGGTATGTGGCTTTGCAGTTACAAATGTATTTCAATTTGCAGCCACCTGGGAGCCACAGTCTTTATTATCCCACAGCGAGGAATCATATAAATACCAGTATTTCTGGACTTTCAATCTGCTGGCCATATTTGTTTTCAGTCTGATCAGAGAGTTTGCAAAAGATGTCAATAAACAATCTTTGGTCCTTTCTGACTTAATGTTACTGTTCCAATCATCCATCGTAGTGCAATTGTGTCACCAAACATCCATGTTGTTTCAATTACTGAGCGGTACGTGACCTCGTGCGCAACCCCCCAACGTGATCCTTGCACCAAAATGACATCACTCTAGCCGCTCTGGCACGTCTGCATCCGCAGTACGTAATGAACCAGACGCATTGCAGATCCCAACTAGCCCCAGAATTATTTACTCTGTGATTCCGATGCCTTTGATTGCAGCTCATGTGAGCCAAAGCTGACAGCTTTGAACTACAGTATTGGATAACCCAGTTCAGGTCACCCCGCACATAATACATCCAATAAAAATATTACCTGATGTACTGAAAATAGCAGCTTTCATTATGAGGGATCATCTGTCTGTAGGGGCACTTTTCCACTGCACCAGGTACCAAACTATTGGTTTTAAAAAAAAAAAAAAAAAACAGTACTGCTCTTTTTCCATTGACATCTAGTCCAGTACCAGTGCCATAGTGCCAAACTAGCTGGTATTCGTTTGGTTGGGGTGGGACTTGCTAACAGGTTTTTTCTTCATTGGTTATGCAAAAAAGCCCCACAAAATACAACAATAATCATGAAAAAGCATTCTTATGACTCAGAAAATTACTGTAAACAAAGTTAAAAACTTTGTCCAGACAGTATGAAGGCATGGAAAATCCTGATCTCAATCCTCCTATAGCAGTCCTTGCAATGTGAGAATTTCATGTGCATATCTTGTGATGTCAATATTAATATCACACATTACCCAGCCATATAAAAATACTATAAAACCTACTTTTGAATTCAGTACAAAAGACCCTGGTCATGAGGGGAGCGCGGGGGGGAGGATATGACGCAGCAAAGATGGGACAGGGGGTTAAGATGCCATGGGCCCACGCGGGGAGCACGGGGGGGAGGATATGATGCGGCAAAGATGGGATAGGGGGTTAGGATGCCATGGGCCCACGAGGGGAGCGCGGGGGGGAGGATATGATGGGGCAAAGATGGGACAGAGGGTTAGGATGCCATGGGTCCACGAGGGGAGCACGGGGGGAAGGATATGACACGGCAAAGATGGGACAGGGGGTTAGGATGCCATGGGCCCATGAGGGGAGTGCGGGGGGGTTGGATATGACGGGGCAAAGATGGGACAGGGGGATAGGATGCGAGGGGCCCCAGATGGGGGGTGCGAGGGGCCCACAATGGACGAGACGTGACACAATAAAACTTTTTTTATAAAACGAGTAAACTGAAGGTCAGAATGTGAGAGGTGATCTCGGGTGTGACCTGCACTGACATTGTAATGGGCCATCACTTTGTATCTCTGTACATACAGCTGGTCCTACCTCTGCTTACCGATATACCCGTTCAGGGGTTATTCGATGTTTAACGGGATGTTAAACAAATGTGGCCCTTGTGTAACTGCACATGGACGCAAGGGCAAAGAGTCAGCATGAATGCGTGGCCGTCATATTCACCTGGGACGCATATGGATTAATACTTTACCAATACAAATGTTTCCAAAGTCACCATTGATCCAAGATGCTTAACTTGATTAAATGAAGCAGATCAATAGGACACCGTAATTGATGATTGTTGTCTGGCTGGAACATTGAATTACAAAAATGTTTCAGGCTGCAATAGAAATTAATAGAATTTCAACATTTCAGGGAAATACAAATTCATGACACCAGCCAGGGTTCACAAGGACTTATCTCCCTCAGGTTCTGGGAAGAGCATCATCGTCACACAATTCTATGTGTGTCAACCTAAATTCAAATGAGCTCAAACTCAATTTGGGCTCATTGTCTGCAGAATCGAAGCTCACCATGGACTGAGAAGGAGTGGTGAGGTTGTGTGGGAGGTGGGAGCCAAGCACAGCAGAGGTTCAGCACATTTATCTCCTGATGCTTGTGATCTTCTGAGTAACACTTTGGCTACTTGGTAGTATTTCTGACAGTGGTGAGGTCCTGTGTGTGTGTCCTGCATCCTGCTGACCGGCAGCGATGTTTTTATTAAATGCATCTACAGCATCTCTCGGACTGAGCCGCATGTGGGGAGCGGCTTGCTGTCAGTCACCGCCGTGCCCTCCTGCTAACACCATCCTACCAACTTCATCCCAGTAACGCCATGCCATTCCATTAAGACTGCACCCCCCCTCTAAAGCCACCCAGTTAACACCATGCCCTCCCGCTAACGTCATTCCACTAATGCCATGCCGTTTCAATAATGCTATGCCCTCCTGCTAACGCCATGCCCTCCCACTAAAGCCGTATCATCAGACTAACACTGGGCAACTTGCTAACACCGTGCTCTCCTGCTAACACCATCCCATCAATGCCCTGCCATCAAAAGAACACCGGCTTATGACGCTAACGCTATGCCCTCCTGCTAACACCATCCCGCTGAAGTTATCCTACTGACGCCATGCCATCCTAATAATGCCATGCCTTGCCAGTAAGGTTGTGCCCTCCAGCTAACACCATCCGGCTAACATCATCTCACTAACACCGTACCCTCCGGGTAACGCCATGCCCATCTGGTAACGCTGTACCCTCCGGGTAACGCCTTGCCCATCTGGTAACGCTGTACCCTCCGGGTAACGCCATGCCCATCTGGTAACGCTGTACCCTCCGGGTAACGCCTTGCCCATCTGGTAACGCTGTACCCTCCGGGTAACGCCATGCCCATCTGGTAACGCTGTACCCTCCGGGTAACGCCATGCCCATCTGGTAACGCTGTACCCTCCGGGTAATGCCTTGCCCTCCTGCTAACACCATCCCCCTAACATCATCCCACTAATGGTGCTCCCTCCTGCTGACACCATGCTGCTAATGCCAACCTGCTAATGCAATCCCCTTTATGTCATGCTATCCTCTTAATGCCATGCCTCTTACTGATGCCTTGCCCTCTTCCTAACACTCTCCCCTCCCGCTAATGCCATGCCATCCTACTAATGCTGTCTCCTCCTGCTAACGCTGTGCCCTCCTGCTAATGCCATCCCGCTAATCCTGCTAACACCATGCCCTCCCTCTAAAGCCATCCAACTTACACTGTGCCCTCCCACTAAGGTCATCCCATTAATGCCATGCCCTCCCGCTAACACCATCCTGCTAACATCTTCCCACTAACGCTGTACCATTCCGCTAACATCATGCCCACCCTCTAATGCCATCACGCTAACACATGCCTTCACGCTAACACTGTGCACTCCTGCTAATGCCCTCCCTCTAATGCCGTACCATCCCACTAACACTGGGCAGCTCGCTGACAGTGCCCTCCTACTAATACCATCCCACTAACACTGTGCCATCCTGCTAACCCCATCAATGCCATGCCATCAAACGAACACTAGATCATGACACTAACGCTGTGCCCTCCTGCTAACACTATGCCATCCTGCTATCACCATCCCATAAACACCATGCCCTCCCACTAAAGCCGCACCATCCCACTAACCCCGGGCAACTCGCTAACACAGTTCCCTCCTGCTAACACTATGCCATCCCGCTAACGCCATCCCACAAACACCATGCCCTCGCACTAATGTCATCCCATCCTGCTTACACCATGCCATCCAACTCTCAGCATCGCCTCATTAACAGTGGGTTGTAATGTTCCCGTACTAGAGTGATGCTCTCTTCCCTGCTGTCTTTTACGGGGGGGGGGGGTCCCTATCGACAAACTGGAGCACGGACACAGAGAGCAAACGAGGACCCCATGGTCCAGCTGACAGTGTCACTTCTCCTTCATGGTCACCAGTGTGTCACACACAGCAGCTGAATATGCAAATGAGGCTGACGGCTTTATTAACGAGCGGGCCTGCCTCCAGCCGATAAGGGGCGCTCCCCTCAGACGCGGGTACGAAGGGCGGGCCGTGCCCGGCGACGGTGCGGCTAATCAGTGTGACATAGTGGGACATTAATGTTTCGGTGGCTCCCGGATTAGAGGCGTGTCGTCTGCACACGGCACCACGATAACGGGCTTCATTAGCCACTCTCGTTCCACTTTTACAAGTGGTGGGATGTTTGATCTCACTTCACTCTCTGCCTTCATTTTAATTTAAAATGATTCGCTCTTACGTGTGTGTCATTCTCCACTAGTTTATGTGCTGTTTCAAATAAAAATCCCTCCTGGCTTTTCAACCTTCAGCTACATTAGGAGGGAAGGACGGCCTTGAGTGATGGTGGCTCATTAACGCCGGGCGACACCCCCGACAACGGTACCCAAGCTTATTAACACGCTCTGCACTAATCAGGGCCAGTTTGGCCAACACTGACCTGGCACCACTAGATGTTAGATGGTACCTCACCTGAGCGTGGTTCACCTTCAGGTTAGGCGGGTATGTACTCACTGCCGGAAGTTGGGCTTGTTTATGTCATTATACGAAGACAGCTGGCACGAAGCGGCAGGCTCCGTTTTCATTACCATTATAAGGAGAACATTTAGACGCCCCCAGACAGTAGCTAACTTTGCCGCTCAGCCAAAATGCTGTCTTCAGTACGGAGGCTTTAACTGGGTCAACAATCAAAACGTAACACAGAAACAAGGGCATTGTGTTCTGGAGAAAAAAGAATCTCTTTTGTGTATTGATCTGGATTGCTGCAGTGCAGGTTTATTTTGTGCAAGTGCTCCTTATTGCTTGGTTACATATTTAAATGAAATACAAAAGTCTGGGCATATTTGTAAATACGGCTGTGTTTGGCTTTACATGACAAACCCACCGGGGCGTTCAGAGACATCATGATGGACATCTGGGTATGTTGGGCTAATAGGCTGGTTCTGTGGGTCGCCTAAAGAAAAACCCCCTCCCCACATCTGTGGGGTAATATACCGCTCCCCATCCCCTATTGGCCACTGCATCTGAAGCCCCCAGTACTTCTACTCCCTTCTAAGTGCCAGGGGCAGAAATTAGCTGCCTGTCTTGCTTTGGCTGATTGCTGACCACAAAAGAATGCGATGTTCCCTCCAAAATCATATGTACTTTGATTTGCATGCTGATTGGCTGAATGCATGTAGTTCATTCCTCATGCTGATTGGTCGTGAGCATGTAGTTCATTATCACCATTAACCGCACCTGTGGGAGTCGCAATTCCTGTTTCCTAAGCAGGCCACAAGCAGCTGCACTCAGACACGCACACACGTGAACACGTACTGAGCTGTGTGCAAACACACGCATGAGTGAAAGCCTATTAAAGGCCCGGTCTCACAGCAGATTGAAACCCACTTACAGAATCGAGTGCATTCTCACAATCTGTTTGTCCATTTGTCCTGCTAATTGCATTCTGCCTTTGAGAGCTCCTCCAAAACCGTTCGACGCTTCGACTTAATTACACAAATGGCCCGTTTCGAGTTCCTTCCTCTCCTTTCAGGAACGATCAGGGTGCGAAAGCTCCCATCGTTCCCAGGGCGTCCGTCGCTGCCAGGCCTTTCCCTGAGCCGGACGCACTCATCTCACTCGGGTTATTTATGATTTCTTGTGGAGAAAGTTAATTTAATGAGCATTATCAGTGGCTAATGGGAAATGTAATGAGTGAGATGAAGCAGATTATCTCTGCACGTCGGCTCCAATTAAAGCCCAGCGTTTCGAGGCTGGCCTCTCTCTCGCTGACAGTGGGGACTTTCTCCCTCCTAACTGTGGGAGTGTGACGAAACTGGCAGGTGTGAGGGCCACCCCGAGCAGGTTTATGACTCGCTGTGAACTGCTACACCCCCCCCCCCCCCCCCCGATGGGGTTTACAGGAGCACTGGTCACTGTACGCACTTGGGAGCCTTCCGTTCAGCATCTGCTCAGTATCAGCTACAGAGGAGCTCCGTATCTCCACCTGAGGTGCACCGCCCACACACAACCAAGAACATGCAAGTGTGACCTTCACAAAACACAAAATAGTCATTCTGATATGTATGCAGACTCATGAGCAAAATTGAGATCCTAGGTTCAGATTTCGCAGTGACCTGATGGTCAGGCTGCAGCTCATGACCCTCGTTTACGTCACAGTTAGCCTTTTGCCTACAAGCTAATTACGTCGTTAAGCTCTCATCCTCATCGTGTGTCCTGGCAGCCAGTGGTGGGGAGGATGTGGCAACTGATTGCAGACACCTCACTAATTTTCTATTTCCCCTGTTCCGTGTGGCAAACGAGCAGCTTGTCTCTATAACCTGGAATGACCTCGAACCCTGACCTCGACTCCTCTTCCTCTAAAGCTGACTCATTTAGCCTTTCTCGTGAACTGTCTTTCACGTCCAGGCTAACTGCCCATGTTTTAAAGGGCTACATTTTTCTCTAGATGTTTCGACGGAGGCGAATGGCATAGCAGTAACTCCAAAGGCAGGGAAGTGACACGGGGCATGTTCATTAGAGCACAAACAAAAGGCATGAATACTGTGGACTTGTGACTGTGACTCCCCTCTCCGTCATTGTCTCGGTGTTAGTGCGCTGGAGCCTTTCACTTTGGGCTGTTAGCTGTGAGAAGCAGGTAAGATTTCTGCCACCCAGAGAGGCTCTGTGCGCCTCCCAGGGGCCCAGCCCCCAGCCTGCCCAAGAGCTTTTTGGAGGGGCTCTGAAGGTCACCCGGCCTCCTGAGCAACGTCCCTGACAGCTGAGGCATAACCATCTCCCCCTACGACTTCCCCCACCAGCCCGAGCCCATGTCTCTGAAAGCACCTGTGAGGTCAGAGAAATGCATTGTGGGCCATCTCTACGTGAGGGAGGTGAAGGTGAACAAAAGCACAGACGCATGCACACTTTATTCGAGTGTTTACCCTGCCTTCCCCTTCGTGACAGACAAAGCCCTTCTCTGAGTATAATGGTAATTTCAATATGAATCCCCCGCGTCTTTGATGTTGCTGTTATTAGCGCTGCACTCCCGCAGTGTACGTACAATGGAGTTGTAATTACACAGCAATTATGAGTTTGCACGGGCCGGCGGGCTGCTGTTTGCGCAGCGATCCTGCTTACTCACCGGATGCTGCTGCAGAGCCGTCGCCTTTATGCTAACGGCTCTGCGTTCATGCCTTTTGTTTACCTCCCGCTCCTATGAATATGCGTGCACTGCTTACCTGCCTTTGGTGTGACCGGCATGCTGTTCTCCGGGCCTGATTCACGCCAGACGCATCCACCCAGGACGTGAGGTCTTTTTTCTCCTCACCATCCCAATAAAGACCCCCAGGTTCAGCTGAGGACCTCTCACTGCCACGGCAGGCCAAGCGCAGGAGCAGGATTTTGGTATAGCTATTTAAATAGTAAAAAGATCTTTGTCATCTGAGTTAGCTGCCCAGATATGGATCATACAGTGAAGAGGCGTGACTTGCGCCCTGTTTGACTTTGCAGCTCTGGAAGATTGCAGCTGCAAATGTGAAAATACGTATTTATTGCTGAGGAGCTTTGTGTAATTTAAGTGGTGCTTAATGTTGATAAAGATGGAAAAACAGGAAAACCTGTGTCATTTCTCATTAAACGCCAGGTGAAGGGTTAACATTCAGGGTTTCTATGTGTATTTCAACGCTACCAGTGTGACCGCTGGTCCAGTTCTCTCTGCTCCCTCTGTGTGCGTGCTTCTCTGTGTGGGGCTCCCTGCGCGAGGCTCTCGCTGCGCGCGCGGCTCCGTGTGGGGCTCCCTGCGCGAGGCTGTCTCTGCGCGCGGCTCCGTTTGGGGCTCTCTGCACGAGGCTCTCTCTGCGCGCGGCTCCGTGTGGGGCTCTCTGCACGAGGCTCTCTCTGCGTGCGGCTCCGTGTGGGGCTCCCTCCGCGAGGCTCTCTCTGCGCGCGGCTCCGTTTGGGGCTCTCTGCGCGAGGCTCCGTTTGGGGGTTCCCTGCTCGAGGCTCTCTGCGCGCGCCGCTCCGTTTGGGGCTCTTTGCGTGAGGCTGTCTCTGCGCGCGGCTCCGTTTGGGGCTCTCTGCGCGAGGCTCTCTGTAGAATCGTTGGATTACCCAAGTCCTACAATAAACTTGAAAAGCTAGAGGACACATCAGTCAATACATCCTGATTAATGATAATGGAGGGTGAGCCTGGGAAGTCATCTTTTAAAGCTGCCTTTATCTTAAGCGCGATTGACTGAAGGTGGAACAAAAAAACACAGGATCCCAACAACGACGGAAAGCTGAATGTCTGATGAAGCCGGGGGCATTTGTTAGCAGCCATTAACGTGGGACAAACCTTCCACAGGAGGTAATTACAGTGGGCTACTTCAATACTTTAACCAGGAATCCAGAGTAATTTTTCCTTTAACTTTAAGCGAGAAGCTCTCATTCTCTGGCTGAAATCCATTCTTCCTGTTGTCCTGGGCAAAAAAACTCAAGCTGTCCGTCTGCTTACTGCTTTTGTGGGATGTGTGAGGGATCTATGTGCCAGGCAGATACGGGCATTAACCATCACCTGAGATCTTAAAAATTCTGGACAAGCTTTTAAAATATTGAATGGTTTTGAAAACAACCAATCGTAGCTGTCCATTCTGACGGCAGCGTAATCTAGCACAGGAGCTCATACACATTGATCAGCTGGTACCTTGCTCAGGTTTTTGTTCTTTTAAGGGTGACTGAGGCCAGCTTGGGCCAGTGGGTTCATATGGGTAATTTCCCCACAAAACTTCCAGGATATTTTTTACATGTTTTATTGTATTTGGTTCTGTGGAATATTTTTATGATTCAAATTATAGCATTTATTAACATGCTTAGAATACAACTTACATTTGGTATGTCCTCATGCTGATCAGTGTAGACTAGCGTTACCACCTAAGACATGTGAGAAAGGACACTGAGTTAGGACAGGATTTCTAAACTACCATTCCAATAAAAGGACCTGGGGGGTATTCTCTGTATGTCGCTTAAATCATCCAAGATCAGAAGCCTCATCCTGGATCAGTTACTTGCGGTGAAAATCATCCGGTTAAGTCGGTTCCTTGAACGCATTTCAGGAACGGATTAGTTTAGCTGGATCCCATCATC
>JAODKN010000001.1:8901772-8914806 GCA_026774425.1 Petrocephalus zakoni | reverse complement strand
GGGATGGGATGGGATAAAAGTGGGGTGGGAGTGGGATGGGAGTGGGATGGGATGGGAAATGAGTGTGGCTGGAGTTGGATGGGATGGGAGTGGGGCAGGAGTGGGATGGGAGTGGGATGGGATGGGAGTGGGGCAGGAGTGGGATGGGAATGGGATGGGAATAGGGCGGGAGTAGGATGGGATGGGATGGGAGTGGGAAAGGAGTGGGATGGGAGTGGGGCAGGAGTGGGATGAGAGTGGGACAGGAGTGGGATGGGAATGGGAGTGGGATGAGGAGTGTTATAGTACTCAAGACTGGTCTTAGTCTAAAGACCGATCTCAGGATCACTTTTTAGTCTTGATCTTGATCTTGAACTTGAAATCGACTTTATTTTAACTTGGGCTTTGTTTTGGTCTCGGAAACAGAGGACTCGTGGTTTTATTTCAAGACCATTCATCAAAACGCATCAATATTTATCTTATCACAACGGCTTAATATTCATTGATTATTGCAACCAATAATTATTTGAAAAAATGTTACATTTGTTTCTTTGACTCGTATGATGAAAGGCTTGGGCCTGAAACATCACATAAGGTATCAAAATGTCAAAAAATTCGGTAACATCATTTAGTGTGTGGACTCCATCCTTTTTCACTGACTGTTTCCTCTGTCCAGTATCCAGAGTTTATCATTTGGATGTGCATGCTTTGTGTTAGTTTATACACTGAGACCAAACCTACACCCTTGCGTCATGCAGTAGCCATACCTGTGCTTTACCTGTGCAGAAGCATTTATACTGAAGTTTTCAGGAAAAAACATCTATGGTTCAAAATACTATGACACTAATTTTAGGCCAAATCACCTAGCCTCAAGATGGTGCCGCCCTTTCATAGTGTGATGTGTTAATTAGACTCAAGCATTAGTATGTTTCTGATCTCGACTTGGCCTAGCCCTGCCTTGTTCTTGGCCTTTTCTCAGTCTCGATACACTCTGGTCTTGGTAATGACTTGGTCTCGGTTTAAGTGGTCTTGGCTACATCACTAGATGGGAGTGAAACAGGAGCAAGGCAGGAGCAGAGTGGGTTAGACTGGAACGGTGGTGGGGCAGGAGTGGGATGGGATGGTTTGGAGTGGGGCAGGAGCAGAGTGGGATGGGCTGGGAGTTGGGCAGGAGCAGACCAGGAGGGACTGGTGCACTGCGAGATCACAGCAAAGTTTTGTGAGTGTGAGTGCAAAACACATGATGAGGGCCTAGGTCAACTGGGTGTCCCCAATGCATCGTGGGAAAAATTGCACAAAGGAATGAGGCCAGAAACAGGTGATTTATGGAATGTAGGAAGGTGTCACACAGTGCAACTATGTGATAGAGTTAGCAGTACGGCTGCCATGTAAGCTTTTCTGTTAATGTCTATGCATTCCTGTGTGTGTCTAACATTCCTGTGTGTGTGATGCAGGACCCTGGGAAATAACAGGATTTCTTGGAACAGACAAATGAAGGAAATGGTCTGTGTGTGAGGCTTAATCTCTCATCTTGCGTGGTCTGTACATGTTGGCACCTTCTGTCTCTCACTCTCTCCCCTCCACCCACACATACATGTGAAACGTTAAGGGGCCTTTCCCAGAGATCTTTCAGATAAACAGGGCCGAGCTGGAAAGTGCCTCTCTTTCCCACTGACACGAGCAGAGTGGCCCCCTGTGCTGACACGCACCTTGACTGACAGGTCAGGTGACCTCATCTGCGAGGTGGGAGCGGATCGACGTGCGTAGGTGTTACCGGTGCCGTCACTCGCGTGGCACATCTGGCTGTCGCTGCGACAGCTGGAGTGCGGCTCTGATTAATTCTGTCGGGCTTGGCGGGGGGGAGCGGGTGGCTCTCGCAGTGACACCGCGCGGCACAGCCTGGGCACCGCGGCGATATCCAGCACCGCTGATTCCTATTCCCGACCCGGGGGAAGTGGGAGGACCAGGGCAGGACCTGAGAATAAGATTTAATTGGCAGCGGTGGAGTTGTGATAAGGCAGGACTGGTGTGCTGGAGAGGACGGATCTCTGTGTGGCTTACAAAAAGCAAAAATAGTACACTGAAGTAGACTTAATTTGAGTATAATTAATATATGTATTATGCTATAAATATTTCTAAATATATTTGCAATGCATTACCCACACATATTGACAGAATTATTTCCCAAATAACATGTGTATTAACCGTCATCTGAAAGATGCTTTCAAGTATGCTCTATGGTAAAAGACAGTGCATTAAAAAAATACATAATTTGTTAAATAAGATGCACTTAAGTAACTTTAAGTGCATCTTAATGGTGTCTCTAAATAGTGCACTTAGTTGTACTTAGTAACAGTTGTACTTAGTTACGTAAAAAAGAAAGGACAATTTTCAATTTTAAGGTTTTACTTTTCAGGACATAATAAAACAATCATCTGGTCCTTAGCAGGATTTTAAATTAGGTAAATAGAACCTGAGATGAACAGCAACACAAGACATATTACACTATCTCATTATTTATTTAACAAATGCTAAGCTGCAATGCAGAAGCAGGTTATTAGAACTGTTGTGCAGGACCTTAAGAGAGCTGTCCACACACCCCAATCAACTGAAGCTACGCTGTAGAGAGGAATGGGCCAAAACTCCCCCACACTGATGTGAGAGACTGATAAAGTCATACAGAAAATGGTTAATTCAGGTTATTGCTGCTAAACATGGTTCCATAAGCTATTGGATCATTCATTTTTCACACTTGGCTTCTCAGTTTTGCCTTCATTTTTGTTAAATAAATAATGACACTGTGAAATCTGTTGTGTGTTTTACACCTGAGGTTAGATCTAAATAATTTTAGAACTTTTTTTTTTTTTACTGTCCTGATACTTATCATAGAACTGAAAAACTGTACTATCTTTTTCACCTTTAAGTCTTTAGTAGCACTAATGATATATCATTAGCATGCTAAGTACAAAATTACTATGTGAAACATAGTACACTTTTAGTATATTAATCATGAATGCATAGAAGTAAACTAAGTGTACTGAAAAGTATGCTTCTGTGTACTTCCTTATTTATTATAACCTGGGTAGAGTCCGTGAAATGTTTTTATCATTATTCTTACTGTTTGTACTCTTGGTGGGATGTTTAACAGATGAATTAGTGTCATTAACCCAGTTCTGTTGGAGGACAACCTGGTGTTCTTTAAATGGTTGGTTCGTGTAAAACCTCCTCGATTAGTCAGTGTGCCATGAAGACCTCGGACTGGTGGCTAGAGAAAGAGAGAGAGAAATTAACATTAGTATCTTATTTCACAAATAGTATACAGGCAGGCAGTCAGTTATCAGGACATTGTCTGGGGTTTGTGCAACATTAAAACATTAAGGTGGCACGGATGTCAGAGAGGTCCAGAGGTCTGGAAGTGAACCGGCATGGTGGGGGGGGGGTTGACTTGATTACAGGCCATCTTTGCAGTAAACCAAGGGGCTTGGTGGAGAACATTCTACAGCACATAGAAAAGTGACATTTGGCGAAAGAGAGTCAGTCTGCATCAAAGCACTGTGATGGAGGTGACAGGGCTGCCAGAGGCATCAATGTTCTATTAGAAATGCGTGTGAGATTTTAGCTGAGTGACGGTCAGTCCTGGGGTACGAACAGTGAGCAGTCCGGGCGAGGTGCTCCTTTAACAATGGGCGTGCAGATGGAGAGGTGGGCCCTCTATGGCTATGTACCTGATTCCCTGTCAGCTCGCTTTGTTTACCAGTCATGCTGACTCCAGTTAAACGGCCTGTGAATTGTATTTAAGGCCATAACCCCCCTGGATAATTAATAGGCATTCATTAGAGCAGACTTTGCCCTATGGGAGAGGCAGTAATGCGGTGTAACCTAGTTTTGAACCAGCCCCAGTAATCGCTTATTTAACCCGTGGAGCTGTGTAGTTAACCTCCTAAAGTGCTCGCTAGCTGACTTGTTAGAGACCAGCCTGCTCCTGCAGGTCCTACACCGATCTGAGCTACGCTCTCCGGCCCCGTGATGGCCAGGTACGGTCAGCCGCTCTCGTTTCATGTGACTGCACCTATCTGCCACGCCCTGTGTTTGGCGTTTGACGCCAAAACCCGTCAGAATTGTTCTCTTGTGTGTTTCCTCCAAGGCGTCTGTCTCTGCTGGTCAAGCCTTACTGACAGTGTGTCAGATTCCCCTGCATGTTGTCTGCATTTAGGACAGTGTCTGATAATGTTTACTTGGAGATTAATGAACAGAAATGAGTGCGATCAGGCCGGGTCTTGCCATTCATTCGTTTGCTCCTGTTTTATAATTTCTCCAATTATATTATTTCATTCAGATTGCACGTGATTTCCCCTTTTCAGCCACACCAGGTACCGTACCTTTGGTATGGTACTTTTGATACTTTCCCTTTTCCATTGACTTCTGGGCGAGTACCAGTACCTAAAGTGCCAAACCAGCTGGGGTACCTTTGTGGTACTTTGGTACTTTGGAGTAGGATTTGCAAACAATTTTTGTCGATTGGTTATGCAAATAGCCTGCTTCTGGAACACAATACAACCTCTGACTTGAAAAAAAGTTACAAACTCAGAGAACAAAGATAAGCCAAGTTAAAAAAACTAGAAAAGTAACAATGATGGATGTGTAAACAAATAAAGAAATCCAAGCTGTAATTGCGATCTGGTCTGAGGAACAGATACAGCAAGATCAGAATAGCATCACAAGAAATAGGTATAGTATTTTTTATGGTATTGGACATTTTTCATGTGATTTAGTATTAATAAATACTGGTGTACTTATAAAGCAAAAATAGAGTTCAATATAAATTTCTCATGATCATGTCTAGGGGTGATTTAAACAGCAAAAATGAAAATAATTATGATTGTCTCTGAGAACGCATGCAGCACTCATGAGAAAGCAGTCGTGATACTTTAACTTTAAACTGAGTTTTAATACATACTAGACAGGCTTGCAAAGGAACAATCATTACAATTTCAATGCTTGCTAAGTTTTGTGTCCTATGACAGAGTAAACATGTTTTAGTGAAACTTTAGCCCCCAGCGCTATAATGTTCCTACAGAATTGAAGGTATGAAAGGCCTGATCGCAATCTAACTGACTAGCGATGTGAGAAATGTATGTGCATAACATGTGATGGTATTGTTAATATCGCACATCGTCCAGCCCTATAATATACTACAGCCATTTTTCGAATTCAGTGCAAAATACCCCACCTCATGTTGTGATGTCATTCCATGCCAGTACCAGTTTTCACGCCCGGTGAAAACCAACATTTTGAACCAACCAATCTTGAAGTACCAAAAGTACGGTACTTGGTGCAGTGGAAAAGTGCCCTTCGATGTGTCTTTCCTGATATCCACAGAGGAATTTGGAGAAGTAGCATCTTAAATCGATCCATAGTTCTGTCGATGGATTTTCCCATCCTGCTCCCAGTGGACACAGTGGGCTACGCGGTGCCACCCCGTCCCTGGGATGTTGATTTCACTTTCAGAAAGGCATTGCAGGTCCCTCTATTTTTAGGGCTCCTCACAAATATCAAAGCATTTTCCCAGAAGAACACCATTTCATGCTCACCATAACCCCCCCCCCACACGCAACACCCCATATCTGCACCTATTATGGTATCTCCTCCAGTGGAGGGGTGCTGGAGTGGCTGACAGTTCACACAGATCCCGATTGCCTTTCTCTCTGTGATAGATACTTTTCTGTGTCTTCAGTGCTACTGCCATGCATGAATAAATACTCTCTGCAGCTATCTTTTGGGGTCTTCCCATTTATAAGGGCTGTTTTTCCCCTCAATGTGAGAATTTAAGGACTTTAAAAAACAAAAAAAAAGTGCTGCAAATCCAGAAGTGGCCGAAAAGTACAAATGCTGCCTTGTTGTGAAAGAGAAAGTCCAGCGCGGTAAGTAAAAGATAGAAATGACACCCTGACACATTAGGCAGAGTGACAATATGAGTCAGAATCCGTGCCTCACGGATTGCTCAAGTGACGAGCGGAATGAAATGTTTCCACTCGTGATCTGATGGTGCTCTCGTCAGGCGTCATGGTGTTGCGTGGGGGACAGGGGGCGCCTTGGACATTATTGCATCACTGGGAAGGACGCAGCAGGTCACCGCAGGTTGAAATACGTGACAGGCTCCTAGCACCGCACAGGTGATATCTCTGCAGTAAACATCACCGTCGCTGATTTCTGTCTCCGCGGCAGTGAGGTGCCAGACATGGGTCTCCAGCAGACATGTGTCTCCAGCGGACATGTCTTCCAGCCTCGTGAGATCCAGGAGATGTGGAGAGGCGGGTTGCCCTCCAACGTGTTTGGCCTGAGCTGAGGGGGGCAGGTGGCTTCAGGGCCCTGACAGGTGACCTTATTCACATGAAAACACTTGAAGCATGCGGCACTTTGAGGGCCGGACAAAAGCCGTTGCCTTGACAGGCCAGATGTAGATCTTAGGGAGCATTATCATTCCTTGAAAATACCCCCTTTATGTTGGCGCTGAGTGATGGATCAGGGAGTCTGGTGGTGGGGGGGGGGGTTATCAGGGGTCCCTCATAAAATCAGCCTGTTGATAATGAATTAGG
The DNA here is from genome assembly GCA_026774425.1 of Petrocephalus zakoni. Taxonomy (NCBI): domain Eukaryota; kingdom Metazoa; phylum Chordata; class Actinopteri; order Osteoglossiformes; family Mormyridae; genus Petrocephalus; species Petrocephalus zakoni. The sequence continues at coordinate 8,908,231 of JAODKN010000001.1, read as the reverse complement.
AGCATTAGTGAGACTTCCTCCCTTCCTCTTCTCATTTATAACAGGGCCCCTCTCTCTGGCTACAATGTCCCGGTTACTCTGCTGGCATAACACTTCCTTATTCCTATTAAGCCATGGCTTTTTCCTGAAATAAGAATCGATTAAAACAGGCCAGATGAATAAGTAAACCTGTAAGTGCATATATATATACACACACACACGACGTGGTACCTCCTGAGGTGCTGGCAGCGGCTGAGCGGCAGATTAAGGCCTTTGATCACTGCCCATCAAAGCGAAGACCGACCATCACGCTGAATGATGCGGCCGCCCAGGAACGGCGCTCCTTTGCTGCCTTTATGGTTTTTCCCCTAATTGAGGCGATGGAGTCTTACTGTTACAGCTGCCTGCTGTCCGGCACGTTTCACGCGAGTCGTTATGCACCTTCCGTTTTCAATTGACTAAATGTTTTCTTTCATCGCTAATGAAATACATATGAATGTCGCGCCGCTCATTGCTACAAAGCACTTTACTTTACCAGATTGTGAGTGGGCCCGATCGGGGAGCTCCGTTAATGCCAAGGAGAGCATGCCACAGGAGTGACATGCTCACTAAGACCCTAATGGGACATCGCAAGGTCAGCGAAATGGGCACGGCAAGACGGGGAGACGGGAGGTGGCTCTGGAACGAGAGAAGAGGCAGCTGGGGGATGGGTATATGTGTTTCTGCTGGTGCATCACACAGACAGACCACGCTATTCGTGCCATTTCCATGAGTGCTGTCATGGAGCCCACGCTGCGAGCCTCCGGCTACTTGACAGAGCGAATGATACAGGATAACTACATTCTCAGGCGGAGTAATCAGCAGACTGTCCACACGGCTCTCCCAATCTCTATACGGCACCGTCATGCGGCGGCTAACTGCAGCAATAGCCGGGGCTCTTTACCAGAACTGTCTGCTCCGAAAGGATCGCCGACGGTAAATGGAACAGAACCCAACCAGACTGCTGTTTGCGGAGAGAAGGGACATATATGGGGAAAAATCATAGCATGTCATTGTCACAGCTGTCATATTGCTGGGTAGGTCCAGTCCATGTGGTCACGGCAGAGGGGGGTGCAGCTGAGGATGCTGGGTAGGCCTGGTTCACGTAGTTATGGTGGGGGGTGGACAGTTGATGATGCTGGGAAGGCCTGGTCCATATTGTTACAAGGGAGAGGGGTGCAGCTGCTGATGCTCGTTGGCCTGGTCCATGTGGTTACAGGGGAGGGGGGTACAGCTGCTGATGCTGGGTAGGCCTGGTCCACGTAGTTATGGGGGGGGTAATCAGAATCAGAGATGATGGAGAGCCCTGTCAGGTACAGAGTGCCTGAGGGGTGTCCTGAAAAAGCTGCACTTTATTAATTATCATATGTATTTATGATCAAATATGCCATTTGTTCATTTGTTAGCATGTTTTGTGACCACTCTACAACAATACAAAATAAGTTTATCCCTTTTTTAGTTTATTTTAATTTGATATGGGTATTGTACATATTTCATGGTCAAATAGTACTTAAAGTTTTTAAACATAACATGTAAATGAAACTTAAAAATGCACCAGAATGGCTTATCACTACAAGAAATATTTGTGCTTACATATTTCCCTGTGAAAATGTGCATTAAAATGTCAAGTTCACCGATTCTGCTTACATGTTGCAGAGTCTAACTAGTAAGTGAAGTTTTGGCAACAGTACGGTAAGCGAAAGAAGTCAAAATTCAAAAACACGAGACAGAAATGAAGGCTTTGTGTAGGAATATCCCTACGAGAGAGGTGGGGTGCAGCCGAGGATGCTGGGTAGGCCCGGTCCATGTGGTCACGGGGGAGAGGAGTTTATACTTATATAAGTATATAAGTCTGTGCCATATTTTGGCCCTGGTGTTGGTAGGGAGGACAGGAGATCCTATCATGCCAAAAGCAATTTGCGATACGGTTATATGTCACAAATAGGTGTCAGCTCTTATTACGGGTGGGGGGTGTGGTTGGGGTGGACTTATCAGTGAGAGGATAGCTGTGACATTTGTAACAGACAGCTCCATTTTCAGCAGTGGCTTTGGATTTACCCTCCTATTCAGGGCGCCAGGTGTCTGATCCGCGGACTACCGGCCTGACGGACAGATATTCAGCTGATTTAGTGGTGCTGCCTGCTCCTCCCCCCCCTGTGTGTTTGCTTGTTGGGGGTTTTCCTGCTGCGTTTGGTTAGCAATAACATTTTTATGACTGAGACGCCTGAGCTGCAGGTTTTTATGGTAAACGCAACCTTTGTAATGTATCAGTAATGTAATAATGTGGTATGATGAATGAAACTGAATTGATGTATCAGTACCTCTTACAAAGCTTGTACCACTGCTAGATTACATTATATTCTAATGACAATGATTTATTTGTGTGGAAAAACATACGCAGTATCTGAATAAAGGGTGAAGAATGGAATAAAGAGATTCTGAGAAGGAAAATTATTAGAACCTTTCAGTTTTATGCATCATGCTGTGCATTTCAATTTTCTGAACAAAAGTGAATTATTTTGCTAAGGAAACCATGAAATGTATTCAATGTCTTGACTTGTGGACATGTTAAATGGCCCATTTTCGTCAGTCTTTAATTTGGAGGGAAAAGACAGATGAGCGAGACGCTGGACAGATTTATCTTGGCTTTCAGACATGTGCATTGTAATCCATTCAAAGAAAAACGTGCTGGGAGAAGGCGAGGTCTCAGATGAAAAGTGGACGACTTGGTTTAGTCTCCCCAGGAAGATCCTCTGAACAGTGATGTTCAGTAACCAGTGCTCGTGGCATCGTCTTGAAAGATCCTCAGCATCTCAAACAGAAGGCTGTTAAATCAAATGCGATTCAAATCAAAAGATTTTCCCATTTGGATCAATAAAGTATATCATACCTCATGTCACTGAAGATGATGTATAAGTTAATGTTTATATAAGGTCTGTTAAATCGTGTGACACCATCTGTTGAAGAGGCCCTGGATGGAGAGCTGGTGTTACAGAATTCTTAAATACCTGAGGAGATGCTGACTGTCACCCGATTATCGTGCAGATATCCAAAACGACCAGACTAAGGTGGAAGCGTCAAGCAGAACAGCGGAATGATGAGAGCCTCGGCCCCAGCCGTCCATGAGCGGCACGCTGTTACCGGGCCGTGAGCGGCACGCTGTTACCGGGCCGTGAGCGGCACGCTGTTACTGGCACATCAGCGGCAAGCTGTTACCGGCCCGTGAGCGGCATGCTGTTACCGGGCTGTGAGCGGCACGCTGTTACTGGCCTGTGAGCAGCATGCTGTCACGGGGTTGTGAGCGGCACGCTGTTACTGGCCTGTGAGCAGCATGCTGTTACTGGCCTGTGAGCGGCACGCTGTTACTGGCCTGTGAGCGGCACACTGTTACCGGGCCGTGAGCGGCACACTGTTACCGGGCTGTGAGCGGCACGCTGTTACTGGCCTGTGAGCGGCACGCTGTTACCGGGCCGTGAGCGGCACACTGTTACCGGGCCGTGAGCGGCACGCTGTTACTGGCCTGTGAGCAGCATGCTGTCACGGGGTTGTGAGCGGCACGCTGTTACCGGCACATCAGCGGCACGCTGTTACCGGCACATCAGCGGCACGCTGTTACCGGCCCGTGAGCGGCACGCTGTTACCGGGCTGTGAGCGGCACGCTGTTACCGGCACATCAGCGGCAAGCTGTTACCAGCCCGTGAGCGGCATGCTGTTACGGGGTTGTGAGCGGAATGCTGTTACCGGGCTGTGAGCAGCACGCTGTTACCGGCACATCAGCGACAAGCTGTTACTGGCCCGTGAGCGGCACGCTGTTACCGGGCCGTGAGCGGCACGCTGTTACCGGCACATCAGCGGCAAGCTGTTACCGGCCCGTGAGCGGCACGCTGTTACCGGGCTGTGAGCGGCACGCTGTTACCGGGCTGTGAGCGGCACGCTGTTACCGGCACATCAGCGGCACGCTGTTACCGGGCTGTGAGCGGCACGCTGTTACCAGCCCGTGAGCGGCACGCTGTTACCAGCCCGTGAGCGGCACGCTGTTACCGGCACATCAGCGGCACGCTGTTACCGGCCCGTGAGTGGCATGCTGTTACCAGCACATCAGCGGCATGCTGTTACCGGGCCATGAGCGACATGTTATTGCCAGGCCATGAACGGCATATTGTTACCGGCTCGTCAGCGGCATGCTGTTACTGGCCCTTTAGCGGTCGCTGTTACAAGGCTGTTGCCATTGGACGGTTTCATTTTCGAGCTTGGTGGCCAAACGATGGTGCGATGCGCTGGCATTCATCTCTGCTTTCAGGCCCTGACGACCCTGAGATGCGTTTAATCTGGGCCAGCTTTCAGCAGCTCGGAGCCCAGCAGGAAATGGGTGACAGGGACAGATCTCCTGGGTGTGTCTGCCTCAGCAAAGTGATAGCAGGTAATGGAAAGTGGACGGAGGATTTTGAGCATACAGGGTGATTAAAGGGAAGCTCACTTTGTGTTTATGTGGTGAACAGCTGACGCTGCCCCAGCTGACAAATGTAGAGGCACCAGACGGCCTCTCTGATGGGGTTGCTATTTGTTAATATTATGACAGGACAGGAAATTCACTGCGGTGGTTTTAGGGGATAATGGACTTTAATATGTGTCGGTTCATTTTGTTTTGCCCAGGGAGTGTTGTCATGCTATACACATTAAGCAAAACACACGTCAATCTACTCAGGGAGGTGCCACCTGATCCCAGAGGTGTAATACATCCTCCTAAGGCCAGGGGGTACTCTTGCTTTTAACACCTGCAACACTATGCCTATATGGTACTGTACATTCCTCGTTAAGATACAGGTTTAAAAGAACAGGCTTAAATGGGGGGGTTGTTCACACTTGGGTATTTGTTTTGTCTATCTTGTCTGTTGTGTCTGCTTTTTTGATTTTGTCTGTTTTGTTTGTTTGCCTTTCTGGTTTTATCTGTCTCTTTGCTTGTGTATTCCCATTGTTTGCATTGTTTATATTCTTTGTAGTCTGCACTATTGTTTGGCAGGATCCCACAATTGCATCTTCACTCAGAACTGTTGGAATCATCATCATCATAGGCGCTTCATACCGCCAGCATGGACAGGCGGGTCTGTGTACCAGCGCCGTCGTTGCTGCAGGACCGGGTGGCTGTCTATGCTGGACTACTTCCATCTCCCCATTTCCCTCCCCTGTTGCAAGTCATGACTTTTTATATTGTAATGTGTAGTGACTATGTGCTTATGTTGCTGAGCTGTTTTTTCTGTTCCTACATTGTACTCCCTACTGGAGTACAGTCTGGGGGCTGTTTTTTATCCTCCGCCTCTCCCCCATGTAATTCTGTTTCCTCGGTTCTTCCTACATCCCCTGTCTTCCTGACCTGTCCCCCCCTATAATGTGCTGTTTGTGTATATGTATGGTCGGGTGGATGGCTAATATTTCGCTGGTACTTGTGACTAGTGACAAGGTGTACTGCAACAGCAATAAAGGGTTTCACCATCATCACCATCCCCCCTACCCATCATCTTCGTTTGTTTGACCTTTTTGGTAATAATATTCTAGGAGATTCATTTACACTTCTGTGGCATGATTATTGCTTGGCGTGCTGTTTCCTGCTGTTCCTCTACCTTTATATACATCCTTGTGACTGTGTTGTATTGGCATTAGCTTTTCACTAATGTAGCCTCTCAGGTGTACTGAGGATCTGTCGGGTTATTCTGGCGTGTATCATGTTAGCCTGTGCACATCTTCCTGTACCTTTAAAGCAACAGGGGAGGTCTCTGAATATGCATACACCTGCATTCTTCATTATGGTGACTGTATATTTTTATTAATTCATATATAACATGCATAAGAGGTTGTGTTTGGATTGTCAACCCCGGGAGGGCTAAACGAACCATCTGCTTTGTTTTCCCAAACAAACAGCCTCCTACAGCCTCAGAAAAGTGATCCACATATGATTAGGGAGTAATTCTGCCAGATTACTTCCATAAATCAGTTGTTTGCTCTGAAAAACAGAGACTTTCCTAGTGTGGAGGGCGGGTTCCTGCATAGCGCTGAAGGTGTTAGAGAGAGCCCAGCCCTCGTCACCGCGAGTGCTCCCGCGCGACGTCCGCCTCATTACGGCTGCTATTTCGTACACATCTGCATCTCTCGGTTCGCACCCCCCCCTTCCCCGCTGCCACGTAGAGTTCAGCACCCCCTCCCCCAATCGACAACTTTGTAATTCCTCGCTTTCTTTGGCACCATCTGTCGATTTATCTCCTCCGCTGCGGCCTCTCTGCACGGCGCCAGCCATCCATCTCCCGCGCACTCCATCAGCACCGGCCTGCCTGCAGCATCAACACCCTTATCCGGCTCAAAAGTCATTTCCGGGGGGGGGGGGGGGGGGGGGGGGGCGGGGGGGGGGGGGGGGGGGGGGGGGCGGGGGGGGGGGGGGGGGGGGGGGGG
>JAODKN010000001.1:8889667-8901077 GCA_026774425.1 Petrocephalus zakoni | reverse complement strand
TTCCCCCCCCCCCCGTGCGCCCCCCCCCCCCGGCACGTCTCTCACCTCTCACGACCACCTGATCCATTCTGCACTCAGCTCCTGCTTTGCCAACATTTATTTCTTTATTTCTCTTTATGTTATACTATTTGTAATATATTTTTTTTAGGCGGTTCTGTTGTGATTCGGGTCCCCAGGCCGCTCCCTGCGTTCTGGGTTCTCTCGCTAATTCACACGTCAGCGAGCCTCTGAATCTGCCACAGTTTCTTGGCAAGTGGTCGGCCAGGCATTCTGCCGCATGCCGTGCCCCGTCCAGGGTCCTCTGAGCCCGTCACGCTCTTTAGCTAGGCTGGGCGGCCGGGCGCTCTGCCGCCTGCCTTGCCCCGTCCAGGGTCCTCTGAGCCCGTCATGCTCTTTAGCTAGGCTGGGCGGCCGGGCGCTCTGCCGCCTGCCGTGCCCCGTCCAGGGTCTTCTGAGCCCGTCATGCTCTTTAGCTAGGCTGGGCGGCCGGGCGCTCTGCCGCCTGCCATGCCCCATCCAGGGTCCTCCGAGCCCGTTACACTCTTTAGCTAGGCTGGGCGGCCGGGCGCTCTGCCGCCTGCCATGCCCCGTTCTGGGTCTGCCGAGCCAATCATCCTCGGTTAGGATCACACACCATTAATGCCCCTGTGTGGGGGGGGCGGAGTCCCGACTCAGCCACCTTTAAGGGGGAAGCCGACGCACGTAAATTAAATGACCCATCGTGTGTGGTAACGTGGTTTTTAATAAGTCTGCATCTCATTGGAAGGGCCATTATGATCAGAGCGGGTGCTCCCTCAGATGACTTCATCAGAGGTTTCATCAGAAACCTGATTATGTATGCTTCACTGTTATGGAAAACGAGGATGATGAGTTGGGTAATGACCAGAAACGTAAACACAGGCAGCATGAGGCGGGAGCCAGGAGAGGCCATGCCCACGGCACCACTAATCCCAAACACACCAGGCTCCCGCGCACTTCTGTAGCAGGAAAGGCATCTAAATATTATTATATCCGGGGATCAGTTTCCGGCCACAGCAGTGAAGTAATTGAAGTAATTGGTTCATCTGCAGAGATGGATAGGCGCTTATTACCAGTAGTACCTGATTTCAACACGCACCCCCAACCCACACGCACACGGAGCCCCCCTGCTGTTACCCTGGTATCACACTAACCTTCTGTTTAGAGGTGGATTAACGGAGCTGGAAGATGAACATCAGAACTCCGTGATTCGGGACGGTGCCACTTTTTTATAGTTTCCTTGGCTTCTCCGGCCTTTACTGCTGCGTCTATGGTTCCGATTAATAGCCGCGCGACGTGTGTAAGGCGAGCAGGTGCACAGACAGCACTCCTCCCTGTCTGAGGGGTAGCTGGCCGACCTGCGAGGATCTGCAGGTGGCTCATGATGCTCGTCACCCATGTTCAGTGGAGGGTGTGGGGGGGCGTGTGGATGGACCGGACACGGTGAGCTGACACGCCTGTCCGGAGAAGGAGGGGGGGGAGAAGGGGGGGAGTGATCACCCTCAAAGGCCGGGCAGGGGGGCACGTGTAACAAAAGACTAAAAGACGTTGCTAATTAATTTGCTCCCCCTGCTCGCCTTCTCCCTGGTTCCCCAGTTTTCTCCGGTCAAACCGTGCAAAGGGCACAGGTGAAATTCGCCTATTTGACATTTTCAGGCGGGCTTTTCAAGGCCCGGTGAACTGAGGGAAAATGACATTTAATTACTGGTGAGCAGTCACGCAGCTCAGCTAATTACAATCCCCGGAGTTTAGGCATCATATCTAATTAACTTTTACTTTCATGAAAGCTTAATGCCGCACTCCAGCACAAGCCCGCATGCCTCACTTCAGGAATATTGACGGCATTTGGAAATTAATTCCCGACGACAATCCCGCCCCTCCGCTGAGAGACCTGTGCTGCCATCTGGACTCTGACCGCTTAAACGGCATCAGCATGCTCGTTGGGGTGCCCCCTGGTGGTCACACGGAGACACGCTCGTACCCGGGGCCTTGCTGCGTCATGCCGCCCTCCGGTATCCTGTTCCTCAGGCTGAACTCGTTGGGTGTTGTGAACTCATCTTGCCCTGGCAGTGTCCATGAGGGCCTTTTAAAATCTCTCTCCTGATTTGTGATCTTCTGCCTCCTGATTGCTTCTCTAGCAATAAAACATGCATAGTGTGGTGACGCCGTAATGACCCACCCCCTCCCCTCTGAGGTGGACTGGACCAAAAGCTAGGCCTACAGGTTCCTGAATGGCTGGATGTGGATGTCCAGGCCAGGGGGGGCGATCAATGGAGCTCCCCCTGGGGCCTGGGCCATCTCCGGAATAGACTGGACTAATTGGTGATTGAAAATCAGTCTGGCCCCGGCCTGCAGAAAGGTCACATGTTGTCATAAAATGGAGTGGAGTGCGGTTTAAAATACTAACTGGGGCAAGCCGACACTCTGGAGGAATAAATAAGCAAGTCAGGGATATGGGGGCTGAACCTGGAAGGGGGTTTGGGGGGGGGGGGCACTGTCGCTGAGGGCCTGTGGGCTGCTGCTGCTCTAACACCTCAGCTGACTGCAACTGTGTGCCGCCCCCTGAGCTTCTGCCAGGTTTCCTCGGGTGAGGAACCGCTCTGCGGTGAGCGGCGTGATTTCGTGCTTCATCGCCGCCAAGATAGGGTTCAGCTGGAGGTGACTGGCTAATGACCGCAGAGGGACTGTGGGGCCGCCTGGCCCAGCCGCCTGTGTCCGTGTCGCCCCGGGCCATGTGGACAAATGCAGAGAGAAGGGTCCGATCTCCCTGCTCAGATTCGGCGCTTGTGTGAGTCTGCTGCTGGAAAGGGGGGTGTTTCTGACAGTGAAGTGTCCCCTCACCCCTAAAACCGTAGAGCACTCCTATACAGACTCCATTCTATTAATCACTGAGCACTCCAAAGCAGACTCAACCCCTTAAATCAATGAGTCTTCCCAAGCAGACTCGATTCTATTAATCACTGAGCATTCCGATGCACACTCCGCCCCTTAAACCAGTGAGTACACACAGGCCCACCCCTTAAACCTGTGAGCGTTGACAGTCCCCACCCCTTAACCCAGTGTGTGCTCCCAGGCCTCGCCCCACTAAACCAGTGAGTGTTCTCTGGCCCCATCCCTTAAAGTATCCCTGAGCAGACCCATCCATCCATCCATCGATTCTCTGAAACCACTTATCCTGTTCAGGCTCGTGGGGGGTTTGGAGCCTATCCCGGAAGCTACAGGCACAAGGAAGGTGACAACCCAGGATGGTGCACCAGTCTCTCACACACCAGTCACTTACACACCAGTCTCTCACACACCAGTGACTTACACACCAGTCTCTCACACATCAGTCTCTCACACATCAGTCACTTACACACCAGTCTCTCACACACCAGTCTCTTACACACCAGTCTCTCTCACACCAGTCTCTTTCACACCAGTCTCTCTCACACCAGTCTCTCACACACCAGTCTCTCACACACCAGTCACTTACACACCAGTCTCTCTCACACACTAGACACTTACACACCAGTCTCTCACACACCAGTCACTTACACACCAGTCTCTCTTACACACTAGACACTTACACACCAGTCTCTCACACACCAGTCACTTACACACCAGTCTCTCACACACCAGTTTCTCACACACCAGTCACTTACACACTAGTCTCTCTCACACACTAGACACTTACACACCAGTCTCTCACACACCAGTCACTTACACACCAGTCTCTCTCACACACTAGACACTTACACACCAGTCACTTACACACTAATCTCTCACACACCAGTCACTTACACACCAGTCTCTTTCACACGCACACCTATGGGCAGCTTTTTCCTTCCCCCCAAAACCATGCGGGGATGAGCCCCTCCCACGCACAGACGAACCGCACTTATGCACACAGCACGACTGCATCATCGGGCGGACACCAGGTGCTCTAGACACACTACACGTGTCTGAGTGTGTCAGCAGATGAGCCCCCAGCCTCGACCCGCCCGCTCGTCTTATCAGTCTATTGATGTGGCACCACTTTCTGGGACGGTGGCGATCAGCCAATGGGCCGCAGCGGTCCGGCGCTGTGCTAATTCCCATGCAGATCGCAGTGCAGCCACCTCAGGAGCCATTGATCACAGCACCCAGATGGATGGCGTGTCACCACGTCAGGGGGGTGACTCGTCAAGGCCCTCCCGCCCCAATACGAAGACAATGTTAATTAGCAGCGGGATGCTGGTCGGTCAGGCTCTGGGCTTCTAATGAGGCCCTCGCTATTGAAAGGTGCCGAGTAAATGAGCAAAAGGGGAAAGGATGATCTAATCTGGGATTTATTCTAATTAAAAGTAATTACTTACCCCAAGCTCCCGGTGGAGCGGCAGTGTCCCCACCCGGGGGGGGGGGGCATTCCCGTTCCTTCTGCCTGTCGCGTTTGTCGAGTTACGGAAGAGTCTGTCGGACAAGCTCTGTGTAATGTTTAAAAAAATCAGACCAGCTATTAATGTGTTGTGCTTATTAATCTTTTCTTTCCTATTGACCCAAGAAGACATTTGGAGCCTCGGACTTTTGCATATATGAGCTGGAGCTGGCTGACGTCTGTCAGCTGCCACTCAACTTCTCGGGCTGTAATTACATCCCGGGTTTGAGTGACAGGAATGAAATTCCAGTCTTTTGGGGACATTTTAATAAGCTGGTCAGTCAGTGTCACAAGGTTTAAAAATTCATACTAGTATTTAATACTAATTAATTACTAATTTCCCAGAGGTCCTTGCAGTACATTCCAGAGAAAATGCTTGTTCAGTTCTGTAGTGTAAATGAACCAGATCTCCCAGGCCATGCAAATGCCGTCATAAAAATATGGCCCACCAGCTCGTTCTCTGCTTCCGAACGTTTCCCCTGGGTTACCACCTGCATCGATCCCGGTCCTGACAGCGGGAGCCCGCCTGGCGCCTGGGGGTCTGCTCCCAGGGAGCCATCCTGGGTCATGCTTGCAGAAATCGATGCCTGAAGATATGCAGTCTGGTGTCGGCCCTTCCTGTCTGAGCTCTGGAATCAATGGGCATTCCCAAATACTCCAGCAAGCTCGACTGACAAATGGACGATCTAGTCAGCACCTCGGGAGCGGATACATCGATCTGTACGTTCCAGGACGACACGCCGATGCCCATTCGCATTCCAGTCATGGTAACCTGCGATATATGCCCATGAATAGCTAAATCTGTTCCGTCTTATTTCCGTAATGATGGGCGCAAGGCTGGTGGAAAAAGAAAGTCGGACAATTTCGTGGCTAAGTGACAATATGCTCTAGTTTACAGCTGAAGACAAGGTGAGAGTCCTGTGGAAATGCAGCACTGGAATGTCCGCGCAGGCCGGGAGTCCAGCCCTAACACGCAATGATCTCGAATCAGGAACATCTAAATGAACAATTTGCTTTCATGGGCCTAAACACTTACTGTTCATCACACGTTCTGCCACAAATGAGAGGTGACTTCTCTGGTTACTTGTTCCCAGCCTGGCTCCTCGGAAGCTAGCCCTCTCCATTACCGCACCCGGCCACAGGCAATCTTCATAACTTCTGGGTTCCTTTCGGCTTGAATTGACGGAACGGTGGCGCATGAGAGCCGACACCTCCGTCGGCGGTCTGGCTGGAGCCCTGGACCCTCGGCTATCTGCTACGCCGCGCTGTCCTGCACCTCCGGGGAGAATAATGAAATTCGGGCAGCTGACTGGTGCCCCCCGATAAATGTGTCAGGGAACAACGTTAAAGATAAAAACAATAAGAAATATATCTCTGGTGACAGAGGGCAGCATCCTGTACAGCATGTTAGGGCTTTAAGGTTATGTTCTGATTTCCTATTTTAACCTAGATAACCTAGTTTGCAATATTGTTTTTTTGGTGGCCAGCATCCCACAGCTGAGAGAAGCAGTCACAGGTTTCTGACAGTTTACCACTGAGGATGGGTTTTCCTGAATTATTATACTCTAATGAGGGGGCGTGGCAAGTCAGGTGCATAATTACCTGCGGATAATTACCTGTAATCTATCTTCTAACCGCTTCTCCTGGTCAGGGCTGAGGGGTAATTACCTGAATATAAAGTAGATTCCCGCTATATTGTTTGCATGTGTGTTTCTGTTTTTCTGTACTCTCCCAGCCCGGTCACCCCCCCCACCCCCCATTCCAGTGCTGCGTGGATCTAATCTCCATCTGAGCTGCACAAGCCGTACAAGCATGTAGTGAGGTGCCAACTTAATCTGTGTTGTGATTTTTTTTACCACTGTTTAATGTGAACTGTTGGAATGCATATAGGGCGCTGTATGACAACGATTCAGGGATATTCGCTTGTAGACGTCTGTCTTTTACCATGGAAGGCATACTTCCAGGAAAGGCGGCTGCGAGTTTTTCGATCGGTGACCTTTCGGCCCCCCCTTGAAGGACCCTGGCCCTTTACGTCTCCACTGAGCGTCAGGGAAAGCGAGGACGGCTGGCGAGATTGAGCCGTGTACATCGGGCCGATTATCTCTCCTCACACTCGCACCCTGACAGATGAGCTGTCAATTAATGTCTGCCCGGTGGATATCCTGCCAGGAGATCACAGTGCGAAGCAGCTTCTGCCACCGTGCAAAGTGTCAAGTCGAGTTAAAGACAGCCCTGCCTTCCCAGGTGAGGAACGGCATGGAAAGTCATCCCCCACAAAAATGTCTGGCCCCGAAGGGGCCTCCCGCCATGGGTACCGCGGCCGTACAGCCTGCTGACCACAGCCATTTCACTTACGTATTTATTTATTTATCAATAATTGAATTTCTCATGGCTCTTGCTGGGATAATTGGTTAGAAAATGGATGGATAGTTGAATGTATATCACAGCAGACGGCATAAGCGCTAATGAGCATTCCGCTAAGCGTAGTCCGCGGCATGTATTGTTGGCGTTTCGGTGTTTCTGGGCTCTTCCCTGGGTCTCACATTTCAGATGGCATTCAGGGACGCTCACGCTAACTGCCTGCAGAGTCCCACCTGCAGAGTCCCACCTGCAGCCTGCTGGCTTTCTGGGTCACCTTCACACCGCACACTCATGCCTGGATCGTCACCAGCGTTTGCCACTACTCAAACGAAGCATTTCCATGGGACCCTTTGGGGTCACTACATTGAGTATTGAATAAATGCGTTCCTAATTTAGGAGATACTGAAACAGCATGCCTTGCTAACCAGCTAGCTAGCTACAAGCTTCACACTTGATAGCTACTTATTTAGTTCTTGAAACACCTGAGTTTGGGGGCAAAGTGTGCTCCGAAAATGACAAACCCACTCTTGATCATCCAGAGCATCTATCTAGGCTGTTTGACGACTCAGTGACGAGCCAATGCTGAATCAAAATGTAGCATCCAAATCATTCTTTTCCGGCTTTCACTGATTCGGGAGCTTGTAAGGTTACTCGCACAGCTAAGGTGGTATTCCTAGTGAAATGGCACAACATGCGGGTTCTTGGTGAGCATCGCACGATGATAATTCACGCACCCTATTCCAGAATGAGCGGCCCTCTAATGTAACGCCGTGACTGAACGGCACAATCTCGCTAGTTTGCTCCTGCCTCGATATCTGCGTCGTATTCCTCATTCTTCGTGTCGAGGTGAGAGGGGAAGAGGGCAGCCCACAAGCCGGCTTCGCTCGGCGTGCTGATAGACGATGCGCTATCTCTCACCCCCGAGAGGAGCGTGAACGGCAGCACGCCTTTGCTCACCGCCGCTGCCAGGCGACGTCTCTCCGGTGGCGGTGATGGTGCTGCTGGGGTAAGGGAACCTGCCAGCTTACACTCCCCGCTCCGCGATTTCACCACAGAGATACAAATGACATCATTCACCAAAGGCCAAAAGACCCTCAGATATTAAACACGGTGAGTGACCTACAGATCAGCAGCCCGGCCCCGAAACACGAGGGTGTCCAGCAGCTCTCTGCTGAGTGGGAAATGCACCCTGCCGCTTTACAGCTGGTTCTGAAGGACAGCTCCCATGGCTGATGCTACATGGATTTCTCACTTCATCAAGGAGCCTCCAGTCCCACCCTTTAAGAATTTAGAATTTGTACCACTAAAGCCAAACACCAGGGGGAGTACGGCCAGACTGGCTAAGCTTATTAGAGGATGAAACGGCGCTTTAATAGGAGGCAAATAAACGGTTCCTAAGATCAGTGGACGTGTTTCCATCGTCCTGCTGCTCGTCTGTAACAAGCCGCGCTTGGCAGGAATCCAGCCTATCATGACTTTATAAAGCCTGTGTGATATTAAGCACAGGATCTACATTAATAAACCAAAGATAAGAAATCATGAAAGAATCATGAAAGACGACGAGACTCATTTATGTGGCTGTTCAGAGGGCTTCTCTCAGAAAGTGTCTGTGAATCCCTGACACTTTAAAATGAAAAGGAACCGACGCCCCCCCACCCCTCGCCCCCCCGATCAGTGTGTCTCCAGTGATTTCAGCCACCATTCTGCTCGTGAGAACCCGTGACTCTCGATCGGCCCGTTTCCTGGGGCCGAGCGGTGCCACCATTCTGCTCGTGAGAACCCGTGACTCCCGATCGACACGTTTTTTGAGGCCGAGCGGTGCCACCATTCTGCTCATGAGAAACCATGACTCCCGATAGGCCTGTTTCCTGGGGCAGAGCGCAGATGGTCTGTTACCTACTCAGAGTGCTAATACACATAATTCTTATGAATAAAAGGGCACATTGGGTGGACGTGTAACTTCTTATGCGCACATGTAGTGTCCGGTTCCATGAATAATGTCTTGTGCAGCTAAGAGTTAATTAAGTGCTAGTGTCCCGATTACTTCTGGCTGTTGTTGTACAGTTAATATACAATAATTCATTTGAAGTAATGGGGGCTGATCCTGAGAGGGGCTCACTGCCTGGGAGGACTGTCAGAATGATGTTTCTCGATGGCCTGCTCTCATTGCGAGATGCTGGCAAGGCCAGGTAAAGGTGTCCCCGTTTCAACACCTGGATTCGGACACCCGGAGGACGGGGTAATGGCGCCATTTGGCATCAGGTCAGCTCACAGCTGTCAAATTTGCCATGCGACACATTGATGGACAAGCGATCACCAGCTCACACAACCATATGTCAGCTCCTGAAATACCCGGAAGGAGACTCTCCGCATCATGGGGACAAGTGAGTCCCAGATAAACATTTCTTCATAGGAGTGAAGCCCCCCACCCTCATTCCTGCAGTGGGATTTCACCTTCTGGACCACTTAAAAGCATCATGAAAACGCCCCCTGCTGGCTGTCATGCAGCATCGCCCTCAGCTCTCAGATGTGAGACCCGTGTGAGATGTAACTGCACTTAGATTGATTTGGTCTGATCTCCAGCCATGTTGTCCCTCTTCAATAATTCACACATAATAAAGGCAGAGTCCAAAGATGAGCGAGGGATCAGAGCTGAGCGAGGGCCGGGGTGCCTCGCCATTACTTATGGATGAAGGATGGGTGCTACGGCTTTCTGGGAAGATCTGAGGCCCTGCAGGTGAGAGGTTACTTCTTGGTTTAGACCAGAAGCCAGAGGGCCGATTTCTGGAAAACATCTCCCTTTGGGTTGCATCTTGAGAGGCGTGCATTTCTTGGAACTGGGAGGATCGACCAAAACACCTTCCAGAAAGTAGGAAGCCGCTTAAAATATGAGGCGAAGGCCCAGGCTCACAGCATCGGGGTGACGGGGGTCATCCAGCCTTTGGCCTGATTTCCTTTAGCTGCTGTAATTGTCCAATAAACACTGGCGATCAGTGGCTGTCTTGGCTAGTTTGCACTCACATTTTTGTAAACCCTGTTATGTGTTATGTGTGCTAGCGGACAGGAATACAGAATATCGAAAAGACAACCTGAGCCTGGCGTTTATTTGCGGGGTCTTATCTGGATAAATCTACCTGAGGCTGGTCATTTTTCCGCAGCTTTCTGAAGCTTTTAAGGATTTAGGAGCCCCTCCGCCGGGACTGTGATTTATGATCAATTCCATGCAGCCGCACAGTCAGATTAGCCTGGCGACTGGTTTAGGGATAAAGCCAAATGAAGTGTATTTACATTTCCATGAATGTCAATTTCAGTTCAAGATTGTAATGTATTCATAGCTTGATATTTTTGGAAAGTTAAATGGCTGATGGTCGGCAGCGCTGAGCATGAGCCTCGGGTGTGTGGAGACCTTCAGGTCCACGGCTTCTGCCTCATTGCCCCCGATGCTGAGCCAAGTGTGCGTCATATCGCTAATACGCTAACACGCTCATCGCTAATACGTCTCATGCTTGTCACATTACAGCGACCCTCTGGGTCTTATCGCGAACAGGATGTGTTCCTTACTCTCAGCTCTCCTTCACTTGGAGGACGACCGGAGGCAAACACAGCTCACACATGCATCCGTCTGCATCCGATAGCTTTTCGTTAGACCCACAAGTAAAAACACTAGATGGCAGTAAAAGCTAAAATCAATATATACAGCGATGTGCTCGGCTTTTCAGCACAGCAGGGTTCAAAGGCTGCTTGCTACATCTCAACAGTGTGTCACGTGACCATACAAATGCTGATGGGTGTGCCTTAGGAACACTCTCAGGATCAAGCATCGTATTCATGGGTCCAGACCTGGCATTTTCCCTCCAAGAATATATTACGTAACAATAAATGTTATATTCCAGTGGAAGACGAAAAAAATTTCTAAGCTGTCTTCATCTGTGAAGAAGATGTTCCGTGGAGGACGGACATGTGCTGAGGGGCAGGCAGTGGTAATGTGATGTTGGATCGCCCGATGGTCACAGTTCCTGCTAAAGGAGATGCACTCCCCATGATTAAGAGCCCGAGACTGGCCTTGGCGAAGCATTCTCCTCCAGTAGCTTGTCTTTCTGTAATAGGGACTCTGAGAAGGCTAATTAAAGATAAAAACACACCCAGGCAAACGGTCCTGATGGGGAAGCAGCTGAGTGGATGATGTGCGTATTATCTTTGAAATGAGGCTGTCAAAGAGCGAGCGATGACCAGTACTCAGAACGTGCTGGTCCTAGCAAGTGTTATTTGCACTCAGAAGG
This sequence comes from Petrocephalus zakoni, assembly GCA_026774425.1. Classification (NCBI taxonomy): domain Eukaryota; kingdom Metazoa; phylum Chordata; class Actinopteri; order Osteoglossiformes; family Mormyridae; genus Petrocephalus; species Petrocephalus zakoni. The sequence goes on along the minus strand of JAODKN010000001.1, from coordinate 8,890,022 downwards.
CCTTGGAGCTTTTCTGCATAGTAGGGATGGTGTGACACATCTAAGGGGTCTGAGGTAGAACTAGACTCTCAGAAATTATGTGGAGCTCTGCTCGGCCCCAGTCTCTGACTCCATCCTGTGCTGGGCCCTGGCTATATCCTTATAAAGGTATGCTGTGGTGCCCCTCCTCACCCGCCTCCATCACCCTTATAAAGGTGTGCTGTGCTGCCCCTCCTCACCCGCCTCCATCACCCTTATAACGGTGTGCTGTGCTGCCCCTCCTCACCCGCCTCCATCACCCTTATAAAGGTATGCTGTGGTGCCCCTCCTCACCCGCCTCCATCACCCTTATAAAGGTGTGCTGTGCTGCCCCTCC
>JAODKN010000001.1:8808402-8827662 GCA_026774425.1 Petrocephalus zakoni | reverse complement strand
ACCGCCTGGGGAGCCACAGGGTCGCCGGGAGCTCCCCTAACGGAGACCGCCCCACCGCCTGGGGAGCCACAGGGTCGTTGGCTTCACCGGGAGCTCCCCTAACGGAGACCGCCCCACCGCCTGGGGAGCCACAGGGTCGCCGGCGTCGCCGGGAGCCAGGAGGTGGACTGCTGTTCTGTTAAGTAGAGGGTGGACTTACAGAGGCTCCTGATTACTGTCATATCTATAGATTGACAAGCTTCTAAAAGGTAACTCAGCTTGAATGAAGTGGTGATTGAGAGATGGCCCACTCGGTGTGAGGCGAAAGTGAGGGAAAGGGGGTGTCACTTCAAACGACATGAACACACAAGAGCTGAGAACGAAGGATCCATTATAAAATGCAATGTATTTAAGGGGGGTGGGTGAGAGGGGCCAGGAATTAATTACAATATTCTGCAGAGTAGGAGGATGATAAAGTGCAGGGATGCGTAAAAAGCCCGCTAACGGTAATGCGCCCCCCGGTGTTTTGCGGCTGAAATGCGATTGTGATAGCCTGTTAGCCCCAATTATTAATCCAATTTGGCGTAAAACATGAGCGAAAGAGCCTCTCACAGCCCACTAAATGGGATTAATTCCACCATTTCACACACCTTATCTGATAGGCCTGAGAAGGTGTTATGCATCCCGAACACACAAGGCCTTCAGAGGGATTGTAAACCTGCAGATAACGTTTTAATCAATTTCACACACAATGGCGTCCTGTCCTTCATTATCGGGACGGTGGTGTCGCGCACACGCGACGGTGGCAGTCGAAGGCGCGGGAGAACAGGGCCGTCCGTGTCATGGAATCAAAACACCCTGGATGTCTGGATGTAATCTCGCTCCTGGATTAGCTGGGGGGGGAGGCTGGCGCACGGTTCATCTGCAGGAGATGAGGTGGAAATAACTTCACACCCGCGGAGGGACAGTATCTTTGCGGAATGCTATATCACAGTCATGCCAACAGCTGGGAGTTCTGGGTAATAAATTGGAGCTAATGCCAAATAAAGCAGAACAGAGAAGGGCCACCGTCTCTCCGGCTCGCAGCACGACCAGCGGGGATTCCAAGAGAAAGTGAAAATGGGTACCGGTCGAGGCAGGTGCTGCCCTCGCGGCTGCCGATTGCGGCCGAGCGATCTCTGAGAGCAGGCCGCAAACCCCCCCTCCCCCACCAAACCGCCTTAAAGTCACCGTCTTCGTTGGGAGACGACTGAATTTTTCCATTTCTGGTGCGGCCGACGGATGTCTGCTTCCCTCCGAAATGCCGTCCCGATCCTGTGAAATGAAGGTCTCTGCCTGCAGGAAACTTTCTGTTTGCCAAACACACAAACACTCAGCACTCAGACTGGATATTTGATGTTATCGGAGGAGGACTGTAAGTGACACGGCCAAGAATCCGTCACGCAAATGTCTGTCCTTTCCAGTTATCGCAGGCTCGGTAAATGACATTTGGATGCCGGTTCTAACTCTCCTAGGGCGGTCGATTCGGCGTTTGTACAGCGAGACGTCCTCCATAAGAGGGTGCCAACGCACAGGTGCCCTCTGACATTTCCAGTGTGAGCTAACAGAGGAAATGTCAACCCGGCTCGAAGGAGCGATGCACCGGAGCGTGAGATGCAGTCCTGGTAATGTGCCAGGACCGAGACATCCTTGGTGGGCTCCCTTAAAACCCGCAATGGAGCAGGGCTCTTAATTATCTGTGGGTTTAATATGACCATCTCGTTCGAGGAAGATTGGCTCAAGGAGGAGCATACCTCCTCATCCACGTGGACCTCGAAATACCTGCTCTTCACCTGCACATTGGTCTCTTTAGTGAGCAGATACTGGAGCCCTGGCTTTTCCACAATCAGAAATCACCACCAGATCACTCTCGCCCCAGCCCGCTGGCAAGACTGCCAAAGGAGTTACGGCGTCCTAAAGATGGCAGAGCTCCTTTATGGAACGTTGTAAAGCCTCGAGGAGCTGCCCTGCACCGCTAAGAGCCAGATGAACGATGAGGAACATGTCCGTCTTTCCCAGGAACACGCACCCATAACAGAACACACTTCCTGTATGCCAGGCACGTAGTCACGTAGCAAAATAACAGGCTTGACCCACCTCCCCACCCCCCACTCAAATGTTTTGTAATCGATGAGGCACAGATAGCAAAATTATGAGTTTGAACCGCCGCCCCCACCCCAGTCGGTGAAATTTACAGAGGGGGGTCTATCGATACGGTCGCTAGACCCCCCATGAAATTAATTTCTGGCTATTGGCCTGCTGTACGTGCCAGGCACCCCAGTAAACGTGTCAAAGCTGTTTCTCCCGAAATAAAAAGTACTCAACGTGACGAGCTAGAGCCAGGAGGCAGAGTGGGGAACGTGTGCCCAGTGTAACCTGCGTGTCTGTGGAATGCTGCACTGAAATAAGGGCATCGGGACAGAGCTGTGTGCAGGAGAGCAGGAAATAAGCATCATCCACCAGAGCCACCCCAGTACTACGAGTAGTATTGTGCAGTACTAGTAGTACTGTGCCGGATTGTAGTAGTAGTAATAATAATAATAATAATAATAATAAATTATTATTATGAATTAGTGAATGAATAGCGCGTCCTGCGTAAGATTGTTGCCCTATCCAGGGTTGTTCCCAGCCTCTGGACCCCCACGGCACTGGACTGGACCAGCAGTTACAGAGAATGCATGGGTGGCTGGAATAATGAGTGACCTCACAATCACTGCAAATGGCTGCCATTTCCTCATGGCCACGGCGCACAGGGCATCAGAGATGATTCTCTAGACTGGGAACGGAACCGTGGATCTTCTGCACTATTATTACTAAGCCTCCAGCTTCTAAAATTACAATGTACACATCATGTTTCACTTGTTACTTGCAGCTAATTTATTGAAATTATTTCTTAGAAAATTCCATGTATTCTAGTGCCCTATTTTATATAGTCAAACAATCAACCTAGTTTTTGATACTAGGTTGATTACATATGTATGTATGTATGTATGCATGCATGTAGGTACATGTTTAATATTGTCAATACAAAGGCAACTATGTGAGAAGAAAGCTTTGTGCTTTCAGTATGTTGCTCTAATTAATGTGATTTTTCCCATATAATTCAAACAGCAAGGTGTTACCACTGTTTAGCCACTTCTTAATGCTAAATGTTGACGGCACCCCCTCCCACGTGCCGCTGTCTGGCTGTCGGTATTAGGCGTGAGTGATGGGCCGGGCCCAGCTGTCCCGAAGACGAAGCGGAGCGGCCTCCCCGGACCCCAGCGGTCTTGGCCCAGTTACAGCAGCGTCTGACTGATGACCGCCACAGGGACCAGCTGACTCGCTTTATTGAGACAATAAATGAGAGCAGCTCTCGCTGCCGTGGGGAAGATTATTTATACATTTCCAGTAATACCGCGCTAAGCTCCACACGTCCCGGGCTCCGGATCAAGGCCGAGCAGGGCCGAGGGGGAGGGACGGACCCCGCAAGTTTAACGATGTCCATGCGCTCCCCCTGAAAGGAGCCGAGACGGAAGCAGGGGGCCTCGCCACTGCCACACGCCCCATGTGACCTCCCCATAGACTCACATGACGGCTCGAGGACACACCGTGACAGGAGTGCGAAAAGTGACAGGGGTTCACACTCGGCGCAGGACGCCCGATTGAGGGGGCGTGCGATTTCACATACGTCGCAAACGCACAGGATGCGACATGTTAATCTCCCTAATTGGACGCCAGGGCAAGGCGGTAATGAGATCTGGTAATGATCAGTTACATTGAAGACTTACCCGGGCCGGCCACTTAACACGCTGACTAATGCGCCTGTGACGTGTCGCGCTTGACATTTAAAGGAATTCCGGCGGATCGATGCCACTGCGGAAACAGCCCGAGGGCTCACTGGTGCTAAATGCCGACTAGCTGCTTGTGACCGAATCGTCTCCCCACGTCCCACAATCGGGCGACGCCCACATCGATTCCACGCGCGTGTGTGGCCCCAAGGAGCGACAGGTGACTGACGGCTCAGTGAAACGGCGTCACGGGAAGGCAGCGCCACGCGCGTCCGTCGGCCTGACTGTAAACAGCCGATCGATAGCTCATTCGTCAGGTGAGTCCGAGGAAACGAGTTTAGGGGATTCTCTTTTCAAAGCAAACGGACGGATCGATCGCAGAATGGACAGAGACTGGGAATGTTTAACGGTTTAGTCGAGGCTGAGCGGCTCTCTGCCTCCTGGGAGACGCCTTTAATACACCCAGAGGACAGAAGGCGGAAGCAGACTGGGCCGGTGGGGGGAACGGCGTCGTGAGTGAGGTCACCTGCCTGTGTGTCACTGTCACACTTCCAGGGATGGTCGGTGATGGCAGGATGCTCTCCAATTCCTGTGCGTTTGGCACGGATATGGTGCCTTTACCATATCGACTTTGCCCTCAGATCATGGGGGATCCTCGGAACAGTCCCCCGGACAGAATACAGACTCACCTGCCTTCACGTCGAGAAATAGAAACGCCTTTTATCCCCATGATACACATCTCCTAAGATGACCCTACAGCCTTAAACATGGATTCATCAAACAAAAATCCTAAATTAAATAAATCTCCAGATGTGAACCAAGCCCTTTGTCCCACAATGGTTCTCTGCTAAAGATCACACCATTGTCATGGGACTCATAGTTAACACCTGGGGTTGCAGGTTGGAAACAGCAGACCTGTAACCCTAACCTTAAGCCTACTATTAATCTGCTAAGCCTGTTACCATGGAAATAATTGCAGTGAGGGGGTCCAGACCTCGACTTTGTACCAAGTGATCCGCTTCGAGCAGCTAGGAGTAGGGCAGGAGAGCGATCCACTTCCAAGGCGCTGAAAGCAGGTGGCAGGACAATGCAACACCGAATGTTTCTGAATATCATTAGAGAATCAATGTGGATGGGTCACGCAGTCTGCAGTGGGGGGGCAGTGAGACCACCCATGCTGGACTTAGTCTCTCTCTGGAGGTCACGCTGTCCTGAGCCTCTCCCTGAAGGTCACACATCACACTGTCACAAGTCTCTCCCTCTGTGGTTACATTGTCCTGAGCCTCTCCCTGGAGTTCACGCTCCCTGAGTCTCTGCTGGAGGTCACACTGTCCGGAGATTCTCCCTGAAGGTCACACTGTCATGAGTCTCTCCCTCTGAGATTACACTGTCCTGAGCCACTCCCTGGAGTTCACACTTCCTGAGTCGCTCCTGGAGGTCATACTGTTCGGCGCTTCTCCCTAGAAATCACACTGTCCTGAGCCTTACCTTGGTGGTCACTCTCTCTTTAGTCTTTTCCTGGAGATCACAATGTCCAGAGATTCTCCCTAGAGGTCACTCTGTACTGTGCCTATCCCCCTAAGTCACACTGTCCTGAGTCTCTCCATCGGGGTCACACTGTCCTGAGCCTCTCTCCATAAAGTCACACTATCCCGAGCCTCTCTCCATAAAGTCACACTGTTCTGAGCCTCACCCCAGAGGTCACATTGTTCCCTGCATCACTCTGGACATTATGTCCTGGAAAGGTCCTGCCCCTGAGGAAGTCACTGTATGCACGACAAATTCATCAACAGAGGTCTCAGGAAAGATGACATCCCCTGACAGGACGGCTTTGCACGCGGCGGGATGCGGATGTGACTTTGGAACAGTACAGCAGTAGACACATCTGGCCGTGATCCATATTAATCCGCGGCTGATTCATTGGAGGCTTTGCATCTGTGAAGGAGACATCATCTGTAATCATCCGCCGTTTTTATTCCAAATTTGTGTTTTCCCAGCGTGTGCTGTGAAAAAGGGGACCGTCACCTGGAATGCTGTCGCGCCGGTGTGGAAGGACGGCCCTTTACCTGTGGGCGCAGAGGAGAGCAGACGGATGATGGAGGGGGGCATGGTGATGAATGTCCTGCCACATTAGAGGAGCGACCGCGGCCCTCGTTTGTTACGGCGGGACCGCCCAACCGCAAAGACACGTGTCCCCAAGCCTCGTTATAAACACAGCACTTCGGAGCATAATTATGCAAAGGAGGACGTTCTGAGAGTCCCCGTATCCAGCAGGCAAGGTCTTCCTAACGCCATTGCTCAGGCCAGTGTCAGAAAACCACTCCCTATGCCCAGCCTTTCTCCATGGGGGGCGGGGGGTCACGGGTTTGTCAATTTTAAAAACAGATGAAGAAAAGCAGGGAGCATCTGAAACATGCAAAAACACACACTTAAAGTTAAACAAAGGCGATAAAAAAAAGAGTTTGTGGTGGATCTTTGTAAGCCAGCTGGATTTAGCGAGCTTGTGGAACAAAGCTGCTACAGATGGTAGGGAACCAACATGAAACATTTTTCCAAACTTGGCCTCAGAACCTGGCTGTTCTGTTATTCTGGTTATAAGTGCTAGCAGTGGCTGGCCGGGAACTGTCATCTAACTAGTTGGTTAAAAAAAAAAAAAAAACATTATCATCACAGCGGTGTCTAAGCATGTAGAAATGACATTGATTAAAGGCTCCAGGTCTCTCTCATTCTGTGTGTTGGCTGAGCCCCCCTCCCCGAATCAGAGCGGCAGCGGTGATGTGCTCGTTAACACGCGAGAAGATCAGACAGTCAGGGAGCGCCGCACGGAGGACCGCTCCTGCGTTTGATTTACTGTTATCAAGCGGCGCGTCTCCGGACACTAAACGATCTGCAAACATGCCGTCTGGGGAGGGGGACGCATCAAGGTGTCACTCCGCGGCACGGGCGGCTTGGGGGAGAGGTATCGCGTCCCGGGAGACAGCGAATTTAAAGCCATTTTCTCGAGATGATGTGGGGGGGGGCGCACTTTAAGCAGACCAGCGAATGAATACTTTGATATAATCCTTTCAGCACAGCGCTGAGGGCAGCAATCACACTGGAGAAGATTGCCTCTCCGTCTCTCGCACGCGCTGCCATCAAGCCCGCAATAGACTAAAGAACAGGCTGCATGATCTGAATGTGCGATCCCGGGTGCCAGCGAGTCATGTCAGATGATGACGGGCCCGGCCTCCGTCTGGCCCGCCGCAACACTGAAAGGGAACCATTAAACTGATCACGCGTTAAAATATTAAAGTCTTACGGTGGCCAACTTCCGGCGCACCCTCGCCCCTCCGGCTGGGGCTGCAGGTCTTCCAGGTTAGTGTCTGGCACTTAATTGATTCCCACCACAAGGAGGGAACGTGCCGAATTCTTATGCAAGCACTCAAACCCCGGGGACAGGGGCCGAATTTCACTCCCACTTAATGAGGCTTCGTCTGAGCTGCCGATTTAATGAAGCTTGCGAGACACTTCTCAAGGTGTGCTTCACTGATATAAAGCGCGAATACCGTGCAGCACTAATGAGTCCGGTTAATTAATTAGTTAATTAGCACATTAATTAATTAATTGAATCATTAATGTTTTATGTACATATGTGCAGTAATAATTAAGGCCTTCATATATATAGATTGAATCATAGCTGACTTTTCTCCTTTTAAGTCCAGTGCCCATAGCCATTAATAGGTGTATTATCTACATCAATATTTATGATATTTTATCAATATCAGCTCAGTTAAGCCTGCATAATTATGAAGCTGTTTGGAGGAGATCTGAATGTGTGGCTGTAGGCAGAGATGGGCAATTAAGTGTATTTTTAAAATGTATTTAATTACTTATTCTGTAATTTGTATATTGCTAGACGATAAAATATCAGATGTAAAATGTAACAAAGTACTTTGAGAGATTGTATTTTATGTATATAAAATATTTTAATTGCTTAATAAAATATGTCATTTAATGTATTTATTTTCTGTTATTTTAAGAACCTTCATCACCTGGCTTACAGATTTTTAAGTATCCTATCACCATCTTTGGCTAGATGCAAGTAAATCGTGCGACCCAAGGACGGTCAGTCCTCGGGGGCTCCCTAGGGCACCAACTCCTAAGGGGCTGCCCGCTGGCTAACCTTCACTTTGCCTTGGAAGGGGGATGCTGGTGGTTATGCTCTCCTAGGCCATCACATTGGCAAGGACAGGGACTGACATGAGCCATCCTGGAGGGCCCAGCTCGTTCATTGTCAACTTCATATTTCCATTACCAGTAATCCAAGGAAAGAAGCTACTTTGGTGATCGGTGCAAATTACCTTAAGGTAAAGCACGTAGCAAAATACAGTATCAGATATTGCTCCCTGAATGTCATTATGGGACAGAAGGACAGAGCAGTTAGCAAAGAGCAGTGCTGTACTGGAGGTCTTGTGAATTAACATGTTAGTCCGTTAGTAGTATTCTGGTTAAGCGCTTGTGGTTTGTCATATATGGACAAAATAAATTTCTACCAGCTAACCATCGGTGTTTGTATATCCACTCACACTGTGCAAAGGGGAGAACCGACTGGTGAACTTGACATTGCATATGACATATATATATATATATATATTTATTCCATGTGTACATGCACACAGCGGCACCCCTGATTCTGTGGGAAATGCTGGGTATAAATTAAGGGTGTAATGGTTCTGAAACCGAGACCAAAAGCACAATACTAACACTGACGATCTTCTATCAAGGTTCCGGAAGACGGAACCGCGATATATCACCTTGATATCACCCGCGATATCACCCTTAACCCTCTTCCAGGTGAGGCCTGTTGAGCTCTTTCTACATTACTAATGTTACAAATGGTATTTTTCTATTCACAATTAGCACTATAACACATGTAAATCACAAAATTTACAAAATTTTTGTAAATATTAAACATTACTAGGGCTGTAACAGTGCACATATTTGTTATGTACTGGTACTGTTTTACATGAATTTATGTCTTTTCAAATGACAAATTACTTGTATTATAAAAAAATATATTTTCACACACCAGTATTTTGCATTTGATTTTGTTACATTTGATGTGCAAGTATTTGTAATTTATTACAAGAGTTTTTGAAGTATTTCTGCCCACCTCTGTCTGTGGGGCCTGAGAATTAGGGACGACTGGATTTGGGATAGAAATGCTGGCAAACAAGAAGCCAGCTTCACCTTGGGAACATTCTGGGTGCTGAGGGTTTGGTACCAGTACGACAAAAAGCAGCATCTCTTATTCACCCGTATGGTGGTAGCCAGAGAAGGACAGAGAGTAATCAGCGTCGAGGCCTTGATCAAAGCACAGGCATAACACACCCATTGCAACAGCACTAAAGCATTTAATTAAGCTCCACTGTCACATTAACATTACAGCAGCCTTTGTATTAAAATATCCTAAAATTAGAAGTGAAAATTCCATCCATGGACAACCGCTCCTCCTATTCTGGGTTGTGCTGGAGCCTATCCTAGAGGTTACAGGCACAAGGCAGGGAACAACCCAGGATGGGGTGCCAACCCAACGCAGCTCACTGTCAGCCTATTTAGGTAAGTCCAATCAACCTCAGCATGTTTTTGGATGGTGGGGAAAAACCCCACAACAACCCAGGGGGAACATGCAGACCGCACACACACTAAGGTTTGAACCCCCGTCTCAGAGGTGAGAAGCCTCAGTGCTAACCACTGCACCACCATGCCACCCCAGAAGAGCTAAAACATAACTAAATAACTACATTTATTGCTATGTGTTCCAATTTTGAATTCAAAACACTGATGAAAACCATGTTCATGCTGCTGTCCATGGTGTGTGATGTTTCTAGAATCTTTATTGTTTTTGGATTAAGACTACATGAAAGTGCTCACTGTTATCCTGTGATCTTCGCTGGACAACGTCGCGGAGGACATTACTGGGCATTATCAACATTAGTTTACGCTTCGGTCCAGAAAGTGGCTGACACTGGTGTTTTTTCCGTTACTTTCCCCCGTAATGTGGCGTTTTAGCCAGCCGATATTTCCCGCTGCTGTTTCTGTCCGGCCTGCAGAGACAGCAGCGGAACGGGATGGACACGATCGCACAGGCCCCGGGACAGAATATGAGTCAGACGGTCCCCCATCTCGCGGCGGGCTGGCTGGGGAACTGGGGGACAATGAGGCTCTTATTCCAGCTTTATGTAAATCCCATTCAAAGAGCCTCCACATGTCACAACAAGACAGAGGCCCAGAGGGACGGGATGGGACAGACGGTTTAATATAGCCGGCCCCCCGCCACAGCCCCCACGGGTCCCAAGGAGACCGTGTGACCAGGCCAGTCACTCAATATCTCTCGGTTATTTCGAGGACGCCTCCTACTCCTACGCTGGTCACTCTGTCCCCTCTCGTGGCAGCTCTAGCCACCACCCCGACACTCCTTCTCCAGAGAATGTCGTGCAGCCAGACAGCTAATCGAAGCGGCAGGTTCTGACGGCGGTTTCATTACCGCGGCCTGCGATCCTCTTCGGATGCCAAGAAGATGACAAAGGGCCCCTCTGCTTGCCTAAAGGACTTTTTTTAATAATGGCGCATTGTTATTCTTTTCATGATTATCGACGGCCCCCGGCGGTCCAAAGCGCACGCACGACCGGGCAAGCTGCTGCTGGCGCCCCCTGCTGCTCCCTCTAATGAATTAGTCGGCAGCCATTTCAGAGCCCACCAGGTGCTGCAGATCGATCACGAGTCAGATCTGACAGCGCTCTGCCCCACGCCCGCACGTCACCCACGCCATTAACCCGGGCACAGCCATTACCGCCGTTTTAATCACTGTCGATAAGAGGAGCAGCGCCGTGCTGAGGGAATCCGGAACATTCCGGCTCTGTCCCCACGGGCCCCCCGAGGGGATATCAATTCGTCCTATGCTGACCCCCGCCGACACCCATAAACACTTTGGCATCTGAGGCACTTCAGATTACCCATCAAAATGGCCCCTGCTTCTGCACCCCTTAACTGGAATCAATAGCACGCCCACCGCCCCCCCCCAACCCCAGTCCCTGTCTTGCCACTACAGATGATAAAAGCACCGCAAAGCGTGAAATTACAGGCCGCACATCTGCAATCCTAAGCAGCTCCAAGCACCATTTCAATATCCGCATCAATATGAGTTCACAGAGACACCTCGGTTTAGAGACAGCTACAGTTTAGATAGTCAAAACATTCGGTCTGGATAGTGGAAACATTCCTTCAAAATGTGGATGGGGGGGTGTTTAAACGGACTCCCTGGTTGGTTGCTACCACTGGTCTTTTAAGGTCTTATTTAATAAAAACAATAGTATGTGGCATTCAGGCGACTGTAAGCGATCCTTCGGATAGAGAAGATAACACACTTCCCTCCAAACAGAGCTCATCAGCCGACACCGTCTCAACATCATACACTTTCTAGGCTTATATCTTTCCCTAATATTTGTACTATTTGGCCTGAGTAGACGGTATGCTGGTGATGGTGGCAGGGATTATCTTGTTTACAATGTGACCTCCTGGAATAGAGCAGGGGCGATGGAGGACGGCTTTGTATCCCGGCCGCCGCTTGTTCCCTCCCTCGCTCGCTCACTCATGGTATTACCGCCGCGCCGAGACCTTGAGGACTCCGAAGATTAAAAATGATTGAAATCTCATTTGTTTTTACACTCCAGCGAACAAAACCCCACTCAGCACCTCTCCACATTCATCTTGGCCGCAAATGACACAGAGATGTGGAGACGGAGCCAGGGGTCCATCGCCAGGCGGACGGCAGCGGGAAAAGCTCGCCTACGGGAAGGTCAAGGCATGGCTGGGCCGACTGCTTTCAGTGAGCCCGGCGGCACTTCATCGAGAATTTCATCAGCATCGCTGCGCCGCCTTCCCAGAAAATGAGTTTAAGAGGAGGCCAACGCAGCTATGGCGCAGATGCTGGGCCATCATCGCGGGCAAATCTTACACCATGGGCGACGGTGTTCATTTTCCTGCCTGTTTATGGAGGTTTAACTAAGTGGCAGTGCTAATTGGACCAAGACGACAGCCTTTTGCTGTAACATTTGTCCTACATATTCCCCAGGCGATTCTTTGGCAATGAAGCCTTCACTGAGGTTTCCCCGCCTCCCCAAATCACATAGGGGAACACTCTCAATCCCATGCTCGGTTACCAGCCCCTGCTGCCAGGGACCTTCAGAGCTAGTGCCACTGACGCTGCCCCATGGCTGCAGACAGCACTGGTGAAACCTCATATCGCTGGACACTCTGCCTGCTGGGGTTACGCCACGGCACCCCGACCCTGCCATAGGGACGGCAGCCTGCCTGGGGGGTGTTACACCCTGACAGCCTGACCCCACCATAGAGACGGCAGCCTGCCTGGGGGGTTACACCACGACAGCCCGACCCCACCATAGAGATGGCAGCCTGCCTGGGGGGGTTACACCATGACAGCCCGACCCTGCCATAGAGACGCAGCCTGCCTGGGGGGGTTACACAACGACAGCCCGACCCTGCCATAGGGACGGCAGCCTGCCTGGGGGGGTTACACCATGACACCCCGACCTCGCCATAGGGACGGCAGCCTGCCTGGGGGGGTTACGCCATGAGAGCCCGACCCCGCCATAGGGACAGCAGCCTGCCTGGGGGGGTTACGCCATGACAGCCTGACCCCGCCATAGAGACGGCAGCCTGCCTGGGGGGGTTACACCATGACACCCCGACCCCGCAATACGGACTGCAGCCAGCCTGGGAGGGTTACACCATGACACCCTGACCCCGCCATAGGGACAGCAGCCTGCCTGGGGGGGTTACGCCATGACAGCCTGACCCCACCATAGAGACGGCAGCCTGCCTGGGGGGGTTACACCATGACATCCCGACCCCGCCATAGGGACGGCAGCCTGCCTGGTAGGGTTACACCATGACACCCCGACCCCGCCATAGAGACGGCAGCCTGCCTGGGGGGGTTACACCATGACACCCAGACCCCGTCATAGGGACAGCAGCCTGCCTGGAGGGGTTACAAAATGACACCCGACTCCGCCATAGAGACGGCAGCCTGCCTGGGGGGGTTACACCATGACACCCCGATCCCGCCATAGAGATTGCAGCCTGCCTGGGGGGGTTACACCATGAGAGCCCGACCCCGCCATAGGAACGGCAGCCTGCCTGGCGGTGTTAAGCCATGACACCCGACCCCGCCATAGGGACAGCAGCCTGCCTGGGGGGGTTACACCATGACACCCCGACCCCACCATAGAGATGGCAGCCTGCCTTGGGGGGTAACACCATGACACCCCGACCCCGCCATAGAGACGGAAGCCTGCCTGGGTGGGTTACACCATGACACCCTGACCCCGCCATAGGGACGGCAACCTGCCTGGGGGGGTTACACCATGACACCCCGACCCCGCCATAGAGACGGCAGCCCACCTTCGACGCAGGCCGGCCGAGCCCTCGTGGTACCGGCAATCTGGCCCTTTCTGCAGGCACAGCGCGCCGTCTGCCTGGCGATGGTCCGCCGCGGCTGGCTGCTGTCCCGGTCCAGCGTGACGATCTCGCAGGTCCCAGCCGCCAGCTGACCTGGGGGTGTGGAACACACAGGAAAGCCATGTCAGAGCCACAGCACACCCCCTCATTTACCTAGGTGTTTCTGCAAGGTCCTGAAAAAGAGGTGACGGGCAGCACAGAATCCACAAGCCACCTGTATAACCCGGAACTTGAACTCAATGAAATCAAGTTCCCATCTCAGCTGCAGTCTGAAAACAGATGACTATCTCAGGCCTGTAACGGGAAGTGATGTCATGATAGGTGACGGGTCTGGACTTTGGAGCAGCCCAAAGCCCAAAGTGCACCAAGAGATAGAGATCCGACCCATTTTGGGGATCCACAGTATATTTATAGTATCTATAACTTTTCATCTTAAAGAGCTTTTCTCTCCCGCACAAGTAGCAGCAGGGGTTGGGGGGTGGATTATCAATCACACAATGTAGTGAAGTGCATTTAGACATATCGACATCCCATTCTGCACAGAGCATTTTATCAAGGGACCTTTGACCCTTTAACCTATGCATTGCCTACAAATTAACCCCCCGTCCCCAGTGGGTATGCATCTCTACTCCCCCCCCTGACCCCCCCGGACCACTTCTTACAAAGCTCCTGAGTGTGCAGTTTGTAAAAGGTCAAAGTTCTGATTCAATATGCCTCTCGCTCACCTCGGAGGAACCCTGGCAAGCTAATGATCTTTACTGGAATGATGTCTCACAGGCAGGGTGAAGGGCAGCCTAGGACGGCTGCTAGCGTGACATCAGTGTGCAGACGCTACACAGAGCAGATTCTGGTCCCTCTAAAGGGGATCCCAGTGCCGAGCCTGAGGCCGACACAGGGGCACCTCGTTCCGCGATTATCCACACTTCAAATCGTTAAAATTTTACTTTGATAGTCTCGGATTTGACACTGCCCTCAGAAAAGCCATTAATATTCTCAGAAATTCTGTTACAAAGGCTCACAGAAAAGGTCACAGATATTTACAGCATGTAAAAGTTCGGATAAGACCCTGTAAGTCACCGTGACAGTGTCATGAAAATGGTTTTGACAGTCAGTCTTCATTGCAACAGACAAGTCTTCATTCCGACTGTGCGAGGATGGCCTCCAACCTGGGTTGAGATCTTATATAAACATTCAAAGCAGTGTAAAACACTACATGTGTCATTTCTGCCATTTAAATTAGTTCTTCTACAACAATAACCAGCAGCAAATGATTATTAACAATATTTTGATGGTCCACGGAAGCTGATTAGATATAGATCTTCTAATCTGCAAGTTCAACACGCCCTAAGATGCATGAGGTCAAGTGAGACCCTGTAGGGACCTATTCTTTATATCCATCTGAGCCTTCCATATCTATTTAAAATAGGATATCTAACCAGGCAAATTCCCAAAGCAACAAGTCTCATGGTTGTGCCAGTGATCCCTTTCTTTAAATGCCTTTCTTTTTACAGAAAAACCAGATTGCTTACAATTTCTGTTTTGTTTTTCTGGTGAAAGCTTCACATTAAGCTAAAGCTAATCCCTTCTGATTGTGTCTCCTGTCTCCTTTCCCACAGTGTAAAAGCACACAAGCCCCAAACCGTCTTACGGCAATTAAAAAACGTTTCTGTTTGTTTAGCTCGACAATGAAAGGAGCCCCGCGCTCCCACGCAGCTCGAGCTGCGTGACCCATGCGCGCGGAGGGAAGATGCCCCCTGTGGTTAAACACACACGCGCCCGGCAGGGGGAGAGAGCAGCCAGCCAGAACCGACCCACCATATGCTTGCTGAAAGCGCTTCTGAGCGCATGCAGATCTTGCGAGACGGCACTGTGGGACCACAGCCCAGCGATGGGGGGCGTTTAATCTCCCATGGCGTTCGCTATGAGCCCCGCCCACTGGTGCCGATTGCAGGCATTGTACTGATATCTCTCCCCGCTCCAGTCTGCCTTCTGCTGGCTATTCTGTGGCTCTGACACAGAAATGCGGTGGCGGATAGCAGTTAAGGGTACAAAGCGAGGCGTTCCTGAAATCTGCATGGGGGGGTTTTGTGTATCAGCACCCTGTCAGTACGCGTGATCTCGATGCACATGTCTACGTAAAAAAATGGCAGCCCACGGCCTCAATCCCGACCTAGGGCCTCTCACCCATCAACTCCTGATTAGCTGTCTCCCTCTTCCTCTCTCCTAGGGTACCCATGGCTCCTACCCCCCTGGGCAAGGCACAGAGCAGGCTACGGAGAGGCCGCTGTTTCTCCTCAGAGGAGATTCTGGCCCTGCCGTGGACCATACGACTCTCCACATTCCGCGTTAAAACCGCTGGTTCAGAACCGACATCTCCTGCTTTTCCTGCTGGTCCTGGAGACGTGTCCGGGGAGCTAAGCGATTGCAGGCAGGAGTGCACAGCCTTCATGGCCCGCGTGTCAGAGTCGGAGCAGCATGGAGCATGCTCAGGGCACAGTGGCATGACACATGGCATCCCTCTGCATGTCAGCTGACTGCCAAAGGGTCTCCAGCCATAACTGTGCACCCCCCCCCAGAACCATAGCTGCAGTACCTCCCCAGGAATTTGATCCCTATGGTCCCTGCAGTAAACGGCGTCTGTGGTGATGTGCACACCTCACTTATACCATACCAGCTCCCGCTCTGAGATTTACGCCAGGCTTTGAGCTCTCTCTCTGCGGCTGAGGATAAATCGACATTGGACGAGCGAATGTTATTTTATTTTGCCATCAAACGCAGCTGTCAGAACACGATGTATCTGTCAGGGAGGCAGAGAAACAAACGGTGGAGTTTGCAAATGATTAATGACCCCCATGGCCTCGCTGACATTTCATACCGCCTGTATATTCTCCATTTTATATTTAAAAGCTGCGGGGTTGGGATGCTCCTTAGCGTGAGGGTTGAAAATTGGTCTTTTTCCTGTATGATTGCAGCCCAAGGAGGAACAGCTCCCAGAACCAAAATAAAAATGTGTTTTGCAGTAGATAAACCCACTCAGGCTCTGCTCTTCCTGAATCACGGAGCCGCTCGGAGCGCAGGACGTCAGAAAAGCGAACGCTGTAAAAGACCCCCCCCCACCCCCCGGGAACAGAAGCGAAAGATCACTCCAGCTCTCCAAGTCGAGTCAGATGGGGGGGGGGGGGGTGCTCCTGTCACTCTTTTCCACTGGAGGATGGCGGACACCATCAGCATCCTGGAGCCTGAGTCCGTACAGCCTGCTCCTAATTAGCTGATTAAACCGTGTCTGCTGCAGCTCGCAAACATCGCGGCTCAGAGCAGTGTGGGAAAGTGAGGCCCGCTAAACACATTTACATAATTATTAGAATAAAAAGGGGCTGTTGCGTAATCTCTCAGCAGACGTGGTCCGCCGGTGTTCCTTTTCCCACACTGTGCATGAAGGTGCTCAGGCTGGATTGGCTGAATCTCTCGGGAATGTCGGGTTTTTCATCAGAAATCTTATCAGTTTATGCTGTCATGGTGCTTTTCTGTTTGTCTTTCCTGGCCTCAGCATCATAACCTTCAAAACCCATTAAAAATAAACCGGCAGATGTAAATATGAGGCAGCCGCCCCCCCAAGCCTCTCCTGCCCTCATGTGGGGAGGCACCCCTGGGGAGGGGGGCACGGAGAGGCGGCAGTGCAGTTCCATGGGGCCATTGATGGGGCTCATCGGCATGCAGGCCGCGAACGTGCTGAGCGGCGCCGGTGAATGCAGACCCCCCACCCTTCGAGCAGCTCAGCTGCGTGGTAAACATGCCCTCCCCCCCTCCCCCCTGCTGGCCAGGGGTCGCAGTAACTCTCTGGATTGTAGATGGCCCTAGACAAATGCCCCACGAAGTTCCCAGCTGGAGGAGAGCGTCCAGATGGAGCTCAGTCCTTCCGGGGGAGCATGCCCTCACCCACACCGTCACCATAATCCTCACATGCTGAAGACCCCCGTGGTGCCGATTCACCTCATCTTCACCACATTTGCTTAGCGCTACATGAAACCAATCAGTCAGGGAAAAACAAACAGCATTTTTCGGTATAAAAAAGAAAAGCAAATGCTCGTGTTTTTTAAACATGAACACAGTCTTAATTATTTTTCTCGGTTTAGTCACGACTACTGTACATTGTTTCATCTTGTATTAGTGACAGACACCAAAATGTGGATTAAACAAAGATAAACATCTCTGAGGTCCACGCCAAATGCATTCAGCAGTCACCATGGGTGACAGTGACCTTGAGTGAGATCTCAGGGTGATGACCTTTTACCATCGGACCACATTCACTGGCCTCCACCCAAGGTCAGTTATGGCTCCCATATGCAGGAACCTCAGAAGATCTCAACCCAGAAAAGGCAGTAATGGAGGGAAATATGTGGTATTAACTCACGAATAGTTATTCCAAAGAGTAAGCAGAAAAGGTCAATCAAAAACAACCCCATCAGATAGACTTACATGTAAAATTCCTCTTTTTCTTTGCTATTGTTAAGCATAAA
Source organism: Petrocephalus zakoni (assembly GCA_026774425.1). Classification (NCBI taxonomy): domain Eukaryota; kingdom Metazoa; phylum Chordata; class Actinopteri; order Osteoglossiformes; family Mormyridae; genus Petrocephalus; species Petrocephalus zakoni. The sequence continues at coordinate 8,809,838 of JAODKN010000001.1, read as the reverse complement.
CATGATGCCCTGATTTCCAAAACCCTGCCAGGTAACTGTGTGACAGTGTCTGTATCCTGGGAATCGCTGAATTAAGGAGCCACACACCCCAAGCCCCCACACAGCACACACTGAACATCACAGACTCACACCGGGAGCACGCCTCGCAGGCATCGACGCGAGACGCACTAACACAGCACCCACGCTCAGAGCAGCATTCAGCTCCGTGCTATCCTGCCGTTCTTGGATTTGGGGAAAGCTGAGATCTGGGGGAGCTCAGAGAACAGATGGATGCCAGCTTTTGGGCCGAGGTTGATGCACAGTGCAGACAGCAAGAGCTGGACCCCCCTAAGGCTCCACGAGGCTCGATGATTCGGCAGAAATGAATCTGCCTTGAAGCACATTTGTCCTTCTCCTATGGGATGAATGAATCCGGCATCTTGAAGCTGAACATGCTCACAAAAAGGCCACACCCCACAAATACAGACAGACAGCCTTTCCCAAAGCCATCATGCCCATGAAATCCCCACATAACAAGCCTGTGGGCCCGAGACAAATTCATGGGAGTTGTACTTACACAAACATGGTCTGAGGGCAGAATGAAAAATGATTGGTTCAAAGAGATAACTAATTAGATACTGTGTTAGATGTTATACCAACCAATCATATGTTTTGGTCCTGCCTCCTCTAGTTGACCCACTTCCTCTACAATCTGATTATTTCTCTGAACCAATCATTTTTCGTTTTGTCCTCAGAACATGTCTGTGTAAGTAAAACTCTCAAGTCTGAGACAATCCCTGGACAGCAAGAAGGTCCTAAATTACCTTACAGATAGCTGACAGGAATAAAACAAGATCCTACAGCAGATTCTACAGCTGGTTTAGCCATAAAATCTACCAAAATGGACAAAATTGAATATTCAGGCCACATGATACTTTTCTTCATTATACAGCATTACTGCACAAACATTTAGTGTCATATCTCAAGCCAAATCTGCAATGAATCATTCTGATTGGAGAAGCCCAGTGAAACAGAGCAACAACACGCTCTTTAGTTTTCCGATCAGATGATCCAGCATGTACAGGATACCTGGGAAAGTTTGAGGAATTATTAGGAGGATGAAAAATTTGACAGAGATTAAAATATGCAAAGCAGGATGTGACCTGCTGGTTTCTCTCTGATGTTTAGCAACTCTGTGTTTCAGGAGCAAACAGGACACAGTCACAGCCTCGTCTGGCCTCACATTCTTTGGTATGATGGCACTACAAGAAAGCCCGCCACGGACCTCCGCAGGCCTCCAAGGTCTCTTTGGTAGATGCAGCAGGACAAGAACTGCTCTTTCCTTTTCCTGTGTGATACTCCGCGTTACTACGGCGTGCTACCACCCTGATCTTTGAGAAGGGAGTGTCGGTGAGACATACGCCTACAGAAACACACGGGGGGGGGGGGGGGGGGGG
>JAODKN010000001.1:8790712-8808302 GCA_026774425.1 Petrocephalus zakoni | reverse complement strand
TGTACAGCCTATACATAGCCTTATATTATATAGATAGCCCATTGATTCCGACCGCCGAAATACCACCCCCCCACACCGCCCCCAAGGCAGCGGCCCAATATACCAAGGACCCCCCACCCCAAACAGTGGCAGCTCGAATCCGTACGTTTGCAGGACATCGTAAGAATCGGCAGGCTTTGTGTGCCAGATTCCCCTCTGAAATGACTCGGTGCTTCTGTGGTATGATGTGGTAACACAGAATGCCTGCTTCCTGCTCACATCCGGACGGATACAAAGAACTTTCTGGAATAGGGAATAAGGTGGGAAATTAAAATCCCCCACTCCTTTTCAGATAATACCAGCTGACTGGGATTCACCTTCGAGGAGCAACTTTATCGCTGTAAGCAGCCGACTCCTCCAGTAATGGCTGAAAATATTTTAATTAAGGCCCATTAATTATGAGCCTGTGAGAATGAGCCTATTAATGAATGGACATGGACAAGCAGAATATGATATCTTTTTTGGGCTAATTGGGACCTGCAATATAATTGACTAACACGTCTTATAATAAGACAGCACTTAAGCTAGTAATTGGTTAACTGTCTAAAACACACAATATTAATCCAGAATCACTTGGTCAGGCCTTGCAGGTAAAAGTGTGTTCGTGTGCGTACCCTACCAGAGAGGTGTTGTCAGGATCACTATCAGGGTCCCAAACCTCCATCTTCTGGTTATAGAAATGTAACTGAACCATGATTTTGCATACCTCCCATTTGTTTTAAAGCTGACACCACAGCACTGCCCTCATCTTCCTGCTCACAGGTCCGACCATGGCCAGATACACTCAAGGCCATCTTAAGAGCTTCACGGTACAGATTCCATGGCAGCCCACCTCCTTCAGCTTTCCATCTGGGCGGGGCTGTTCACCATAGCCAGATTAGTCAGTAATGCTAATTACTGAATAAACGACTGGCTCGTTTACACCAATAAAGCCTCATTTTCCCTTCATGTTCAGTTCATTAGCTTGTTCCCCATTGGTTAGACTGGCTGCCAGTCGGACGAGTCCATCCAACAGCCTCCGCCGCCCATTTGGTCTTCCCATCAGCTTTGCTTAATGCGACTCTGCAGGTCGGTGTAGATGGTCTGTTTGTTTCCATGACGATTGGAGGCATGGAGCACTGAATCTCACAAGGAGTGGTGGAAGCTGGTGGTGGAGAGAGCAGGGTGTGTTACACCATAGGGGGCCTGAGGGAAGGTCTCTGTCCTACAGGCTTAAGTTTGTCCCAAGAATAAGGCTTGTGGGAGTTTTACTTACACAATCTGTTCTGAGGGCAGAACGAAATGATTGATTCAGTGACATAACCAGACAAAATCAGATTGTATAGAAGGCGGGTCCAAGCAGATAGAGGAGGCAGGTCCAAGACATCTGACTGGTTGGTTTGACATCTGACACAAGATCTTTCCAATTAGAGGTCAGCAAATTGTCATGCCACCACCGATCCACCAAGAAGCTCGCCCACACTCAGAAGGCATTGATGAGCATGGAGCTAAGGCGTCCAGGAGTTTCCAAGCAGTATGGGAAAACAGGTAGCGCAAAGCTTCATAGGTGGTCACCGAAGCCTTCAACTGATGAAGGCGCCTGCCATCCGTGCCAACTCAGTGTCACACTGAGCGGCACCAAAGGGATGGGTGGTCCCCCACCTTGGGAACAGCGGCTGACTAACCATGGTATATATCATAATTATCACCACCATCATCATCACCACCACCATAATCAGCATCATCAACACAATCATGATTGTAACCATCATCATCTCCATCAGCATCATAACTATCGCCATCAGCATCATCATCAACATCGTCACCATCAGCATCAGCAACATCATCACCATACACATCTGACTTCCATCTCCTTTGTTTAATATGCCCCATATAACCCTCTTCCCAGTCTCCGTTCTAAAGCTGACCTTGGACCTCATTTATCCCGCTTCTGAGGAACATTCCAGCTCTTTGTACACCATGAAGGAGCAGGGGGGCCTTGTCAAGCGACTCCAGGTAACAAATGAAGATGCCAGATTTTCACAGAAGACACATTTGGCACAGAGACGGCGCTCATTATCGCAAACAATGAAATTATCAAGTCAATGAGAGCACGTGCCTCGTAAAGTGATGCCACTCGCTGCTCTGCTATTGTGTGAGACGTCTGTTCGCCGATCACATTCGGACAGAATTAAATTGCGGTCGGCATGCAATTTATCCAAGGACAAGGGAACGAGAGCGAGCGACATCCGCTCCTTTAAGATGTTCATTAAATGCCATTTCTTTTTAATTCTCTCTAAATTGAAAATAAGAATAACACTCATAAATGGGCCTGCGCTTCATTCACAGGGAGACAGCAGAGGGGGCCGCCTTCAATTGGTTTGGATGCGTGGCGATAGGGCTGGCTGAGTCACTGGCCATTCCCATTAATGTCTCCGTCATTCCGCGATAAACCACAATGTAAAGCGCCACTGCAGACCACAATAATGGGTTCTGGGAGAGGGGGCGACTCGGAAGTGATCCTCCCGTCTCCACTGACATGTGTTCTAAGAGTGCTGCTGACACACACACACACACACACACACACACACACACACACAACCTAACCTTAACCATAAGTAACCAAACAAAATACAAGACCTTTGGCATTTTTAGTTTTTTTGACTGCATTCACAGATTTTTGTGGGGACCTGAAAAATGGTCCCCACATCAAAATAACAGTTTTTTTATCCACTGTAGGAGACATTTGATCCCCACAATGTAATATAAACAAAATCACACACAAAATCTTACCTTAACAATCACACCTTAACCATAAGTAACCGAACAATACAATGCTTTTGGCTGTTATCGATTTTTATTGGAAAAAAATCTATCCTGAAGGTTAAAATAACAGTTTTTATCACATTGTGAGGGCATTTCGTCCGCACAATGTAATTTATACATAACCCCCTCTACGTAACTAACTGACAGCAGCCTAATCACCGGGCTGTGTCTCCACATGATGGACACTGTTACCTGACCCATAAAACCTCTTCTGCGGACAAAACCTTCAGCTGGGCAGTTAGTTAACGAGTGACCAATAACTGTGTCCAATAATTGATCTAACCCAGTGCTTCCCAATCCGGTCCTCAGGGACCCACAATCGGTCCATGTTTTGGCTCCTTCGCAGCTCCTGTGGACTGTCTGTGGGTCCCCAAGGACTGGACTGGGAAATGTTGCTCTAAACTGTTTTTGGAGACAATGAGTCTCAACACATGTACAAAAGAATTAATGTAACAGTATTCCCCACTGCTGTATATTTCGGTTTGTTAATTTACAGAGCCTGGCAAAATGTGGGGTAACGGCACCCAGCTAAAATTTCTGGAAGGTTCCAGGAGCCCTGCCATACACATTCCCCCCCCCGGGTGCATTCACCTTAACAGCACACATCGCACGGACGACGGGCCAGTCCGCCGGGCCGTATCAGACGCCAATGCAGGACAGAACGCAGTCCATGTGATGTATTTCATGAGAGGTGACCTTTTAAAAGTGTGCACTGGGGTTTGGGAGGGAGAAACACACACTGCCCTCCACGCAGCGTGCTATGGCAAACACAATGTGCACACTTGGCTCCAACACAAACATTTAATGACGCAGCAGTTAATACTGGCGCTTAACGTCCTCCTAAAGCAGCAGACCATCTAGCGGACATCACTGTGGATCAGACCTTCATTCCGTTTCCCTTTTCAGGGGGAAGGACGGGACCAGCAGCCGCCACAGGGATTAGCCAGAGCGCCTCAGAAAAGTACGTAGGGCATGACATCTATTATCTGGGGGATCTGTTATTTCCGCGGCCGCCTCGGCAGCCTGCATTGAACGCCGGAGTCAGGCAGTTACACAGAGACAACCAGGAGGTCCAGGATGCAGAAACACAAGCTCTCCCCGTTCACGTTTCAGCTATTAAACTCCCAGCGGCTCTTACAAACAAATGTAACTAACTGAAGCCCAAGCAGCCGATAGAACCGGTGACTACCGGTGAAGAATATAGCGATTATAGACCTGTTGTGTTATTTTCTGCGTGGTTCATAACATTGTCCCCCCAGGGAGTAACAGAGTTGTCAAAATATCTGGCTAAATATCAGACATCTATTTACCGTATGGAGTACTGTAACTACCTTAACACCAGTAAACAATACAATGACGGCGGGTGCAGATAATGATGAGAATTATCGTTGTTGCAACAACAACATCGATAATAATAATAACAACAATAATAATAATTGTTATTATTATTATTATTATTATTATTATTATTATATATCGGCATTGTTGTGGTTGTTGAACCCGTACCAGTAACTGGTATCTCGGATTATTAAGAGGGCGATCCGTGGGACGGAGACGCACCAACACAAACTCTTATTATAACGCCGGAGAGCAGATGCATCCAGCGGCAGATGTGACAGCCGCAAACGGGGGTAATAAGCGCAAAATGATGCCAGTTTGACCCTGGCTGGTTTGCGGAGCTTCAGCAACACTCTGGTGCCATCTATGGAGAATTACTTCCACAAATCATTTCATCGGCTGCCTGCTTCTCATTCCTGAAACGTCTCAATCAGATTCATTAAACCACCCAACACCCCGATTCATTAAATTACCCAACACCCCGATTACACGCCCTTCGCATCTAGTAAGGAGGAGGCGATACGTGCAGCTTTGAAATACAGTGCAGGCTCCATTAAAACTGAATAAATGCCATTTACTCTGGTTACCAAGTGTGACCTGTTGAGATCGATAGGCGCATCTCAATATCCCGATATAGTGTGCTTTTTAAGGTACAGACGGTGAATTTACACGTACACGAAGAGCCTTTCCGCCGCTATTTTAGCCGATAAGGGAAATCATTAATAGACTGAGATCCGCGATCACCGTGCAGTAAAATAGGCAATAAAATTAAACTCGCTGTGAGATAAAGCGGAACTAATAGCAGCAACGACGGGTGCATGGCAGGGATAAGATTTTAATATCTCAGGATCAGCCTGAGACACCGAATAAAGAAACAATTACCTTCTTTTAGGAGCTGTGTGTGGATGAGAAAAATAAGGAGGGAGCAGATCGCCGCTCCGGCCAGAATACAGGCGAGCCGAAGGAGCTGCATGGTGCCGCGGAGCCGGAGCGCCCTGGACTTCAGCGGGATCGGGGCACATCCATGGTCTGGTCACTCAGCCCGATCGGGACACATCCATGATTTGTGCATACAGCGGACTCCCCGGGACAAGCCTTGTGGCTGTACGCGGGCGTCGGCGCCTCCGTCCCTCTCGGCTGGCTGGAGACTGGTGCCCGTCTCAGGGGCGAAGGAGACTGTGGAAAGTTGCCGGGGATGTCCGAGGTGGCATCAGCCCTCTTTCAGGGCATGGTTACAAACTGCCCGACCGTATGCCAGGCTGCCACTCCCCCAGAGCCGGAGATGCGGGGACCTGCGCACTCACTCCCCGAAGTGGCGCGTCTGCAGACTAGGCGCTTAACTTGGCCAAGCGGACCCCCGCACTGGCTGCGCTGCTTCGCGCATCTTCACCGTCCCGTCGCTTTGTGATCTTCTGCCAGACGCCGTCCCGTAAGTCCCGTAAGGACCCTCCTCCAGAAGCGTCCTCCCGTGGCCAGCGCTATCTGAGCCCCGGGTCCCACCGCTCTCTGCGCGTCATGGACACCGACGCTTGTCAGATGTAAGGTGGCCGCTGATGACTGATCGGGTTATATATGGCTATCATGCCCGTCCTCAGTCCCCCCGTCCCCCGCTCGCCTCTCTGCTTACGTCACGGCCGTTCCGTGGGCTCCAGGCGGCCCTGGGTGCAGCGACCGCTCCGGGGAATCCCGATAAACACGTCGCGGCAAAGACATGGGTCCGAATCTGTATGCGAGCGCCACAACTGCGGAAATAATTCCCTTATTGCTTTTAATTGGCCAAATGAATCGGTTTGGTTCGCCATTATTATTATTATTATTATTATTATTATTATTATTATTGTTGTTGTTTATGTTCATAGCCACATATATAATGCACAATGTGAACAGTGTAATGAGTAATTTCCATAGCAAGCACTTTTCGTATAGTTATGTAAACTTGAAAACGTGCTTTATCTGCGGTCAGTGCGTCAGTTACTGGCTCTATAGCGCCTCCTATGGACACAGCTTGTGACACACATCGGCTGCAGCGTTCTTTCAGGTCAGACCATGTAAATATTCTATATAAAGTGCTGGAAGGAGCAAGGTAGGATGACTCGAAAATGACCACGGTCGGAACAGTTGGGTCAGCACGCTACCGCAGTGTGGTAGGCTGCCTGGAATCAGACCTGGGCTTCCTTGCACTGTAATCCATCAATCAACTGGGCAGCAATTAACGGAGATCAGTCAGAAAAGGCTCCGATCGGGGGTGAGTGTTGGGGTGCTGCATAGTAAATGTGGCAGACCGCGGTCCCATACTGTTATTTATGGACAGGATTTAATAAGAGTGATATCTCTGACCCAGTGAAGCGGCGTCATAATAATAATTGTCCGATGTAATTATTAATTATTATTATTATTAGGACGCAGCGTAAAGTATTCACTGGGTCTGAGGTATCACTCGCTATTATTATTATTATTAATAATAATAACAATAATAATAATAATAATAATAATAATAATAATGCTTATTATTATTATTATTATTAGGTGTCCCATACTATCGATCCTTTCTGAAACACATCATGGTGTCATATACTAACTGTATCCCCCAAGAGGATTACATAAGAGTCCCGCTGCCACACGTGACAAAGAAACACAGGTCTCTTATCACAGCCGGCTCACACTGTGTTAAATAAACCACAGACCGCGTATTATAAATGCACGGTGTTCGGTTTGTGTGTCCACCCTCTGTTAAGTCCTACTTTTTAAAGTTAATTATTTTTTTCTGCCAAATTTTGTCTGATCGACATTAAAAATAAATCGCGAAGTTCTACAGCCCCCAAATAAAAAAAGATACAGATAAATATTTCACTTACAGAATTATACACTTTTTTGTAACTGTTTTCAGGATTTCAGGACCAGTTTATCTGTATGAAGTTTTTGCCTTGCATGTTTGCGCCAAGGATTTAATCTCTAAAATAATGCGTTATTATAAGTGTTTGACAGGTGAACAGGCAGCGGTTTTATGAATGCCTTATAAGCCTACAAACTGCAGGGAAGTTACGGACTTCAGCTTCATCAAAATGCGTGTCATTACTCATAACATTTTTAGATGTATGGTAATAATAATAATAATAATAATAATAATAGAACGGCTTGTGTGACGCTTAAAACCAAAAAAATCTTCCTGTTAACCCAAGTCAAGGAATGTGGAGACATTGGTACAGCCATCCATCCATCCAAGTTCCATTCCCTGCAACCGGGATTCTATCCCAGTAAGTAAAGAGCCCAAGTAAGTAACACTCTGTATGGGATGCCAGCCCATCGCAGGCCCACACACAGAGAGACAGACAGACACACACACAGTCCCTTGGCCTGTGTGTCCCCCCCCCACCAAATCCAGCCAACCCCCAAGAAAGGCTTCTCATTGCAGCCAGGAGCGAGTGAGTGAAGGACAGACGGTACACTCCTCCAGCACATCGACATCTCGCAACTCCTCCGCGTTACGAAGAAGAAAAACAAGGACAATTAGATCATGCAGGAGACGAAGCCGGAAGGGTTGTTTAGGCTATAAAAGGCTACCATACAAACAAAAAACAGCATACACAAAAACAAATGCTCTAAAAAAAGGCTATTTCTGTTCATTATTAACAAAATATAACAGCACATTTTAACAATAATATAACTGCATAGGGAATGGTGGGTAACTACAGATAAAGGTGGGGTTTGTGACAAGGACTGTGCTGTCACCTGCCTTTAATGGTAATTCTCTTACGTAATTTAAATTTTCGGGTTCAATAAAGAATTCCTTCTGTACCACACAGAACTTCCTGATCTAAAAAGGCTGTTTATATCTGCTATACAGCAAGGTGCAATCTGGTTTACTTAATTGCCATGACTGCAGTAGCTTTCCAGAACAATCCTTAATATTTTACATTGATACACACAGTCACACACTGAAAGACACTGGTACACACAGTCACACAATAAGAGGCACTGATGGACACACAGAGAGCACTGATACACACAGTCACACACTGATGTAATACATAAGACATAATTATGACATAATTTATGACATAAAATAGGGGTGATTCCAAGAAACCACAAATACTCTGTTACTAATGTAATGACATCATAATGAGTTCGGAAACACTGGCCTGCCAGTGACCTTCCCAGTAGTCCTGCCTGCTCTCAGAGTCCACCTGATTCCAAGTAAACCATCCCAGTCCAGAGTCCACCTGACTGCCCTTGCCCAGGCCCAGAGCAGTACACTCCCCACCATTAAGCTCCATCTGAGCCATTAAGTCCAGGTGAGAAGCCCTCACATGTGACTTGGGGGGGTAAATCACACCTGGAAGGTAAGGAGGGCTGGAGGGGGTGATTCAGCTCTCTGCAGGATAGAGGTTTAGCAAAGGAGTACAAAACAAGAGAAAATTATTAAAAAGCGAATGGCAGGTGGGTCAAGAATGTAGGGTGAGAGAGCACGATGCTCCATCAGCATTTTAAAGGCACCACTATGCCAGAGAAGACAAAGGCCCTTGCGAAAGTTCCAGAAAATTCTATTCATGAAGCAGGAAATTATGCAGACAGAAAATCTGCATGCTGTGAAAGGTGGATTAACTGACTTTAATTTGCACGGCGATGGAGGTGAGACCACAGAAATGGGGTCAAAGGCTTCAGAGGAGCAAGGGGGTTGGTGGGGGTGGGGGGGAGCTGGCAGAGAATTCCTCACCCCCCCCCCTGCCCAGTGCCTCTATGGCCGCCTGCTCGGGGAGGACGGGACCAGCTGAGCATTTCAGCAGCCAGGTGGACACTGGGTCTGTGAGAGCAGAATGTCACACATGAACATGAAATAAAGCCCAGTTTAGATGCTGATATTGAATAGCTCATTGAATGATGACATTCAGGTGGTGTAATTTATCATCTTAATAAGGAGTGACTGCAGGAACGAAAGTGGGCACGAGAGCAGGAACAATCGTGGGAATGAGAGCAGAAACAATCGAGGGAACAAGAGCAGGAACAATAGTGGGAATGAGAGGAGAAACAATCGAGGGAACAAGAGCAGGAACAATAGTGGGAATGAGAGCAGAAACAATCGAGGGAACAAGAGCAGGAACAATAGTGGGAATGAGAGCAGAAACAATCGAGGGAACAAGAGCAGGAACGAGAGCAGGAACAATAGTGGGAATGAGAGCAGAAACAATCGAGGGAACAAGAGCAGGAACGAGAGAGGAAACAAGAGCGGGAATGAGAGCAGGAACGAAAGCAAGAACAGACAGAAAGAGAGCAGGAACGGGATCAGGAATGAGCATGCCACCACGGCAGATGAAGCCGCATCCGTGGTCTCCTGACTGACAGCTTACATTCCCCTCACATTCACTGCTCCATTTCCATCCATCCACCCTGTCAATCTTCCACTCGGAGCGATAAGCAACACGGATCACAGGGAGCATCAGCAGGCTTTAAATAAACTGAAAACACACCTGAAACAGATCTGATATGGGCACAACATCCCTTGGCACAGGTTGGAGGCCCGATAATTACAACGGACAACTCTAGCTGCAGGCGAGGCCCAGGAGCCGCCGTTAGGGCCGCAGCTCTCACACGCTGCCGGCCTCCTTATCGCCGTGAGGAGCCCATATTCCCCCTGTAAACAATGGGGCTACATAAGCTGTCTTCCCAGGGCATTTATCTGAGTGTTTAATACAGGATCCATACAGGTGTGGACACCTCAAGTGCTGGTTCCTGACTGCTTTTCATGACTGGAAGCCCCGGCCATGTGAGATCAGTGGAACTCGCTGTGTAAATGAGGTAAAACGCAGGGCTGTGGGGCTAGCTTGGGGCTGTCGCACCTGCTGCGGGAATAAGCCAAGGACAGGGGATGGGTTGTGTGTGTCTGGGAGGGGGGGGGGCATGTCTGGTCATGTTTTGGATGTTCAGGAACTACCTTGAATCTGGACTCATCCATCTGCAAACCCATAATGGACTGGACAATTCAAAACTTTTCCATACTTTAATTTTGAGGGAAAGTTTTGGTTTTGCTAATATATTTTCTTGATTTTAATATTACAAGTATATATAACACACACAGATAATATATTATGTAATACTTTCTTCACTGAGTCTCAGGCTGATGTGTTTGGTTTTGAGTGGAATAGTAGATGTTGGTCTACAGTATGTGTACCGCTTCAGTGAACCTACTTCATTCTTAGTCCACATCACCAAGAGCATTATTGATCAGTGCCAGACCTGTGCTGAACTTGGGAAAGTCAGAAAACCTCATTCTGTTGAAAACAGACAGGATAATGAGATACTCCTGAAACAGATCTCCACTCGATCATTTATTTATCACTTCTCACTGACCGGTCTCTGCATAACTTGTGGTCTTTGTGGTCTGGACCACACAGATTTACCCTGCCTCTGTATATTGTTTATACTGTGTGTTCTGTACCCAGCAGATTCAGCCTGTCTTTGTGTTTCATTGCTTGGTTTTATGGTCTGTACCCATGCGGATTTGCCATGTGAGCTTTGTGGTCTGTACCCCGCAGATTCGCCATGCCATTGTGTATCATGTGAGCTTTGTGGTCTGTACCCCGCAGATTCTGGGGGTGTCACTCTGCAGCTCTGAAGGCCTCAAAATAACCAGAATAAAAGCCTCCAAATTCACTTCAAGGCCATGCCTGCAAGCCAGCCCATCTCCTGAACAGACAGCACTGCTTTTTGAAGGCTATTTCACTGCCATTTTTGCCCAGATGGCCAGACCGCTGTACAGGCACCCCTGTAGGCCTCACAGGCTCAGTGCTCACGCTGTTACAGGGGGTAGCAGTGCTTACCAGCGAAGCACCCCGCTAAGTTGATGACATCTGCCAGCGCCACCCGCAGCCATGTGCTAAGCTACATGGGAGTGTTTCTCTACACGGAACCAGAGGCCTCTCAGCAGCAGTGGTTGCCCCTGTCAGTGGTGTGAAGTCCAGAAAGATAATCGATGAAAAATGACCCCGCTACAGCTCCTGCCACGCTGGAGATTGGGCCAGTGGAACCAGCCACAGTTGATGCTTCTGTGAAGCATTTCTCCTCATCCATGTGATCAAGCCTTCGTCTAACCAGGGCTATGGGAACAGATCAAGAGTGTGGAGGGTATGTGGTGGACACTCCTTGTCTTTTTCGGGGGGGGGGGGGGCGTAAAAGGCTGGTAGGGCAACCAGCTCCTGGACTAGGAGTGTGTGCAGTATTTATCCAGCATAATCATCTCCACAACCCAGCTAGGCCATTATCAGAAAAAAGCAATAAGCATCCTCAGAGACCCCGGCCATCCTTTATCGACACAGGAGCAGGTGTCGCTCCGGTCAGCAGACGGGCAGAATCGCAGTGAGGATCGGCTCCCAGGCCTGCGGTCCCATGGTGGCAAAGCCAGCAGATCAAAGCGGAGCGAGGCTTCTGTGTCAGAGCGCTGTCCTGGAAGCCTGTCAGAGCTGGAACACTAATGCCTGAGCCCAAGCGCATCCTGGAAGCTTCCATAACAGCCATGTCCCCTCCTCCCATCCCCTGCTCACAGCTCCTCCTCCCTTCCTTACCTTCCAGGTCCTGTTCCCTTCCTCTCCTACCAGTTCCTCGTCCCATTCCCTCCTCCCAGGTCCTGTTCCCTTCCCCTCCTCCCTTCCCCTACTCCCATCCCCCATTCCTTCCCCTCCTCCCACGTCTTCCTCCCATCCCCACCTCCATTCCTTCCTCCCAGGTCCTGTTCCCTTCCCCTTCTCCATCCCCTCCTTCCTTCCCCTCCTCCCATGCCCTGTTCCCTTCCCCTCCTCCCTTCCCCTCCTCCTATTCCCACCTCCCAGGTCCTGTTCCCATCCCCTCCTTCCTTCCCCTCCTCCCAGGTCCTGTTCCCTTCCCCTCCTCCCATCCCCTCCTTCCTTCTCTAGTTTCCTCATTTTGCCTCCTCTCAACACTTACTACCAGCTCCTTCTCCCATTCCTTCCTCCTTTCTTTCTCCCAGCTTCTCCATCATTAAGGTGCGGTCACACTAGCCCATAAAAGCAGTCAAGCAAAAATAGGTGTGACCGGTTAATCCAGTACACCTTGCTAATTTGGGTATACCTTGGTATTTTCATTCATCTGATGAAAAGTGTTGCGTTTAAAAACACCATATAGCAAGATACATACGACGCATGCTAGCCGACAATGTGCCAGCTGTGCCAGCTAGGGATTAACTGGTAAGCAAGTACACATGAACAGTATAAAGGGTCAAATGCACCGGTAATTTCTTATTGTAACAGCACAAATAAGTTCCTTTCTTCTTAAAAAAACAATGCAAATATGCACAGACTAATATCCTCCCCCATTGCACGTCTGTGCAACTGAGGGCTCACTCCCACCCATGCCACACCCGAATGGTTTAGCAACGCGAATTCATGGGACAGAGTTCATTCAGAAGAATTCTGAGCAAAATCACCCTGTGACCTGGCTGCACGAATGTTTCTTCATGCAAATGTGATTGGACCTTTCCCCTCCTCCCAGCTTTTTCTCCCTTCCCCACCTCCCATCCCCTCCTCCCAGTTCCACCTCTTTTCCCCTTCCTTCTCTTTTCCATGTTCCTCCTTTCCCTGTCTCCCAACTCTTCTGCTTATCCCCTCCTTCCAGCTCCTCCTCCCTTCCCATTCTCCCAAATCCACCTCTCTCCCCCCTCCTCACCCCTTCCCCACCTCCTCCCTTCCCCGGCTCCCATCTCTTCCCTTCTGTTCCTCCCTGGATCAGTGTGCACTGTACACACTGTGAGGATGGAAGGCACCCATTCCTGGACAAACATGTATGCACAGTCACTGGACAGTAAGTATATTTCAGGGGAAATCATATAAAACGAAACACTCACAGAATACTGGCCACAGACTGGAAGAGTGGGAGACAACAGAGGGCGCAGTGGCTAAGGCTGCAGATCAGCATATAGAGATAAATCATACAACCATCATCATCCACCTGCTTATTCAGTATAAGTTTAAAGTTATATTCTGTATAACAGAACACATAGTTAGCTATGAACTTGTGCAATTTCTTTTGATGGTGTAATTTTACCAGCAATCTGTGCAGAACTGATAGGTGATCGGGACCCATAACCCATTCGGAACAAACATTGTTTCTTCACACAGTACTCGAGGAGAAAACCCAACATTAAATCCACACACCATTTCAACTAAAAGTACGATTTTAACTGCTTAAGAAATATGCCATGTCTCCTTCTGACTTCCTTCCTTCTATCCTGGGTATGACGTTAACCTACGTCCGGTCCCGCAAGCAGTTCCTCCAACTTCAGGGAAAAATTTGGGGGTTGGTGGCAGGATTGGCACTCTAGCCTCCAGGAAAAACGTCACACTGTTCAGCTCCATCTGAGCAGCGTGGTGCTGAGGTATTGAGGTATCACCCGCTGCATGGCTGCACCCAGGTTCCCCTCCCTGAGATGGTTTGTCGTGTGGTGGTGTGCGGCAACGTGCTGTCCCAGCGTATGCCCCCTTACTCGCCTCCTTCTGACTCTAATACTAAGTAGTACCTGGATAATGTGGATTCTTATTCTTATCCTAAATCCATCCATCCAGGTAAGTGGGTCTACGTCCGCTGCAGGCCGCGAGCTGCGAGCGGCGAGCTGGCTTGGGTCTGGAGGCCTCCTCTGCACTGCGGGTTATTTTAAGGTCTGTACATGAACACTCTGCATCTATTTACTGAGCCACACATTATACACGGGTGCAGCAGCCAGAGAGTTTAAGATAAACTCCCAACCTTTATGTTTACATTGATTTAGCTTTTGTCAAATGCAATGTACAAGTGAGGCAGACGGAACATCCAGAGAGTACAACTGTCAGAGAGCCAGCTCAGGTACAAGTGCCACTAGGTGGAGCTTCCTGAGTGACGTGGTGTAATTTATCACCTGAGCAAGAGCTGCTCAACAAATTGCTAAAGGCTAATATCAGAAAATCAAAATCAAAATCAGTGTGAGACATCACTCAATGGTCCACTGACAGCGTCCCAGGGTGAACCGGAATTTCAGTGTATCAACACGTTGCAGGATAAGTCCATGTTCATTATGGGATGGCGGAGGTCTGTGTGACGCTATGCATACAGCGATGTGCACAAACTGCAACGGCCCCCACTAGCACTTAAAAATGTCACCATTAGGAGTGTCTCTCACTGTTTACAGCAATGGGCCTCGGCCAGCTTCCAGACCACACTGCAGGTTTGCATCTTACTCCCACGGAAAAACAGCCAGAGCATTGTGAGAGCGCAGAACCCCAAACATAAAGGGGGGCAGCAGCTCTAATGCGGGACGGAAGTGGCCGCGGTTACGTAACGGCTCTGAAAGCTTTCCTTAAATTGGTTTACCACAGCACATTCCAGAACAAGACGAGAGAGCAATTTCCTTTCATTACTCAGCGGAGGCGAGCCCCGTTTTGGCATACCTAATGCATTTAGCTTCAAGCTAATTTCATTTAGCCACAACGGCTTGGGCCGGGCAGAGCCAGGGGCTGGCAGTCTGGTGCAGGGCGCCAGGCTCTCCATAAACAAACTGGTGAAGATGTGTCACGCAACAAATCCCCACAGAGCTTTTTCGGGGCAGATAACAGCCCAGGGTGTTTGCTGCCTTCGGATCACATTTACAGAACAGTCATTTTCACCTGTTTTGGGAACGATGCCCAAAAACCAGGACAGTGTCGGCAGCTTTAGCCCCCACATTCCTGTCTGGGTGGGGAGAGCATAAGGGGTATGTCAGGCTGGGAATGGCTTAGTTTAGGAAGCATCTGTAATGCATCCGAAATGCCTCAGGATACGGCTACTCATTAGCTTAGTCGGGCTGCAGGCAACAGCAACTGCTGTGGCTTCAAGAGGGGGAACCAGTCTGCGTGGTAGCTCACAGCTCAGCAGGTGAAAGGAGGAGACAGACACTTTCTCAGTCACCTGATTCGAAGGTCTACTGGCTCCTGACTGGCTGCGACCAACACCCTGACCAATCTGGCAAGAGAACCAGCAGGACCTTCCCTCTGCTGGGTGAGGAGCAAAGTTGGACTGCAATTTTAATTCAGTCTCAAGAGATTCCTTTTGATGTTTGAAAACAAAAGATCTAAGATGAATGCTTAATGCAAAAGCACGGGTTCCCACGATGGGTTGGGAATGACCCATGTGGTGAGTGACGGGACTGCAGAGTACTGATTAATTTCACTGACGTCACGGTTGCTGTAATATTGCCAGACCAGTGATCTATGCTACTTCATGGCAAAACCTTTATGGTTAAACCTTTTAGATAAATTTCCAAGGTGCTTACTTTAAGACATGTGGCCTGTATGATGCTAACATCACATCAGCACAAGTCTGCGAATTTACAAAGGGCAGTTACTGCACAGTAGAGGTAGTCCTCCTCCTCTTATGTCTGCATCCGCTTGTCCTATCTTTATCTTTCCGATTATTTCCCAGGATTTCTGACACTACACACCGCCAACTCTGTGACACTGTCATTACAAAAGTGCAATCCAGCAGTGTGTGACTGGAGCACAAACGGGGGATTATCCCCGCGCGACGCAGTAAAGTCGTGTTATTTGCTGCACGGCCGCGACAGCGGCTCACAATGCACATTCTGCATTCCACACGTTACTCTAAATTAATGACTTACTTCGATGGGCCGGCTGACAGAAACAAAAGGATAACATTTAAAATCGATATTTTAAACAATATGGTCTTCTTTGTCACTGCTCTCAAGGGTGTGTTTTCTTGTCTTGTTAAATAAATATGAAAAATGCTGCTTTCCTGTGATCCTAGGAGTTATACGTGGGGCTATTTCTCACTTCCATTTTTTAAGTCGTCAATTCGTTATTCCACCATCCATCATCGGCCCGTACTAAAATCACTAGAATATTGTAAACATGACAGAGAATTAAAAATGATGCAGAACTAAACAAGCTTTTCCCACAGGTAAGTTACTGCGACTTTCGAAATGCATTTGGACTCATTCGAGAGCAGAGGTTCAAAACATTCTTTGGACAATGAGGACATGACCACATATTAGTGTGTAGGACACAGGCCTATAGTGATAGGATAGCCCGGAAAGACATGTCACACTGCATAAACATCGCTGTGGCCTGTCTTATTAATTCTTATATGAAAACTGTAAGATTCATTAAGCTAAGCCAATACTGAGACATAAAACAATGGCTGGCTGCGCCTCAGAAGTATCGCATTATTATCCAGAAGTTGCATTAATTTTCCTGGCAAACTCATAAAACTGGTATTAACTGGATTTCAGTTGCGGCGTCGTAATTAATATTTCAAGGCCGAGTTGCCGGGCTTATTACTCAAACTCTGCTGTCACTCTGACAGAGAAGCATTCCAGCACTGCTATAGCGAGGGGAGAAGGCGGGCTGGGAGCAGCCAGGGCCCGGTGGGGAAAATTCCCGAAAAGACGCCGCACATGTCCACGCAGATCCTCCGGAATTATACGGCTTTAGCCAAATAAATATCCTGTAAGCTCATTCCCTGCCATGTCTGTCAGGCCTTCCTTCTTCCTACATGCGCAAAGCACACGGAATGAGTGCCAGGCCCCTGGCCTAGGCAGGGCGCCCCCCAGGGACACGCATCTGCAACTGCTTTCCTCTGCGGTTTTGGGCAACTAGCAGACCAACAATCCAAGCGCCAAAATGGGCCAGAGGAGAAGGGCTAATTTTACCCTGACGTGGGACCTGAAGGAGAACAGAACCAGAGTCCGACTGATATAATACGACATAATTCTGACTTTCCAGTCTTAAAAATATGTTCCGCCCTCAATTGTTGGACAGTGTGCCTGATCCCAGGGCAGAAGCTGTACTGACCACTGATGGGATGTTCTTCTCCAGTATAAGGATCATATGAGCAGATTAATGCTGACGTCTGGGTGGATTCCAGGCCTTGCAGCATGTGGGAAATAAAAATGACTGCAGACTAAGTAACCCACTTATTCACAGTGCATAAAGCTGACAGTCACTAGTGGGCAGGTGGCTTCCTGGATGGTCAATGTGATCAGGAATAATGCTCACCAATGAAAAAAGGATGTAGACTGGAAGGACACTTCTAAAAACATAAGTAGTCAGAGATATGACAGCTTTTTCAAGTGTACCTGAAATAATGAAAATGCTCCAAAGAACATCTCCACAGGTTCCTTACTGGACTGGATTGCTGAACCGAAACGGAAGCTGAAACGGTCCTCACATACAGACAGCGTCCCACACTGGCAGAAAGCTGCCCTGCAAGCTTCCTCATGTTTGTTTACTAGCCGTCTGCATCATGTTTAGTTAGCCTGTTTGCGTTTCTCACCAGAAAGCCGACCTGCTGTTTGTCAATAATGGCAAAAAGGCCGCGAGCACCTCCGCACTGCATGCGGGAATGTAATGCAACAGAGAGGCTCTGCATGCAGAAG
>JAODKN010000001.1:8771049-8790612 GCA_026774425.1 Petrocephalus zakoni | reverse complement strand
GGTAATGCGACGGAGAGACTGGCGGCACCTTGGTCACCACACTGATAAAGCTGTGTTCGCATGCGGGAGAGTAATGCAAGGGAGAGGCCGGCGGCTCTGCATGCAGGAGGGTAATGCGACGGAGAGACTGGCGGCACCTTGGTCACCACACTGATAAAGCTGTGTTCGCATGCGGGAGAGTAATGCGAGGGAGAGGCCGGCGGCTCTGCATGCAGGAGTGTAATGCAATGGGAAGACTGGTGCCACCTTAGTCACTGCAGTGTTAAAGTTGTGTCATATGCGCGATTGTAATGCGGCGGAGAGGCCGACAACACCTTGGACACCACACTGATAAAACAATGTCACATGCGTGAGAGTAATGCGACGGAGAGCCCAGGGACTCCGTATGCTGGTGGTTAATGCGACGGGAAGGCTGGCGGCACCTCAGTCCCCACACTGATAAAACCAGGCCGCATGCCGAAGGGTAATGCGGAGGAGAGACTGTCAGCTTTGCATGCAGGAGGGCAATGCAACACGTGGCACCCAGCCCAAAGGAGGTGCTGTCAAGCTACTTCCTGTGCTAGCCTACAAATTAATGGCTTCAGAATGGGCAAATGCGTCTGCTTCAGGAACTCACAAATAACAGTGGCACGTGTAATTAGTTCATGTGAAATGTGCTCTTTTTGTGTAACTACGGCCCTGAAGGCAAACAGAGGAAATGAAAAGCAGTAGCACCCTTCCATCAGCAGGCCTCCCCCCAGCCCCACGTGGCTGGAGCTTAACCCCAGCCATAGTGTGTCTATCGACTATGGGGTTACTCAGCAGCTGCACTCAATCGCATCGGTCACACCATCCCCCCCAAACCTAGAATGCCGGTCTAAAGCCTCAGAGACAAGGCAGGGAACTTGGACGCTCACTTGTCCCCTGCGCTGTGAGAATTACCCAACATTCTCTCAGCTAATTGTTTCCATGACAACCTGCATCCCTGTAAGCACTACTCATAGAAACTGACAGTCTGTGGTTGAGGTTTAAACAGAGTTTAAACGTTATAAAATATTGAGGCACAGCTGCTGGGTGCCGCCCCCTGAGAGACGAGGCTGTACCTCGGCACTGCACCCGCCGGCAGCCACCACGGGACGCTCCAGAAAAGGGACTGATTTATTATTACAGACCATCATCTTCCCAGCAGCACCAGGCAGCTGTAAATCAAGCCTCTATCCTCAAAGCTCAAGATAAGCCCTCCCCACTGTTTCCATTTCATACGTTTGTTCTAATTTTGAAATCGTCCTTACTTTCTTGATTTGGCTTTTTCTGTGTTGCATTTAGATTAACATTTATTACCTCATCTGTCCATCCCGCCTGTTCTAGTTTCCGTTGCCTACGTCTCCGCCCCCCAACCGCAAGGGTCTCCACCGGGCTGTAGTAGGGTTAGAGCCACAGGAAGGAGCTGCAAGTCTGCTCTGGACTCTTTGCCTTAAAATGACTTTAATAAACCCCGCTGCCCCTAACATGTTGACAAAGCGCCGTCCCCTGTGAGCGAGGCGCGTGAAACAGCTGCTGCGGAGAGCGACGGGAGCGCGCCCGGAGCGCGACGCGGCCGGGCGCGTTTCCGGACAATTACACTCTAATTACACCGCTCACCTTCCGTGGGCTTAAGGTGACGCAAACATAATGGATGATGCCTGTGACGAATTGAAGAATATAACACTTTATTCATCAGATTCATCAAACTCACTCTGTTCCTCTAAGCTCTGATCTTGTTAGTCAAACGACTTATAAATCTTAATAGCCAAAGTATAAATCTCAAAAATTAATGTTCTGGGTCAAATTGTGATACAATAATCCAGCTCATTGCATGAGCCACAATTTATATTAAAGTCTACAAGTAATCCCTCGATTTACTAACATTATGCGTCTTGAAAAGCCGTCCGTAAGCCGAAAATGCGTAAATCGATAACATAAATCCCATTCATTTTATTACTAATTATGTTTAAGGGTCCCCAAACCCAATAATGACTCCCGATTAAACGATTAAAAGATGCGATAAATGTTATAATAACCAGCAAAATTACTTTTCATTAATCATCACACAATACGGCGGTTTTAATGGTTAATCACAATAAACATGCCTGTTTATCTACGTTTGTTTATCGCTTGTCTATGGCTTTCGTATATTTATATATAACAACAGCACAGAAATAAATTAAAACACTTAAAAAGTGCTGAAAGTTCCTTTACAGAAGCAGAGCCGAGCATATAGCAAATATTTCAGGCTAAATCCGTGCAACTTAATTCCTACTGGTTTATCAATTTTACAAAACATTTTAAATGGACTGAAGCACTAAAATAAAACCCAATTTAAATTGCCGTGAAGTGGGCTAAAAGCATAAAAACAGTTCACGCGCACCGGGGTGAAGTTGCGGGCGGGCGGCGCGCGCGTAATCTCAGCCCGAAGCGCGCCGCCGATACCGACAGACGGGTTCTGTGCGACGCCCCCGTCGTTCGTTCATATTTTTTTATTTGACCGGTTCCGTTCAGCAGATTGTGGTCGGATCTTCCTCACGGTGATATCTGAGGTAACGAAAGGCCGTTAAGCGGAAAATGCATTAATACGCAGCGGCGCTTCATCCACACAAACGGGTCCCGAAGCCCCCCACCTCTAGAAACCTGTCAGATAATAACAATTCCGTACTGTCTTTTGTGCTGACAATGGGATATTGAAATATTTCTGAGGTGAATTTTCATCCTTGTTTGGAGGTAAGGGGGGGAAACGAAGTCGATAGTGGTTTTTACTCAATGCAGTCATTTCATGTTCCCTAGGCAACTTATCAGTAGAAACGCTTACAAAAAAAATGTCATGGTCAGGTTTTTTCCATTAGCTCTTTCCATGTATTGGAAAATTCAATATTGATTTAGGATGAGCAAACAGACCTCCGAGAGCAAATTGTTTCCCCCGGCTGACACAGCCGGGGCCGCGGCGTGTGTGTTTTTGGGGGCCGGTGCTGGGGCCCCGCCGAGCCGGGCTGGCAGCGGCTTTTCCCGGGAGTTGTAATTGGCCCTGGGGGGGTTTACCGTGTCACCCACCCGGAAAAGCAACAGACACCTGCGAGGGGCATATGGTTTCACGCATGGTGCTGGGTGCCAAAAAAAAAAAAAAGAGAAATACTTACAGAGGTCTGTAACGATATAAAAGTGAAACGCAGAGAAGCTTTATGTGATTATCTCATATTTCATTATGAGAAAGTTAATTTGTCGACCTGTCAGGTTTAAACCGCATAGCAGCTGCGATTCGTCCAGCTCGGAGCAGGAAAGCAGCATATTCCTATCACTAATACAGATGAATGTGTGGTAAATAAGCGGGTCTGGCAGGTCTGGCGGTATCAGGTCAGAGCAGAAGCCCTCATAACCCAGCCTGATGTCCGTCTGCTCATCGCTGGCGGAGGCTCTGGCATCTGCAATCCTAGGCTATTTACTTTCATTAAAAATTCCTGGCTGGTATTAAAAAGCTTTTAAATATTACAGCTGATTATAACTGTGCCGCATAAATAATTTGTGTCATTTACATAATACGGGTCACAACACTGTGGTCACAATTTTCTGCAGTCTGCAGAATAGTCATCTTTGATAATTATTATCGCTAATAGCCGGCTAATTTTTTGCGTCTGCACCGAGCTCCAGTCGACCGAAATGCGCTAAAGCTGAATTAATCGCTCATGAACTCAAGCAGCTTCATGCATTATGTATCCAGCAGCCTTTAAACTTCACCGCGATACACAAAAAGCTGACAGATCACCCCGGGCTGCCAGCTTTTCATCCCGGCTGGTTTAGATTCTACAGCAAAGACGGGCAGATAGCAAACGGAAGGACGGCGTTAAAAACAGCCGGCCGTCACAGTGCGGCCAGAAGGGGGCGCTAGCGCACAGATCAACAATGCGCCTTACAGAAGACGCCTCTTTATTCTGCCGTCCCTCATACAGAAGCGGTGACACTCAGCGGACAGCAGCAACACCAGGTAAGGCCTGACCTTTGCAGGGGAGTGTCTGTATTTGGCCTGCAGTGCCATCTCCTCTTTGCCATCTTGTAAACACGGCAGGGGGTTTAGCGAGAAGCTTCAGTTGCATTTGACCCCAAACACAGCTAAAGAACTGGAACACCATTCTAATCAGCACCAAATTCACCCTCTGCATCCCTTTGACATTCAGTGTGACTCAGAGTTCAATGCCACCCACCCCCAGTGGACAGCCCCCCATTCACCTCACACCACCCTGCCCCAGAAACACAATTTCATGGCTGTCACAGACTAATCCCATGGAAATACCTTTATGTGAAATCTGATATAGACTGGTGCCTTTGTGTGTGTGTGTGTGTCTGTCTGTCTGTCTGTCTTTCTGTGTACAGGTTTTGCTCTACTTGTGAGAACCAAAGGACCTCACAAGTATAGAAGATCCTCAAAAAATGTGACTAGTCAGGTCTTTTTTTCAGTCCACACTACTTCAGGCTAATATTTTATTTTAATAAAAAATAAAAAAAGTCTTGTATTTTGTTTGGTTACTTATGGTTAAGGTTAGGGCTGGGTAGAGGTTGAGGATGTCGTTTTTCCCATAGAAAAGAATGAACGGTCCTCACTAAGATAGGAATACAAACATTTACCTCTCTGTGATTCATGGGAATCAGATACACGCAACGGTTCATGCAAAAGGAGAGGAATTATTAATTAAATATGTGTGTTTGTGTGCATGTGTGTCTGTATTACAGTATGGGAACTAAATGTCCCCACATTATGATGAAAACCTGTTATGTTAACCATGCAGGGTTAACATAACATAACATGCACAATTTTATAAAAAAAAAAAAAGTATTTTGTTTGGTTGCTTATGGTTAAATTTTACACTGGTTAGGAGTTAAGGTTGTAAGGGTTTGGGTTTTGCCCATAGAAATGAATAGAAGGTCCCCAAAAAGATATGAATACAAAAGTGTATGTGTGTGTGTGGGTGTGTGTGTGTGCCTGTGATGGTGTTGATGATGTAAGTCAAAATGAATCATCCATTTTAATTCTGATCCTGGATAAAATTGCCCAGAGACAGGCCTGGGCTTTTTTTGGTGGGTCAGTGCTGCCCGTTTGCGCGTCATCAACAAATTAATCACAACACAGCATGGCCACATTCTCTCATCGTCCACCGGCCCTAGCACCCGGCCAATCACAGCCCACGATCACATTCTCCCTCCTTGCACACCCGTGGCCGAGTACTGACCTTCCCACCTCACCTGTGAGGAATGCTGTTTCTGAACAAACTGGACCCTGACCCCGGTATTCACAGAGCAATTACCATGCAAAGGCAGGGCAGCTGGGCCGATCCGATCTGAGGGAGTGTGTTGGGGGGGGGGGGGGAGGTCTGGGGGTGTTTCAGATGGCAGACACAGCACAGGCCAAATGCAGAAAAAGCCAGGAGTGTGAAAAGATAAGGCTGCTTTGGTCATTGACTGCTGGCCAGACATGAGAGAGAGAGACAAAGAGACCACAAAGTCCAGTCTGGGCCAAAGCGAGAGGAGAACCTCAGACAGAAAAGCCGCTATGATCCAGGATGTTGCACTCACACTGAAGCTCATCAGACCTGTCCTTTACCTGGAAAACTGGGTCCACATATCACCCCCCCCCTAATATGCACCATATATTCGCAGATAATCTGTGAAAAGGATCAGCATTCCACACGCCACTATCCGGCCCTTAAAAGCTTGTTTGAGAATTGTCCAATGAGCTGAACAAAACGCTGAACCTGGTCTAGCAAGACACCATGATTTGGCTGGATGCCCCACACCAGGCTGAAATAAATCCCATTCCCTCGAACTTTCAGAAGAAATATGTTCCGGGGCTTTTATACATAAACTGCAGTTATTTTACTTCTGATTCAGTCTCACTGTGACCTATAATGATCCTGGCTTCTGTCTGCCAGAAAAGGTCTTATTATACAAATGCACATTTCATTCAGGGGACGTTTCCGTTGGGCCATAAGAAGCGTGGACATCACGCGGGACAGGTGGGAGGGAGCCACACCTGAGGACTGTTATCTCCAAGAAAGACGGTCACGGAGCAGATGGAATTAACAAGGTTAATTTGAATAACAAGGGCACTTGGGGGGAGGGGGGTAGTACCTGAAGCACCTGGCCCTACAGACTGTACGGAGGATAATATTACCGAACCAAACCTGCCTCAACAGCACATTAAACAACAACACTGATGACAACAATAATAATGATAATAATACCAGTCATTCATCTATTACATAACTAGATATAAATAAAAATAATTATATACTTTTGATGTGCCGTGATGTAGGTTTGAAAGCATCTCAAGATCTTTCGATAATACAATGACACGGCAGCACAGACATATCGCTAAAGCAGCCTTCAGCCACGGAAAACGAGCGTATATGTGAAACACCTACCGCAGTACACGATCAGGAGGCTGATCAGCAGCACCACAGCCCACAAAGTTGAGGACATCCTCGGCCAAGCGCTGGGATCCTTCCGATGACTCAACCTGGGAGACGAAGCCATCGAAGCAAGTTTCCCTGGACGAAAAGGGGGATGCGTGAGTGTCACCAGCGCAGGGCCACCCCGGCCACGGTAATCCCTAAAAACCGCATGCTGTCATCGCTCCTCTGCCGGAGCCGTGGCATGTCAGTAGAAGCGCATCTCCCAGGGATCCTCCGTTGAAGATGCTGCCGAGATGCGCGCTTATACCGCGATCCGTGAGATGGCGTATCCTCCGCACCAGCAAGGAAAACGGGCTGCGAAATCTCTGTGCATCAAGCAGGCAGATGGCAGACCCCGCTCGCAAGCCAGAAAGCACGGCGCCGCCTCACGTCTGGATCCGCAACTCTTCGGGAAGAGGGAAGCAGCTCCGGGTTGCTGGGGATCCAGCGCAGGTCGGGAGCGCTGGCGGGCGCAGCACTGCAGATGCGTCGGTCAGAAGCGAGTCGAGAAGCACAACTCCCCAAACGCTGCAAGGTCCGGGTTCAGAAAACCCTTAAAGACACATTAATAGCCCTTTCCCCAGTCAGCAAAAACGCCGATACCCCGGGAGAGTGCAGGCATACAGGTAGCTGTAACCCTCGCCGAGATTCAGGAAGAGCGCAGACACCAGCGCAAAGTTGCTCAGTGAGGTTCTGCTACATCGCCGCCGTCTCTGTTCCCCCCGCCACGCCGAATCGTTGCATTTCTGCCTTTAGTTTCTTATCTCTTCCGATCACTTTTCGAAAATTATGATATTCATTATAATTTTCTAACGGTCTCAAGAAAAACAGTATATATATAACGGAAAAATATGGTTAACCCTGTGCATGATGCATTGCATTTAAATCAAATTTAAACGCATGGCATCATTACCATGAGGAGCAGACAGTGCGAAAGTGTATTTAACTGTGCGCATTTAGTGTAAATCGAACTGTTCAGACGGATTCAATTACCGGCTATGCCGACAAGCTGTAATATCATATTATTGCGACACTTGACCACAAATAACGTCCTTCAGTAGGTATACCTTTTCGCATCACCGTGTCCTCCGCGGCACGTAAATCCCTTAACTCTGATATCTCTTACCGGATCGTTTAAAGATTAAAACGTGACACCGGTTTCATATGCCTCAAAGAAGGAGATAAACAGGTGATTTAATTCCAGGTGAAATCTCAAACGACAGGGTAAGCAGATTGCGAGGGACTTTAACGGTCGGGCACCTACTGAACCGATAAACAAAAGCCTGCTCAGTCCCAGTGATCAAGTAGAAGAGCAAATTACAGTTTTATTCCCTCATAAACAGAGCTTCGGTATGTCCATATGGAGAATAGAAAATTAACACCCTCAGTTTGTCTAGATTACATGTGAAAATGTTCTTGGACACACCATACTGAGTCCTCACATATATGTAAATTCAGACCTGTGGTTTACATGCCTGCTTTGAGGCTTCTTTCCAAAGACAGACTCATCTTAACTATTTATCCTATTCAAGGCAACAAGGGGAGCATGGCACACCCTGAGCAGGATGCCAGTCTATCACAGGGAAATGGGCAGGGTACACCCTGCTTGGGATGCCAGTCTATCGCAGTGCAGGGGACACCCTGGATGGGAAGCCAATCCATCACAGGGAAAGGAGCAGAGGACACCCTGGAGGGGTACCAGTGCATAACACGGCAAAGGGCAAGAAACATCCTGGAAGGGATGCCAGTCCAAAGCAGGGCAAAGGGAAGGGGACATCCTGGAGGAGATACCAGTCCATCACAGGGCAAAGGGAAGGGGACACCCTGGAGGGGATACCAGTCCAAAGCAGGGCAAAGGGAAGGGGACACCCTGGAGGGGATACCAGTCCAAAGCAGGGCAAAGGGAAGGGGACACCCTGGAGGGGATACCAGTCTAAAGCAGGGCAAAGGGAAGGGGACACCCTGGAGCGGATACCAGTCCACCGCAGGGCAAAGGGAAGGGGATACCAGTCCTTCACAGGGCAAAGGGAAGGGCACACCCTGGAGGGGATACCAGTCCATCGCAGGGCACTGAATAGTGTGCACACACACACCCACAATAGCAAAGAATGGGAAATATAGATACCCCACTTAGTCTAACTTAGCTTGCAGGAGCAAACTGGAATAACAGGAGAAGCCCTGCACGGTAGGGGGATAACATGCAACTCAGTGACTGACAGGTGCAGGTGGGTCCCATGAGCCTCGGTGCCTTTGAAAGAGCACAGCTCCTGAGGACATCCTGGTGGGGGCCATACAGGTGGGGGAGGGGGCAGGCACACCATAATTTGGGGGGAAGTTAGGACAATTCCAAGGGCCCCTGAGGGAAAATTTGAAACATAATTGAATTGCTCTGGGTTAGGGGTCCAATGTCCAATTTTCGTGGGGCCCAAAATCTCAAACGGCAGCCTTGGACATAGGCCATATAGGTGGGGGTGTCCCGCTTGGCGCCAGCATCTCCCTGGCATTTCCTGACATGTCGGCCCGCTTTACGAGACTCCCTCTTTACAAGCCACCTCTTAAAGCACTGGATTTTCTGAATAAAATACGACCCATTAAATTTCACAGGTGTTTCACCGTCTCTCCCCACTGGGCTGCCAGAAACATTCCAAGCCCTTTCTGGGCCAGTCCTGATGGAGCGAGACCTGCATCTGCTGACCCCCCTCCCTGAGTGGTTATTAGATATTGAGCCCCAACATAGTGAGTCCTGCTTGATCCGGTCCTCTGCCCCCATAAAGGCAGCCAAGCTCATGGGGCTGTTGTGCCAACATGCAGCTTTGCGGGGACCTTTCCCAATGGGGCTCCTGTTCTTTTCTCAGCAGTAACCTTTCTCATTGTCTCCCCTTTGATCTGCCCAGACGTATCCCCAGTATCTTTTTATCGGCCTCTGGGTTTCGCTTTGATCTCGGCCTGTGGCGCTTTCACTTATCATTTTACTTTGTGGTTTCAGGAACAGTGTCTGGCTACAGTAAACGCTCATGAAAAATTAAGGCAACTTAAGAAATTGTTCATGCAGAATGAGACCACAGTGCTGTGTAGAACTGAGGTGGCTGTGAACCAGCCATTCTTTCAAGCCCGGGCGACTGGGAATAGATCTATGTGAGACTTTATTGATCCATTCCTGTCATCACCATCTTTAATGGACTCAATATCCCAAATGAGCTTCACAAAACTAATTTTTGACTTTTCATTCTATTAGCCGACTTTTCCCACAGGGAAACAATGGAGTTCATATATGCACAAGGATTAGAGACACACAGGGACACAACAGACAAACACAATGTTCAGAGACACACAGGGACAGTGGGCAAACACGGGGTTCGACGACACACTGGGGTAGGCAGGTGGTTTAATGGTTAGGGACGCGACCGTATAATATACAGATTGTCAGCTCGAGTCCCCAACCCACAAGTAATACTGAGGTACCCTGAGCAAGGTACTGTCCCCAAGCACTGCTCCCAAGTAGCTGCCCCCTGCTGTGTCATGATGTCATGGGAACACATTTCATTGTTGTGTGATGTGGTGTGTCAACAATGACAATTAATCACCTTCACACAGGGACAAAATGAACAATAATCACAGGGTTCAGGGACACGATGGACAAATACGGGGTTCGGGGACATGCTGGATGGACTCAAATAAAGATGAGACTCAGAGACACACAGGCGCATGATGGACAGATGCAGATGGCTTTCTTCCCCGTGGTTGGCGCTGTGATAATGGAGCCCACCCTGGCTGCATCTCTGTGCTGGCAGCAAATCAAAGGCCTTCCGCAGCTCGTGGCTCCGGCGGTTTCACTTGCAAACACGCCAGCGCCTCGCAGAATGAAAGTCTCCTCGGAATACGTATGAATATTCCAAGGCTTAGGCGCCGGGGGAGGCACCCGTCTCAGATAAGACTTTGTAAGGATCTGACATGCTCTTCTGAATGGCACTGCTGCTGCTGCAGGAAATGTGATGACTGACACAGACACGTCATGCGACCACGAGCGATGCCCAGCCTCCATCGCCTTCCCCAGACACACACAGGGAGGGTAGACAAACCAAACACATTTAAACTTTAAAATCTTGGGGCACAACTGTGACCCTCCGTGGCGTGAAAAACAGGGTGGACTGAAGCATACTGCTCAACCTGTTTAAGGTTGCAGGACAGTTGTCAGATCTATAATGTGTTCTCTTTAGGGTCAGCTTTGCTGCTCCTCAGGATCACTGAGGCTTGGAGGCTGTAAGCTTTCGATTGGCTGTAGTGCGTGTAAACACAACGCAGTAGGACAAATCACCTTGCGCTTGAAAGCAGGACGTTCCACAGCCTCTCCTGGGCACGGTCGACGTGGCGAAATTTAACACGGCATGAAGAGTCAGGACTCAGAATGACTGGGCTCAGCAGCCTCTAGCCTTACAGGGAGTATCTCCTCCTCCTCTTCGCTCTCGAAAAACAAAGGCCGGGGGGGTTCCACAGAGTCAAGCTGTCTGGTGCGTCAGGGATCGTGTTTGGACTTCTTGATATTAGCTTTGTTGAGTAGAAGATCATTATCGTTAAGCTTCCCTAAGTTATAAGGTTTCTTTCAGAAATATTTCATATCTTTACTAAATGCTACATTTGATTTGACTATGTGATATATATTCCCAGGTGGGCTTACTCAATAGCTCAATAGCTTTTTTGTCAACAAGAACATACTCAGGACTTTTTACTACTCCTTCATCAAAAGCTTCTCCATCGCCTGCTGGTATCACTCCACCAGCCTGCAGCACAGCACCCGTCTGCACAGCGTTAGGAAAGTCTGCTCCAAGATCTCTGGATTCCCAGTTAGGGCACTTTGTGCAAACTCTATGGACAGCGTGAAGGATTCTACAGAACCTCTCCCATTCCCGGAGTTTGAGTGACTCCCCTCAGGACAAGGCTCCGCTGTCCCGGCTGGATGGACACAGAGGACACTCCTCAACTCACAGACCCTTCATCCCCCTCTCCCCCAGCACACACACACACATACACACACACTTAGATCATGACCATCACCCCTACCTCCCCCTCACCCATCACACCTCCCTAACACACAGACAGACGCACATGTGGCCTCTCCCCCAGCACACACACACACTTAGATCATGACCATCACCCCCACCTCCCCCACACCCATCATACCTCTCCAACACACACACACACACACACACATCTTCATCCTGAACTATGTAATCTCTCACTTTGACTTCACCTATTTATTTATTTTTTATTTTGTATTCCTTTTGGCGCCGTTGTCTTATTATTTTTTTTAAAGACTGCAATTTTGCACATTATATTCACACTGTAAATATTGTTGCACTTTAATGTCACCATGTCTGTTGTTAAACTGCCCCGTGTGCCCCTTGGGGACAAAAAAGTTTTTTGAATTGAATTG
This sequence comes from Petrocephalus zakoni, assembly GCA_026774425.1. Taxonomy (NCBI): domain Eukaryota; kingdom Metazoa; phylum Chordata; class Actinopteri; order Osteoglossiformes; family Mormyridae; genus Petrocephalus; species Petrocephalus zakoni. The sequence continues at coordinate 8,778,729 of JAODKN010000001.1, read as the reverse complement.
AATTACAGACTGCCTTCAAACATGTGTGAAAACATGATGCCAGTGAACTGGAGATGGCTTGATTGACACTGGCCTCCTCACTGTCATGGCGGACTCTGTTATAGGAGGTGTCACACCATGGAGATCGTCGACATCCCGTTCGCAAGCTGTCTGGGGATGTGAACCCATTCACATATGGTTCTGCTGCTAGGCAGCTGAGGTAGGTCATTTTTTTCTATGGATCCCATAGAAATGGATTCAAGCTTAATATCAAAGGAGTCCAGGAGGAGGTGAACTCCGAACTCACCGCCTAGCAGACAACTTCTTACAGCTTGGAGAAAAGGGATTATGTATACACTAAAGCCAACCTTCAGAAAGAAGAAGCATGAACGAGGGAAAATCTGTAAACAGCGGGGGTGGGAGACATGTACCCCCCCACCCCGGGTCGGGCCTCTTTATCAACCATCCAAATGTGCAGCGACAAACCACACCGAGGTACTGTACACGCCTCTGTGAAATCTGACGGTCGAAATGCTGGCCTACAGGAAGCTCCGGTTCATTATCTGCGACAAATGCTCAGTGTCTCTATGTTTTCTTGGTCTCCTTGACACTAAATATTCTGATAATACGTCGCAGCTCTCGGGCCCGACTCAGATTAACTCATGCGCTTTGGGGCAAAAAATCACTGTTTAAAAAATTCATGGTGGCTGGGGCCGTCCCGCTTGAAGTAGGGCCAAATTCTGCCAGGTGTAACTGAGAGGAGAGGAAATTATGTTTAAAAACAGTCTAGAGAAACTTATAAAAACAGACATATTTGTGTGCAGTGAACACAAGGCGTGACATTGCTGACATCTTCGTTTCCTTCGTTATGGAGCACAATGAATCAGTGCTGGCCTTCAGTGATGGTTAAAGAAATAGTACAAGAGCAGTAAATGAGGGAATTATGCAGAACTGTCCCCAGTGATAATTATTCGTGTGTCCTTCCTGGGAGGCTGCAGAGTGCAGCCTTGTTTCCTCCACAGTTCCGTGCGTTGAAGCTGCTTCCTGTCACAATCTGCTGGCATGTGGCCCCATCTGCCTAGAACACAAACTCGCTCTGCTCATTATTGATCACATGTCCCGAACTCACCCGGCTGGCTTTTATTTATTTCCAGGCCGTGGCGTTTGGAAGCGCTCCAGAAACAGATCAAAGAGCGCCATCAGTTAGACCGACGGCGGACACCTCTGCAAGCACGAAGCCTCACAGCGGCATATGACACAGGAATCCTGCACCGCAGGTTTGTAACGCACCAGTGGCTCGTTACTGACACACCGAGGGACCGGTGCATTAACCAGGTCGATCTCACTGCTAAATGGACTTGGCGTGTTTCAGAAGAAGGTCTCAGGCTAACATTTCTCAGGCAGGACGAGGCAGGAGGAACCCTGTGTGTGAGGTAACAGACTGGGAAGGGGTGACATCCTAGATGGACCAGTGAATAACGAACATCGTTGAAATACTAAAATATATATGCAATATGTACATGGAAAAACTGACTTTGATAAATCACTTGTCCATTTTCTAATAGAGGGGAAAGTCTTTAAAAAGTACATATTTTAACATTACATATTAATATCTGTGAGTCACCATGATTTTTTTTTCTGCATAACTGTTCATGGAGGATGAATGGATGGATGGATGGAATCAGAAGGCATCGTTCAGGGCGACCGAACCAGCGGGTACCCCAGAGCAAAGCAGAATTTGCACTTCTGAAAGCAGAAGCAGAGAGCAGCTGAGCGTTTAATGCTGAAGCTGCTTAATGAGGGGAGTGCGTCCGCCTGGGAGCCGAACCGCGTCTAGCGAGGAAAACCGCGAGCGCGCTAAAGCGGCCTGACAGGCGGCAGTTAGCAGCCGGCCCTGCACACGCAGGTGTCGGTGGCTATCTGGGAAGAAATGGGACCTCTAAATGTCACCCAGGGTTTTTAGGCAGAATCCTAACAGATCTGCGGGTCATCAGGTCAGTTTAAGCTTCATGTTCACAAAAAATATGCTAGAGCACTAAAGGTTGCAGAATAAAATTTTAGGATAAAGTTATTTTCTGGACCCCTGGGTCCTTAGAGTCCCCTGGCTGTGACCTGCGGTGCTCTTTCAGGCCATATGCAGTTTCTTCATGACGAATGGTTTTGCAGTTCGCGGTCACATTGCGAGCGGAGATGAAGATGCCCCCCCCCCTCGGAGCAGCATCGATGTCCACTCATCAGACAGATGACCACGCCGCCGCTAGATGGATTAAACCACGCAGAGTAAGACGTGGCAGTAACCAACACCCCTGTCCGTCTCTGCTTGGCCCCCTTCGGCCGGCTCATGACAAATTATCGCATTACGAATGCGCTCTTGCGGCCAGCTGTAGCAGTGCATCTTAAACATGCAGCACAACCACGCCCCCGCCAGCTCTGCACAGCCGGCACCCCCCAGCACAGAATGCTCCCTGTCAGGTCGAATGTGATCGTAGGGTAGCCTTGGGAACTCAGGGGCAGTCCGGACTATATCCCCCCTCCTCCTCGGGTATGGAAGGCCACCGATGGGGAAAAATGCTGCTGGGTGTTCTGAGGGGCACCAGATGTAGACTGATTACTGGGAATCCAGTTCAAGCCTGGTGCTGGGTGAGAGACACATTCTCTGAAACCCATCCACGTCATGCTATTTCCCAGGAGCCTGAGCCCTGGCGTTTTGGGGAATTTCCAAAATCCCTCCTCGGCTGTTACCATCAGAGAGCAGGGTGGGGAGTGTGAGACCTTCAAGGGCACAAACCCCCACCACTTGACACCATCTGAGCTCTATCGGCCGCGCTACCATCACTGCAGGGAGGAGCCAGCCGAGGAACCCTAACGAAACCTGCAGCCGGCCACCCGGGGTGGCACTGCATGCCACAGCAACATAAAAAGGTACAAAATTAAGGAATAAGAGGCTGATTTTGTCTGATGATGCGGCTTAAATCACTCTGAGCTGTTTGGGTTTTTAAATGTCAAACGCAGAGTGTGTCCTTCACAAGTAAAGCAGGTCATCTTGGTCACTGTGGTTGTGAAGTGCAGCGTGCCGATCTGTAGCCAGGCCCAACTCAACGCTGCGGGCGAGTGAGGTTGGGGGGCCACCATAGCATACAGCTCCAGATGCCTCACAAGCCCAAAGTCCGAGTGTAGAGGAGCACAGAACCGACAAGGCAAAGGGAAGAAGCTTTGCCAAAGCCCTGTGTCTTTGTACATCACAGAAAGGCACAGACATGATCCATACTGACACACTGGGACAGTCTGCCTGTTTTCATAGCTGGCTCATGCTGGGTCACTCCCAGATGCCGCACTCGCTGTACACTGGCAAAAAAATCCCTCAGAAAAAGAAAAACACAGTGGGGGAAAGGGGACGCCCCCATCTCCACAGCAGAGGGAGTGTGAGGAGAGGGCCATAGTGACTTTACAAATTCACCGCATATCTGCCGAATTTATCTCCGTGTGACCTTTAAGGAAGGAAATGGAGATTGAAATCCTTCTGGTCGGGGCCTGTCACGGCCAGTTGGAGGGCTGTAATTTGGGTTTTCTGACAGCAGAGCCGGGCACAGCAGGCACTGGCTCCTGTCACACCTGATTCTGCACGCGATGAGGCGGCCTGCTTGCTAGCCAGCTAACTGCCCCGGGCACTGCGTTAACCCCTCCAGCCTTTCAGCCACCCCACAACACATGGCTAGTAACGGGAGACTGAGCTTGGGTGCCTGGGATGTGGACAATCCTTGGTGGCCCTGTGGTGATCTACACTGCAGGGAAGGCATCTGGGGAACTTAGAGCATGAGGAACACAATGAGAATGAGGAGCATAAGGGACACGATGAGCAAGGGGAATGTGAGGACCAGAAAGAACATGAGGAACATGAGGAGAACTGGCAATGTGAGGAGCAAGGGGAACTGGAAGAACAAAGGGAACATGAGGAGAACAAGGAACACAGGGAACCTGAAGAATGGGAATGGGAATGGGAATGAGAGAGGCAAGGGGAACATGAAGAGCAAAGGGAACACGAGGAGAACAAGGAACATAGGGAACCTGAAGAATGACAATGGGAATGGGAATGAGAGAGGCAAGGGGAACATGAAGAGCAAGAGGAACGTGAAGGAGGAAGAAGAACGCAAGGAGGAACCTGAAGAGCACAAGGAACAGGAGGAGAACAAGGAACATGGGGAACCTGAAGAATGACAATGGGAATGGGAAAGAGAGAGGCAAGGGGAACATGAAGAGCAAGAGGAACGTGAAGGGGGAAGAAGAACACAAGGAGGAAGGGGAACATGAGGATAACAAGGAACATAGGGAACCTGAAGAACGACAATGTGAACAGGAATGAAAGAGGCAAGGGGAACATGAAGAGCAAGAGGAACACGAAGGAGCAAGAAGAACGCAAGGAGCAAGGGGAACCTGAAGAGCACAAGGAACATGAGGAGAACAAGGAGTACAGGGAACCTAAAAAGCACAAGGAAGGTGAAGAGTGAGGGGAAAGTGAAGAGCGTGGGATAGAGTGAAAGGCCACTCCCTGTCTGCAAACCATCACTTCCTTTGGCCATCAGCTCTCTGCGTCTTCATGAGTTTCTGAGTAACTGTGAGTGATACTTACCAGCCGTATTCCAGATCAATGAGCAGAACACTGGCAATCGCCAGGAAACGCTAAGCTCTCCTGTGCACCCATAATTTCCCAGAGACGTTGTGATTTTACACTGACCGAGCTTATTGAGCAACTTCCCTCCCTGGGGAAATCAGAGGCGCAGATGAGTTTTCTGAAGGGGGAATCCCACTTTCTGCCCCAGATCCCCCCCGCCCCCCAGGGCCAAGAACACCTTCCATAGTCCATCTAGCACCTGCAGAGGAATCGACGCTCCCGTTCATCATCCACCAGGTCGCATCACACTCAAATTATCGATGCCCCAGGACGCTGTAAGAATGCTGAGAGCTGGGCCCCGTTCCAAAGTATGGTATCCATACCGGATGATTCACGGCAGCTTTGTGGAGATCCAGTCATGTTTAATTCATGACCCATGAAAAATAAACAACACCAGCTGTTCGCTGTCCGTGTCTCTTTCATATAAGAAGAAAACCTGCCGTTCTTCTGTGCGCTTGAGCGACGCGGGTGAAAGTGGGTCCGAGTTAGAACCTGATTGGACATCTGAGGGGGCCGACTCTGACCCCGGAAACTCCAGCTCCTCCGCATGTTGTGCTGCTTAAATTGGCCGATGTCCACCGGCCTGTGAAGATGGATGTCCTCCATGATGAGAAGTTACTGCAGAAAGCGCTGCTCTCAGCAGCTTCTGGCTAGGCACTCCTACATGCCCGCCTGCATTTATATATAGATGTCTCCACAATCCTTACAGGTGGATGATTCCCAGCCTTGCAAAACCCATCTGGGGCCGTGTGATCACCACTTAGTACTGGGAACCTCGTCTAGGGTCTGGGAGACACCCAGGACCACAGATTGATCCTCCACCTTCCACGTCCAACCATCAGTGCCTCCACCACATTACCCTCTTCCCAGGACAAAGCATGCCAGTATCTCCCCAGAAACTCATATCAGCTGATTCATACTTTCTAGCCATGGGCCAAGGGTGGGTGGTCAATCAGAGACCGACCCTGTCTCTGGGACATACGGGGTGGGGGGGGGATGGGTCATGGAGAGTAGTGAGGTGGGCATTGATCAGGGTACGAGCTGCACTCAGCTTGGACGATGAAATAGCCCAGAGCCACATTAGGGTAGGCATACAACAACACATAAACAAAGGGCAGCCAAGAAGATCTTTAGCACTGCAACACCAGCAGTAGAAGGGAGATCTTCAAAGAGGGGAATTAGTCACAATGACAGGGGTGTATTATGTGACGCGCCTGAGGAGTTTCTACTGTGCATTTCGGCATCTGGTCGAGTCTGACACTGATTTGATGGATTTAAAAGGTACAGCGGTATGTGCAAGTGCCAGATTAAAATGTCAAGACGGAGCTGGGAGGTACAGCTCACACTGTTCGCCTAACATACAGAACTACGCAAAAGTCTCCGGCAATCAAAGCAAATTATGTTCAATTGACCTTCATTCTGGTCTACAACTATGAAATTATGTCTGTCAAGTATGTCGTCTTAGCCATTTCAAAACCTCCCCTAAAGTCACACCAGTATTTGCAGAAAGTATCCAGTATGCAGGATCACATAAGCAATGTTCTGATCCAACAATTTTGGAGGATTTTTTTTATCATGTTAGTGTTCATTTGCATATATTCTAATGTTCATTCATTAGTTTTATTCTGAGCAAATGTACACTTACTGTACAGATAAATAGTGTTAAATATTGTCTTTGACTGCCTCAGGCTTTCACACAATTCTGTGGGTATAGTTACAGAATCAGAACCGACGGGGCGGTGAAGGTCTCCTTCCTCCTGCAGTCCTCACGCCCCGCTGCTGTCATTGAACTCCTGTTCTTCCCTATTCAGTGTTCCAGCACATTCCAGAACAGACACTCATTTATCTCCTTTGTCTTTAGACATAACAATGAAAAAAATGAAAAAAAAATGGACAGAGGCATGGAGGGTTCCGTCTGAGTAACAGCAGCAGTCAGAAGCACAGTCATCATAATTACCAAGAACCCATGAAGGCGCAGAGGGTGCTAAATAGGGAATGCGAATACAGCCACTGCAGGGTGCCAGCGGGCGGTCAACATGGACACAGATGCTGCGAGGAGGTGGCGGGAGCTAAGTGGGGAATACGTACATGATGCTGCAGGGCGGTTAATGGGGAACGCGGACACAGACGCTGCAGGGCGGTTAATGGGGGACATAGACATAGGCACTGCAGGGCGGCAAATGGGGAATGCAGACACAGACACCATAGGGTGGTAAATGGGGAATGCAGACACAGACACCATAGGGTGGTAAATGGGGAATGCAGACACAGACACCATAGGGTGGTAAATGGGGAACGTGGACAAAGCTGCTGCAGGGCAGTAAATAGGGAACACTGAAACAGATGACGCAGGGTGGTAAATGAGGAACACTGACACAGGCGCTGTAGGGCAATAAATGAAGAACATGGACACAGATGCTGCAGGGTGGTAAATGAGGAACGCGGACACAGACGCTGCTGGACAGTAAATGGGGAACGTGGACACAGACGCAGCAGGGGGATAAATGAGGAAGGCAGACAGACGCTGCAGGGTCATAAATGAGGAACGCGGACACAGGCGCTGCAGGGCCATAAATGAGGAACGCAGACACAGGCACCGCAGGACAGTAAATGAGGAAGGCAGACGCTGCAGGGCCATAAATGAGGAACACGGACACAGATGCTGCAGGACAGTAAATGAGGAATGCGGACGCAGACGCAGCAGAGCGATAAATGAGGAACACGGACACAGACGCGGCAGGGCGATAAATGAGGAAAGCAGACACAGATGCTGCAGGACGGTAAATGAGGAACACAGACGGGGCAGGGCGATAAATGAGAAAGGCAGACACAGGCGCTGCAGGGCCATAAATGAGGAACACAGACACAGCAGGGCCATAAATGAGGAAGGCAGACAAAGGCGCTACAGGGCAATAAATGAGGAACACGGACACAGATGCTGCAGGACAGTAAATGAGGAACGCGGACACAGACGTGGCAGGGCGATAAATGAGGAACACGGACACAGACGCGGCAGGGTGATAAATGAGAAA
>JAODKN010000001.1:8745534-8770949 GCA_026774425.1 Petrocephalus zakoni | reverse complement strand
AGACACATATTATGAAGGTTGGTAAATGAAGAATGTGGACACAGACACTGCAGGGCGATAAATTAGGAACGCGGACACATTCTGTAGGGCAGTAATTGGGAAATGCACACACAGATTCTGCAGGGCATGGGTGGATTGTAAACAGGGAACATGGCCATATAGTGACAGGCGCAATCACGGACATACTGGCATGATCCACTCATCGTGGAAACATGGGCCTGAAGGTGAATGACACACAGCACTCCTCGGGTACCTGTGCTAAGCAAATCACACTCATGATGAGTGGGTCACTCTCTTATGCAGCTGGAGGAGGAGGGCAGGCAAGGGATCTAGTTACTGCCCACTCCACAGGCAGGGAGGACAGCTTTGTCAGCGATGCCGAGAGCATCGAATGCGATACCCTGGAGGGGGAGCGGGGGAAGGGTCAAGCCGAGAATCTTCTGCCAACATCACAGACTACAAGCCACAGTTGTCAACAGAATGTTAAAATTGTCTTCAAATGGACCCCACCATAGTTATTAGTAATTATTAGTTATTAATAAAATAAAACAGAAAATCTATGAGGGCTTTTGGGAACGAGACTGAATTCCTATATCCCTGTTAATCATGTGAATCATGACAGACTTACTGGCTGCACCCTGTAGGTTTTCTGTGCTTTGGGCTGTTTTCCTGATGGCCAGGCCATCCTGGGTTCCCTGTAACATGCTGGGACGGGTCACAGAAGACATTGCGAAGTGGGATGCTGAAGTCTCATGATGCACACTCCGTCTCGGCCTCTCCGCAGTCAATTACAAAGAGGGACCCATTTAATTCCAAAACCATTAGGAAAGCAAGCCGGATCTTTCCGGGGCCGGCAGAGAGAGCCGCAGGAAGGGGGAATTGTTGCAGGATAAAAGGACAGGCTATTGGCTGAGGGCCTCTCTGTGACAGGAAGGCCTAGCCCTCTTTTACATTTCCGAAGAGCGAAGCGCTTCGCCGTCATGCGGCTGTGAGGATTACCTCGTTCTCAAACGAACACCAGCCTCGCCCGACAAATTCAATTAAACTGGAGAAAAGCAATTGTGCTCGGACAGGGAGAGATTATTTCCCTCGCTTTGCGGGCGGACCCCGTATTGACAGCATCAGGGCTGCTGCCTGCATTGCAATTGTCTATAAACCGGAAGGGGGTTGTGGGTACCCGGGAGCTCTTTGAAGGGAGTCTCTCTCATGGGATTTAAAGCACTCTTATCGTTGCCGTCAGAGAGCGAGGGACTTCCTGTTATCCTGAGGAGACGTGACAGCAGACTTCCTGCCAATTACTGAGACTAATGATTGTTTCTTATTTGAGAAGTAATTGTGTTGCTGTAAGTGGGACGGACAGTTGCTAAATGCTGCAAATCTCCCGTTAATTGATTTTTTTGTTAATGAGAAAAGAGATTTTAGCTGTATCTTTTAATGGGATTATCCCTTCCTGTGATTGTGTGTCTTCCAGCAATAAGACTGATGTCTGATTGCTACATGGGACGTCTTTGTGAGGAAACCAGGCACCACGAGCTATACACACAGGGGAGAGGTGAATGAATCACAGGGAATTTTCCAGGCAGTGTTTGTGGAAAGTCACGTGACTTGCTTTCATCCAATTGGGCAGTTCACAAATGCAGAACTATGTGATAACCCGCACCCACACAGCAGACTCCTCACCGACAGGGGTACTGAGGTATTAAATGGGTGCCATTGGAGATTCTGGGCCCAAAAAAACATATAATATTGCCCCCCCCCCAAGACCAATCTAAAAATTAAAAAAAAAATACAGCCCCTGTCACTTAGGGGCCTCTGGAATCATCCTCACTTTCCCCTCCGTAACAGTGCCCCTGGGTGTGTTACACAGCAAGTCAGCAGGGCTGATCAGGAGCCCGGGGCTCGGACCCCACTTCCAATTGTTTGGGGTCCCTGTGACACTGTGTCACACACCAAACAGGTGCAGTGATGCGTTGGATGTGTGCACCATGTGCTTTTCAGCACACTCAACCACACTGAGTGACACACTGCTTTACTCTTGCTATTTACCCCCAGTGGACCCCCAAAGGTGGTGGTGTCACCATGTAGTATATCTCCAGCTGCCGGCTGAGGGCAGGTGGCCCATCGGACCCAATCAGTCAAAGTGAACAGGTATCAGAAACTTCAAAGCTGGAACCACTCGAACAAGGAGGCTGAAGGATGACAGCGGTAATTAAACATCAGCTAACGAGGTGGCGGTTATCCACTCACATGCTGCTGACCCTGCCGGTCAGCCTGAGGCAGGACACCGATGGCCATTTATCCACAGTGCAGGACTTGGGTTTTGACTTCATAAATTAATCAGGAGTTCTTTATTTTTTGGCTGGGTGTAATCGCTTCTTTCACACCGAAGCAAAGGCTTAATCGGACAGCAATGACTATGAAAATGCACAAGAAGTTATGGCACTAATGAGGGTGATTAAGAACTGTTAATATGTAATGTAGTGGCAGCACACCTGAAAGGCACAGGACTCTCATGTTAAACATCACCCAAAGAAGCAGAAACAGCTTTACATAACTTAAATAATGCGGCCATTTCTGGTTCTGCCGTGACGCCCTGCGCTGCCAGCCCGATGACTGCAAGACCCAGGCCACGACCTTGACAGTCACCTCGGTGTGGGGTGAAATTCCGACCCCTTCCAGACAAGGGGTCCAGATGGAGATTTCACCTTTTCCTCTATGAGCGGGGACTACTAGAAGCTGTCACCCTGCCAGCTCCCTACACCTCCGCCTCCTTTTGGGTGTAGGTGTTACTGTTATACTTTTCCTGCAAAGTGCTGAGCTGTGGGGAGTGGGGAGACAGAGAGGCCCTTAGGCCAGGACACACACCAGACACATGGATTGGGGCAGACCAAAACACAGACTGGGAAGACCATGGGAGACCGGCATGCTGACCAGGGCGGACTGGCACATGTATCAGGGCAGACAGGCACACGGATCAGTGTGGACTGGCACATGGATCAGGGCAGACGGGCACATGGACTGGAAGAGACCGGCACTCGGACCTAGGGCAGACCATCACCAGAGTCCCGACACAATAATCGAACAATTTTCAGGTTCTTGGGTGAAGACAAGTTAACGTCAAAATGTTTAGATCCTTCGGGAGCTTCTTCTACTGAACATCTGCTTTCCAGGGCCCAAATAAGAGCTTAGAAGCCTTTCAAACTCGGTATAACTTAATTCCAGACGCAATTTCCCACCTGAAGATGCGAATGCTGTAGATGTTCAGGAAAGCCTTGAGTGCAAGATCCATTCATCCGTCAGCTGCTTACCCTGGTCAAGGTTGGAGGGGTGGGGGCTGGAACCTGTCCCAGTATATCATTGTGTACATACACAGGCAGCCATGCTCGATGGGTGACTCTGAGACACTAATTAGCCTGACTGCATGCCTTTGAAGGGAAGAAACCAAATAACCTAGAGGAAACATGCGGAGAACATGAAAACTGCACAGGAGGTGAGATTCAAGTCTTGGGGGTGTGAAGCCATCCAGTAAGTAACCGTGCCACTGACTGACCTTAAAGACCGCAGCAAACCGGCAGTATTAACTTAAAGAAACACACTATCAGAGGCGACACCAGGGAAGGCGGCATTGTGGGAAGGTAAACAGCAGTGATCCCACTAATCTCCGCTTCCAGCTCAGTGCGTCGGCAGGCGAATTACAGGCTGAACCCTCGGCAGACAGAGCCGCTCGTCGGCGCCGCTCCGTAATGACAGGAACAGAAGGTTCTTCATTATGTCAGCGCTTGAGAATCAACAAACACACGCTCGCGGCGCAATTACTTCGCGAGCTCTCGCGTCTGCCTCAGTCTGGACTCGCTTTGCTGCTGTAATTTAAATGTTTCATTCTCATTTGCTCGGCGCTACATGAGCTGCTTCTGAGTGGCTTCCTTTGATATATCTGCAGAGAGAGCAGGCTAATCAAACATATCAGTGAACATCTGTCTGGATGCCCGCTCAGCGCCGGTGTCCAACGGCAGCTCCCTCTGGATGCGAGAGGCCGCAGTCGGAGCGAACGCTGTTCTCTGCTGCAGAAACTGTGCTTAATTTCGCTAGCAAAAATAGTTGAAATGGAGTGCAGGGCTCCCAGTCCCTGGAGGTTTCATTCACTAACTCCCCCACTGCAACAACGTCACAGAGCCTCAGAGGCTAGCGAAGACTCCATCGCCCTCTCGAGCCCCAGAAGTGCGATACTTGAAACTGTTGGTCGATGACAGGGTCGAAAAAGTATAGCAATTATGGTCTATGGCCACGAAAGGTCCCGTCACTGAGGATACGGATGAAGAGGGCATTTTTGGGACATGTGAAGAAATAAATAAGATCTGTCATTACTAAGAAGAGGAGCAGCATCCCCAGGAAACTGATGTTAGGGGACGTCTGGCCAAAGCGGCCAGAGACGTTGGTAAGGCCCAGCAGGAGGCAGTATCAGCGATGCTGTCACACACAGCCTGCGAATCACGTCCACTTCAGGGGGCCGATTTTCTGTGGCAGGGGTCATGTCTGCCAGCTGGGGCTGGTGGGGGATGTCGACTCTAGATCTCTATGAATGTCCCATAATGTAGCATCCCTCGCAGCTGATACCAGTGCCCTGAATGTTACTGTCATGCACTATGAGGCAAAAGCCATCAATTGGGGGCACAAAGTGTGGGACAGGGGGAATGACAAGGCCACATGGACTCCCGGTGACACCGAATGTGTTCATAATCGGATGCTCTTTCTGGCTGTGATTTATACACGTTACTGAGGAGATTGGTGCCGTCTGCTTCCACCAGTCAGCAGATGACCGATCTATCAAACAGTAGGACTGTTGGAGCCTTACAGAGCACCACCCTGCTGGTGGAAAGGGCAACTCAGGTCCTGATCCCAGACAGATGGGGGACGCCACCTGTCACCAACTTGCTCCTATGTCCATTTCAGCATCTGACCTGACCTGGAGTCCTGATGAAACAATGTCAATGACTCCCACCCCCCCCGCCCCCGCTGGTGACACAACACAACACAACGCCATTAGTCCCATCGGAGACTCAGTCTCTCTCCATTACCTCTTATTGATCTGCAGGAGATGCTGGCACAGGACTGTCAGCTGGGATGGAGGCTGAACGGTCAGGCCGCTTAATGCAGAGCGGCAAGCCGGCACCTTCCAGCAGGAAACTGTCCATCATGCCCGCGTTGGATCGTCGTGTAAGCGCCCTTTACCATCTGGGAGATTAGCCAGCGTCGGTCAAGTTTTGGGAGCTCCTGTAAGAAAACTACCAGAACCAAAGCCGGCAAACAGTCACCTCCATAAAGCCCCTTCAGGACGGCCTCTGTGTCATGTTTCTGGGGGAAACTCCAGACTCCACATGCGGTGTGCTGATGGGAATGAACATGTGCGTCACATGAACAAGCGCAGTCCATGTACTCCTTTATCTTTTCTCATAGAGGAGCTGTGACTGTCTGCTGAGATTTATGTCAATGCTGTTAAAACACAATTTTAAATGATTTGGTTTGTTTTCCGACCAGTCATTAGCACCTGGCTTTGTGCGGGTTACCATGGTGCGTCTTTATGAAAGCATAAGAGGAACCCTCAGGTATGTCATTAGAGGGAAAAAGCATTTGGAAACGTGGGGGATTCGAGTTACCCTGCAGACGGATCGGTACCGGATCCAATAGGACCCTGCGGCATTTTCGCTGCAAGCTGCATCAGACTTCCTTGAACCTTCACAATCTATCAGCTGTATGGATTTACTATTGACAGATCTTTCATGGCGATGTCTGTTTCTGTTCTGAATGCTACTTAACAGCGGTACCTTCGCTGTTGGAGGGAAAACACAATAAATGGAAAGGTTTCGCAGTTATTTTTAAAATGTCATTCGTTAGCGCAGTTAGCACCCCGGCAGATAACAGCAACAGCAAAAACTGCAGAGACACATACAAGATATACAAGATGGAGCCAGAACAGTGGTGAGGAAGAAGACCTGGGAAAACGCGTGAGAGAAAGAGAGTGAGGGGAGTCACCCCTGACCAGCCCGGCAGAACTGGACCTGGAAGGAGCGGATTGGGTAGGCGTTACAGATTAGGTAGCAACAAACATTTAACAAATATGGCGGCAAAAAGAAAACTTTGGTGTACGGCAGAAGTGCAGCGCTTTCTGGAAATTCGGGCTGACGAGAGTATCCAGGAAGAACAGGATGCAGCGCACAGAAATTCTTAAACATTTGGTAAAATACGGGACTATCAATCAATGCATTGCATACTCGATAAATCTGTGAGAGAGCTGTGTGTCATTGCACCCAAAACGACTCCAAATAAGACACAAAATAAGGACATTAATCTTGAACTACACTGTGCTGTGCAATAGTACTTTTTTTCTTATGTTTTCTTCCACACAACGAAAGCATCGATGAAAGCATGCTAGGGTCCAAAATGTTAAGCACAATGTGGGCACAGACGGCAGAGTGGGGAGGGGGTACAATCATGCTTGGGCACAGTACAAGGGAACTGGGCCAAGTGAGAGTACACCCTATGATTAGGATATCTGGAAGGATGGATGGGGTAGCCACAGACAGATGGAGCAGCCACTGTTAGCCTCTTTAGCTGCTATATCCAGCTCTAAGGCCTGCAACACCTCCAGCTTTATGTCACGGTTATGGCATAAACCGTAGCATCATAATCCCAGGGACATGGCAGGAGACATTTCTGCGAATTAACTGTCATCCCCAGTGTGGCTCAAGCTCAGGACGACACGTTACCGGGCATTGTTAATGTCTTTGTCCTGGGAGCATAATCCACAGGCCCAGGACTCCCATCATGCAAAGCGGCGCACTTCACATTTACCAGCTGAGAAGCACCGTACCGCCTACCACCTCGCCAGGCTGCTAATTATTTGGATGTTGTTATGGATATTGATGTAGCACGTCGGTAATAAAGCTGGGAACTTACCGGAGCTAGCTAAAATAAAGACAAATCAAGGTGCCAAACTTATCACTTAGCAGAGGTGAGAGGAAGAGAGAGCTTGTCAGGAGGAATGTATAACATGTGTCTCAGTGTGTACAGACATAACTAACAGCTTTTATCTCTCGCCTGCGGGGTGTGGATGCGGTAATGAGGTGTGGATTATTGGGGGGGCTGTTCTCCTCCTCACCCTGCTTTGAGAACATCACCCGCTCCCAGATCTTCCCAGGACGCACATTCCTGACAGTGTCCATAGCCCGAGGTTCTCATGAGGTTCTTCCAAATCCCACTGGTCCAAAATTACTGAAGACCTCGACAACTCTGTGTCTGATAGTCGCTTTTCCAGTGGTTCTGAAGTGTGCTGTCATTCCAGTGATGGGAAGCTTTTCATAAGGCCATTTTGCGGGCTCACATGCTCATCCTCCGGAGGACACTTGTCTTTATTATCACTTTTCTCTTGCAGTAATTATCGTCCACAAACTAAATGGAGTATCTGTGCAGAAAGTGACCTGATAGATTGTCTCTTGGCTTCTGTGTCGCCATGTATACATGCGCCTTCCCAAGGTCTTACTTTTGATGAGAGTCCCTTCCCTTCCAGGCCAGAAGTTTCCACCTCTTCTGGCCTGTAGCCAGTTGCTTCAGATTCATCTGCTTCACTGCTGCTTTGGCTGCGGGTTCTAAGGGCCAGCGGCTGCCTGTTATTGTACCGGACAGCTCAGATAAGAAGCTCAGTCTGGGCCGTCCTTGATCTCCACTCCAGCTGTCCCGCTTGACGGCTTACAAATGAACCTGCCCCCAGCCCCCCCCCCAACCCCACCCCCTCCTGCAGGGTGATGTATGTCTGCTGTGGGAAGGCATGATCTGACCCTCACACTGAGCCGCTTTTCAGACAGAAGCGGCACCGCTGTGACTCACCGTCCCTCCACTTGACCTTTGACCTCTGCAAAGAGCACCCACAGTCTGTGGGTTTACGATTCCTGACCCGCTGCGCACACAGCGACTGCCCAATTATGGCAAACACTTGAAATGTAAAAGTGTTGGTGATCTGTGGGACATGAACCGCTCTCCATTTGAAATAATCCCACTGTAACTACCACTTGCAGCCGCTAGTGCGAGCAGTCCTTGAGGTAGACTTCTTGGCACCAAGACACAAATAAAACCCCCCAAAGCACATAGGTACTCATTAAATATTTAGATTAAATATTTAGATTCTGGATGAATATTCATTTAGCAACATCCAGATTTGGAAATTTAAATATTTATTCCACTGTTAAATATTTATCTTGAAAAATGTTCCGAGCTACTTTTGCTCATTGCAGACAGTAAAAGTCGCGAATCAACAGCTTGTGGGATCTTCAGACGAGCCGAAGATGTCCACTGGGGTGAGAATTCAGCAGCAGTATGGTAAACTGCAGAGGGGTGTGGAGAAGGGAGGGGCAGAGTGTGTGAGATGGAGGGGCAAAGTGTGGTAAAGGGAGGGGCAGGGTTTGTGAAAGGGAGGGGCAGAGTTTGAGAGAGGGAGGGGCAGAGTTTGTGAGAGGGAGGGGCACAGTGTGATAAAGAGAGGGGTAGAGTGTGGGAAAGGGAGGGGCAAAAGGTGTGAGAGGGAGGGGCAGAGTGAGATAAAGGGAGGGGCAAAGGGTGTGAGAGGGAAGGGCAGAGTGGGTGAGAGGGAGGGGTAGAGTGTGGGAAAGGGAGGGACAGATTGTGTGAGAGGGAGGGGTAGAGTGTGGAAGAGGGAGGGGTAGAGTGTGGGAGAGGAGGGGTAGAGTGTGGGAGAGGGAGGGGCAGAGTGGGTGAGAGGGAGGGGCAGAGTGTGGGAGAGGGAGGGGCAGAGTGTGTGAGAGGGAGGGGCAGAGGGTGGGAAAGGGAGGGGCAGAGGGTGGGAAAGGGAGAGTCTGGAAAGGGAAGGGTGTGGAAGTGGCAGAGTATGGGGGGGCATCCAGGGTGTGGTCTTCCCTCCATATGATCCCCATATGAAGTTTGCTTAACAGACAGTGGGTAGCACAACATGCCAGACACATTCTGACAGAGAGAAAGACTTGGGGTGGTGGGGGGAGGCATTCCGCAGTGTGGCGGGTGTGAGGTGTCGTGGCAGGACGGCTGCAGAGAGCCTCTGCCTGTCTTTCCTGGGTGTGAGGTGTCATGGCAGGACGGCTGCAGAGAGCCTCTGCCTGTCTTTCCTGGGTGTGGGGTGTCGTGGCAGGACAGCTGCAGAGAACCTCTGCCTGTCTTTCTTGATCTTTGAACAATCAATGCAGCTTCTGATTGGGAAATGAGCTCCTTAACGAAGGTGGCTTAAATTCCAATTATGGTTCGTTAATCCTGATGATCTGCTGATGTAGCTCTCTGACAGACACGTTGGCACTCGCACACACACACACACACACACACACACACGCAGCAAATGGCTGCTCTCATCTTTAGAGGTGGCTGTCTGTGCTGCAGCCAGTCCAGGGTGCGGCTGCTGTTCTTCCTGGCTGCCTCGCCCTCCCAAAGTCATCCTCATTAGCGCATAACGTAGGCCTCCCGCCGGCAAGGTCACGAGTGTCTCTGTGTGACTCTGCCGTCAGGACAATGACAGGAATAATGAAGAGGCTGTCCTTCGCCATCAGCTGCGGGATGCCACTGGAACGGCGTCAAGCGTTATCAGCGCTGCCGGGGCGACACACGTCCGGGGGAGGGCCGACCGAGAGGCACACACACACACACACATACAGGAGAGGTCATGCACACAGGCGCCCCCATCCCGCTGAGAAGTGTGGTTAGGGTAGGCGTTGGGTTAGGGTAGGGCTGGGCTTTGGAGCCACACAGAAAACAAAAAGTGTGACTCACTGTCATTCCTTTACCTTACTGACACAATTTTCCCACTATGTCCACATTGATTTTCATGATTTTAAGCAAAATATGGCCACTCTGCTCATTACGATGTTCTGTTGAGGTTACGATTCCCATCGTAGATTTATTCAATAAATTGCATGAGATATTCAATACTTTATTATAAATAGGCTTTCTGTTCATGATTTTGCCCAACTGTAGGCTAATGTAAGTGTTCTTAAGCATGTTTAAGGTACACTAGGCTAGACTATTATGTTATATGTTAGGTTAGGTATACTGTACTAAAATGCATTTTTGCCTTACAACCTTTTTGCCTTATGATATGGCTTATCAGGATGTAGTCCCATCACAACCTGGGGAGCGGCTGTACTCCCTACTCTAGTTCCACAGAGTTTTGGAAATTTGGGGCTTTGGTTTGGGCTGAGTCCCTGCGGTCCAATCTATGAATTCTACATTCAGTATTGCTGTCCCAGGGGAGACCAGCTGAATCATCGCCTTCCCCAGAGACCAGAGCTTAATGAGCTGATAACGCAGCCCCCTCGAGTGGGTGTACGAGGGGGTGCAGGGGCACACGATGCTTAAATAGACCCACAGGGCTAGCGTCTGCAGGGTCTACTGGGGATCGCCACAGTGGATCTTCTCAGCGCCATCATGACATGTCAGCTGCCTGTCGTTTTCCTGCATACATTCCCTCCTCAGATTGCTTTTTAACCATGTGTTCGGTTTCCCAGCTGATTCGGGAACAGCTACCGCTTCAAAGCGGTTGGAGCAGATTTAACGTCTGAATAGCGCAGGCAGTTACAGGTGGCCAAACGTTCCAGGCCTTGCCTTCAATCTTCTGAAGTCTGTTTGTTTATCCTAAAATCCCAGAGATCGACGTGCTGAAAATTCCCTCTAACCTAAAAATTTGCAATTCATATTTTTCTATTTTCTCTCCATTATCTGCAAATAAAATGATTTAAGTCTGGGGAGTATGTCTGGTTTGAACTCTGTGGAGGTTGAAGTCGCTGTGTCAGCTGCTCCTGGCATGTTCGCCGTAATCACGTAGCTGCTTTGCGCAGCTGACGGAGTTTGAAGGAATCCAGGGTGCCATTTTAGCTGCAAACACTGTCTCCGAACTCGGGGGTTGATGCCGACGCCCTCCTGGCCTGCCAAACACAGCAAGGTCAGTGAGGTGACCTTGTAAGCAAACAGCAGATGGGGGATGGGTCCGGGGGGGGGGGGATGATATGAAGCGACAAGCCCACGTCCAGCCATTTTCACAGTGTGCCCATCAGGGGGCACCCCGGAAATGCGTCGCAGGGCTGCTAACTGTGTAGCCTTCAGGAGCAAGCCTGAGGGAATGATGTCCGAACGGCGTTAATTAAGAAAATGGGAACGCAACGAAGGCAGGATTAAAGGGGGACTCAAGGGTACCTGTGGAGTAAGATAAGTGGCGGAGGAGACACGGCCGGGCTGGAGGGGCACTCAACATCATGCCCCCTAACCCATAATTATCGGCCCGATTAGTGCCTTAACATAGCAGCCATGCTAAGGGGGGGAGCATGCCCTATAATACTCTAATGAAAGGAGGAGGAATGAAAGGAGGGGGGGCGGCCTGTCGTTTTATAGGTTATATAAGGAGCATACGCGCTTTAATAAACGTCACTGTGGGCGGCGGGAAGGCGGCAGAGCCGCGCCGAGCCGGATGCGGCACCCAAGCCGGCCGCACACCAAATTAAACGTCTCATTTCGGGGAGCGCACCGGCAATTACTGCAATTAGGCTTCTTAAAAACAGGAAAACTCGTTTAATTTATTTCTGAGGAATATAAATTACCGTAATTGGCCATAGAAAAGAGGTTTATTTGAATTTAATGTGTAAAGAGTTTCTTAGATTTTCTTTGCTTAATTCTTAGATAGCGCATGCACTGGGTTGGAATCCACCTTGGATGCGGAGCCCCCCCCACGACCGTCGGATGCTGTACCTTCCACCTGGTTTGTCAGCTCTTTTCAATTACTAAAGATATAAGTATGTAAGGTATAAATATGGATCTTAACTTTTCTGAGCCTTTATCGGGGTTCCTTTCCTCAGCGTGATATCTGTTCTGATGTTGAAAACAGCACCACTTCCCAGTAAGGGATTAATATGTCCTTTCATAGCCTTAAAATAAATTTAAATATGAATATAGATGTGACTGTTGCCACCAGCATCACCTGAAGAGGTGCTCTGATTTTACTCTGTTGTATTCACTAGTCCTCAGCCATGCCGTGGGCATTTCAGCCTGGCTGGTACATACTTACTTCACAGTGACTCCTCTGATCGGGCAGATAGACCCCTCCTGCTGAAGGGGGGGGGGGGGTACAGGGACTAGCAGCTGCTCCTTTGGGTCCCCAACGCAGGGAAGGGCGCAAACTTGATGGGCCTAAGGGAGTCTAAAGGGGGCAGCCCTGCCAAGAGAGTCTCTGCCTGGAAACAGGACAGCCCACCTCAGCGAGCACCAGCGACCTGTGGGTCAGCATGTTTTCCCGCTGCGAGTCCATCCCTCTCACAACGCATTCCTTCAGTGGCCGTGAACCAGCTTTTCCCTATCAAACCGATACTTCCAGCCGGCTCTGTAAAGATACCACAGAAATGGCTCCACACCCGTCGGCAGGCCAGACTTAACGAGCAGTCCAAGAACTGGAAGTACATCTCTGCTCACCTAAAAGTGGGAATCCTGAGGGAGGAACCCAGCACAGACAGGTGGCCCAGGTAGGCGATCTTACCTGTTCCGGCCAACGGGCCGGAGGTGGACATGGTGTACGGCCACAGCCTTCCGGGTGGATGGTCGTCTGGGACACAGAACCACTCGTTTCTGTGTGAAAGAGTCAGAGGCATAAATCAAAATAGCCACATTCATCATGCACAGCACCTGTCAATGGGAAACTCAGGTCCTTCACAGCAGTGGTAGATATCAGCACAGAACACTGTTTAGCCACAAGAAAAGTGCCCATAGGGACTGAGAAACCACCCTACTGAACCTCATGATCGCCGTGTCCCGTCGGCATTCTGAATCTACGCCGACGTATCATGTGATCCCCGAGTCAATAATGCATAGGGTGATTACTTTACATAGAAAAGCTCTTGAGAGCTTGTTTGCAGTTTAATAACTACTTCAGATGAGGAGGCTACAAACAGGGGTGGAAAATTACTCCAAGTAAATTATTACCCAGAGATAAAAGACACCATTGTGTCCCCAGAGCCCTCAGGCTTGGGACCGCAAATTAACGCGCTTCATATAAGACCTCAATTCACATGTAATCATCAGATTGTGGAGTTAAGAGCAGATTAACTGTAAGTGTTTTCACCCTCTTATGAAAGCTAATATCCAGGACACACTGGTGCTCCGTCTGGCCAAGTCCCTTCTCCTGCAGAAAGGTGTGGCCATGAGGCTATCCAGACACTCCTCGGCATGGTTCTCTGGTTCTCCTGCAGCCTAAGAAGCCCTGTGAGAGCAGCGACGGCAGGTTTGCAGGGAGTGGAGCCAGCCGACAGGTTAAGCGGGCGGCCGCCTCCACATGCAAGCTCTGCTGCATGCCAGCACTCTCCCTCCCAGCAGCTCTGCGTAAAGCTCTGTCCTCGGGAGCGTGGCTGTCTGCCAACTCGCAGAGGATGCTCCTCTCTGCATCGCAACGCCACAGAGACCGCCCCACCCTAGAGTGAGGGAGGGAGAGCAGCGGGGGGGCGGTCTCTGTGGCTCCCACGTGGTCACCGTGGCGTTGCGATGCAGAGAGGAGCATCCCCTGCGATCTAGAGTGATCAGTCTTACACAAGCTTCAGTAAGGTGTGGTACCTGTGTAAGACAGGTATGACACCTTAACAGTACTGATCCTTCATCCATAACAGAACAGAAGTGACATGTGGCGAGCCCCTGAAAGCCAGCGCCCCCCTATGGACACAACAGGACGTGTCCATGTTTCCTGTGAAGTCAGGAAGAGCCCCAATCACTATAATGACAGGAGAAACACGCTCATTAAATATGCAATGTGTGTGTGCTTGACCTACTTCTGCGTCCTCCGAGTTCTGATTCTGGTACTTTCCTCTGGCATTAGATCGGTTTAAAGGCACCTGGCTGAACATAATAGCAGGTCTGTCATACGATGCCGTGCGACAGCATGTACATCAAGCTTTTCTCATTCTGGAAGCTCCTCGGATTGCCGGATTTTCTCAGAGTTCCAAGCAAAGGCAGAAATATTTCGCAGATGCATGTGGCTTCCGTCAGGCTGGTGCGGAGAAGGCGGCTGATCTTTTTTTGGACGCCGCGTCTCCCGCTCTGGCCGTGACGGGGCGCGGCTGCTGCCGCATTTAAATTAATTTTGCCGCGGGCCGAACTTTCAACTTGTCTGACAGGCTCACGGTTTACAGCAAGCGACTGCGGGGTCTCAAATTTCGTCACTCCAAGTTTTCCATCTTTTAACGGGAAGCCGTTATTGTGTGTGCCACCACACAGTGACAGTTTTGGGAGAAGAGAGCCGCTGTGGTGGGGGACAGAGCCACGTCTACAGCAAGTGGGCAGCGGGCCAGACGGCTCTGAAGGGCCCCCGGGACGGCTGAGGCTCAGATCACAGGGTATCAATGGGCTGGAAAGGGCGGGGCTTCCGAATCCCCTGCTCAGGGTGTGTAAGAAGCTGCTACACACACGGACACAAACTTCAGGTGACATCCGCATTCAGGGAGCTGTGCTGGCTGGGGCCATCTGCCTCAGGGCCCCAAAATATAAATATTGTGGGAAGAGTAGTGACGACAGAGATGATTTATAAAAATAATGAATCAGCACATTTTGGAAGAGGAGACTTATTGAAAACTAAGGGGTGCATAACTGCTAACAGAATAGAAATCAGTTCTCTATCAAAAAAAATATCATCGAAACAGGCTAATTTTTTTTATCAGTGAGCTGATTAATCCTGCATCCAACCAATTATCTTTACGAGGTCATGGGATTATCAGGATTCTTCATGAGCTTTAAATAATTACTTGGTTTTATGGGGCAGACAGACTGATCGAGGCTTTTCCCGGGGGCCTAGTCACATCTGTTTGACCTTTCAGCTGATTTCACAACAGCAAGAATCACTCCCCCCCAGCCCAACACCCACTGATCGGCAATATGCTGTGAATTCATTCAGAAATCCATCTCACTCTGTTCACTAGGCACCTATCAGTGACGACCTTCATCTATCCTGTTTCCACAACTCACAGATGATTTGGATTCATGGGCATCTAAAAAACATTCCGTTTCCGTATGCTGGACTCAAATGGGCATTTCTCAATAAGCAAACCGCGATTTACTCACTTGGCGAACGTGTTTAACCTACAAGACAGTATGCCGAACATGTGGCACTCACTGTCTGTCTCCGTAATGACGCATCTTTATCGTAAGGAGCGTGTCACTGCCGCATTTCTGCATGGGAATGACAACCGCTCACACCTTCAGCTTGTGCGCATTAAACCCCCTCAGACTGACTGACAGCACGTCATTACGCATGTTACCTGCTTTAACCAGGGCACCCCCACGCTGTCTGGGTGGCATCACACTGACATTAAACACTCAGTCCTGTGTTCTCCCCTGAAGCCTGTCAGGCATGGGCCATGCCTCTGATGTTATATCGGAATTGTTTTGTTAATTCGACGGCTGAAATTCATTGACTTTCCCCTCAATCACATCTGTGCCCCATCCGGTAGGGAGCTGAGAGGGAGCAAAAATGTGGACCAGCTGTGGGTTCCCAAGGACCGGATTGGGAAACACTGCAGTATAGGGTCACAGGGAGCCTGGAGATTAGACAGCTCAGAGCACGAGGGTGCTGATGGCTGCCTGTCATAATTCCCAAATACAACATCACCATTACATACCGCTTTGCTGGTTTAGGGATGCAGTTTGCTTTTTCCCTCTGACAGCGTGCTTACTGTTTAAAAGCTCTTTTTGGACTCAAACTGAATGTAGAGCCAATTAAAGCTAATGTACTCAACAAAACATTTAGAAGTGCTGTCACACTCGAAATATCTGCATCCCATGAGATAATTTGCCCAGCTGCACAAGCGCCCGAAACTGTATTGCCTCTTCAGTTTGTTAAAGTGTTTTCCCATGTGAGAACAGAGCGATTGCATGGCGTCTCCTGTACTTAGCAAATAAACAGCCATGATTATTCTGTGATGTCACTGCGGCACAGAGACAGGGTGAACGAAACCAGATTCCATAGGGGTCAGAGCAGGAATAGGGGCCAAATTCGGGGTAAACGGAAAACCAAAAAAGGGTCTAAAAATAAGGCTGACGGTCACCACCAGCGGCTCTCAAACTGGCTCCTGTTAACCTGTGCTCTCCACTGACGGACCGGCCCCATTTCTCCGGCTTGTGACAGGGAGAAACGGGAAGCTTGCTATCCAAACCCCTGGGTAACACCGGAAGTGTCAGCATCCCGGCACAGTGCCCCCTGCAGCTCGGACGAGGCAGGAATCGACCCCTATGGTGTGAGCAGTGTCTCCTGCCCAGCATCCCACACAGCGATCACCGGGTGTGAATAACGCAGCTGCTCACAAATGAGATATTCAAATTAAAACATGGTCACTGAGGGTATTTCAGGCAATAAGGGGCGTGCTGTATCACTGTGACAGGGTCACTAAGAGACTCAGCAGGAACATCTACCCTGATCACTAAAGTCAGATCACTAAATACCCCTTCGGCAGGTCTTACTTAAGGCTGCTCCTTACATTTGCGCCATGCACTTTATCTGCATATCTCAGATTTTTTCTCTTTCAACAGAACTTTCTGTTCCGTATTAACATATTTATTATGTAATTTTTCCTGTATTCTTTTATTGATATCCCTATTTTTTATTATGGCAGAGCTGACCACCTTTCATTTTACAGCAGGTTATAGTCTGACTGTATATACTGCTCGTGTCAAATAAATATGATCCAATCCGATAGGTGTCTCTGCCTAAGCTATGCATGCACTTCCTGCATGTGCTTCCAGGGCTGATGATGACACATTTCACACTTTGGGGAAGAGAAGCTGACCACAAACAGGGACACACTAAGGACATGGACTCTCCCGTCCACCACCATCCTGGCAAAAGGGCTCGTTTAAGCCTGACTGTCATTTGAGCACGGAAGCTGTCCACCCCCAAGGATTCTGGGAAATTAAGGCAGGTTGAGCCACATACGAGGCGTTCGTAGGTATCAGGCAGCCGTGTTTGTTTGAGGGGCAGCCCACTACGATGTTTGCGTCAGACTCCAGACGGGACCTCTACTGGGTTTAGAGGACTTTACAGTGATGGTGACCCACGTGCTCACCGATCCAGCTTCCAAATAAGCCTGAACATACAGCCTAAGCTGCTGGATCTATACCCAGCCGGGAAATCCAGAATTACCTTTCCCAAGTGGAATTGATTTTTTTTTAACTGCGTTTAAAGTGTGTTTATTTTTCTAACCCCAGCAGTTATTCAACTTCACTCAGAACAGAATATTAAAATATTATCATTCTGTCAAATGTTGCAGGTGAATCCTTTCAGTGGATTGTTTCATTTTCTGTGCGTGCCCATGAGAGGCACACGCATGCAAGAAGGAATCTCTCCCATTCATGTGCGTGACGGACAGCTGAGGTGTTGCCAGGTTTTACCTGTGTTTGCCTGAACCAGTTTTAAATAAGCACATGAACCCCTCAGGTTTTGAGCTAAGTCTCCTACCTGTGACTCATGACCGGTGACGCTCTCTCAGAAGCTGTGCGATTCAGACCGGCATGCCTGTAATAAGCGTGTTATAGGCCAGTGTTTCCCAACCTAGTTCTCGGGGAACACCGGACAGTACACGTTTTTGCTCTAGGACCTCAGGACCGGGTGCACTGCGCCCCTGACTTCCCATTTTCTTTCAGGTTCTCGAAAGCCGTGCAAAAATCCCCCGGAACCACAATTCTGACAGTGTAGACAACACAGTTAGCAAAAAACTGATTCTCTCTGTCCATAAATGAATTGGGAAGATCACAGCGAGCACCCCTGCCTAACTTAACCCTCCTCCTCTGACAATGGAGCAGCCCCCGATATGATTACACATCTGTAATCTTGACTTTGAAGGGTTTACCGCATGTTTCATCTATGGCATAAACACTACTGTTTTAAACATCTCTGTGATCATGTCTAATCTTCATCACACTGTTCTGTTTTTTTGTGAGATTTTGGAGCAGAATGACTCTCTGACTGCATTGTGAATATATGAATATATGAGCACATACAGCCAGCGGACCTAGCAGCTTCATGTTCCACGGGAGGCATTAAGGTGGGTTTTACGGTGAAATTTATAAGGCAGTTCTTCGGGGCTCTGCGACATTCAAAAGGTTAGACTATGGTGCAATAACACAGCCCTGGTAATATTTCCAAAAAATCACATAACGCGATCACTAAAGCAATTAGCGGCACAGTGACAGAGATGTTCAGAGAACTGCTATGTAAGGACCAGCATCTGGAAACCTTCAGAGATCCTTTGGGTTCTTTATGTATCAGGATTGTTTGAAAACCATCATGTTTATCCGATGGCACCTTCAGGAGAAACATCTTTACTTACTGGCATTTAGTGAGTCAGGCTGGCTGTAGACCCCCACTCTCTCATTTGGCTTTATTTTCTAGGATCCTGGGCATACAGAGCCCACATTGGGATGAGGACCACAGGGTGTGTCGGAAGAGGCTGGGCCGTTACCCCCGGCAACGGATTCTCCGGCTCCCAGTGAGTCGGATGTTTCTCCTCCCGTTGCCTGGAGAGCGAGAGGCTCCGGGGGCTACCAGGCCCTCCGGGCTGGAATTCGCCTTCCCAAAGAGACAGAAACCAGGAGTAAAATGGCAACCAGCTGTAAGACACCATGCAACACAAATTAATTAGTTTCAGGCGGAAGAAGAGAGCTCTGCTGAGGCATTCTAATCATGTGTTCCACACTGTTTTGACAATTTAGTTGATTAAATTTGGTTTCATTGGTGTGGTGCCTATGTACTTATAAAGACATCATCTCCACCACATTAAGGCTGTATGTATCATCAAAATCCTCCCAGAATGTCCCCATGTGACTGATATGAGTGTCTATCACAATCCCATTCTGCCATCCAGTGGAGAGTAACCTGAAGAGGACAGAGCTGGACACAACTTGGACAATCCTGAATAAAATCTGCATACATACAGATGCATCTGCATACATGCTGTCAGAGTCTGTGTGCTCCACAGAGCTGCAGCATTTACACAAAACTGCTTAAGCAGTTATCATTATCGTCACCTGTCTGCTGAGGAAATTATCTCCATCCAGACTTCTGTGTCCTTCTGGCCAGACTCAGGTTTACTGTCCATCAACACCCATCAACCCGCTATTCGCTGACCAGTCTGAACTGTTTTGGTGTAATTCCCAGGAAACACCCGGACCATCTGTGCTGGCCACACCTTTGAATCCACAACACAGAAATGACGCACTGTGACTAGGGCAAACTACGCACTGAGACTGCTGCGTAATCTCACCAGCAACCAGGGACACCTTTTATCCAGGTGTGTGTTGCGGTGCTCTTTGACTTCTGGTCACATAATGTGTATTCATTTGCATATATATTGCGCTGCATTCAGTGGTATATTCAACAGAAGAGCCACCTGTGAGTCAATTTGTTCAGACTAATTACCAATAATACACACGCTATTGGCTAACGAGGCAAATAAAATGACATACGGCCATGTATTTGTAAAGGAGCGCACAGGGTACACCCTATAAATGAAAAGGACCCCAAACTACAGCCTTGGTGCGTCAGTGCATGAAGTGCGAGAGCATGTGACAGGGGACCAGGTGTGACACACTGTGGCACATGGACGGCCTGCAGCAGGTCACTTTAAACACCACCAGGTGCGTTACTTGCCAAAGGGATGTGCACGCACGCGTGTGTATGTGTGTGTGTGTCCTCCAGCTGAGCACCGGTTTGATCATCACCCCGGGGCAGGAGCTACTTCTCTGGGGTCCTCATCCCTAGCATGAATATTTCAAGCGCATTAATATTTAAACAAAAATAAATCATTTTCACATCTGCATATTTCCACTGTTTGCATATGCATGTCAGCCTGGCCTTGGGAACTGCTGGGGAATTATGGGGTTTTTTTATAGCCGCTGAGTGTCCCGGCTGCGGTTTTCCCAGTTTCTCTCGGATAACAGTGAGCCTGGAAACTCACCTCCTTGCGCTCAATGGCTCAATGCATCACATTCCCTGCTAATTAATGTAAAACACCGTCATGCATCACATCTGTAATCAGGTATCAGTGTTACAGGTAACTGTCCTAAATCTAACACTGTGTGATTATCTCTGTCGCAGGCTGTGAAGCTGCAGCACTCTGCAGCATCACTGCAATGTCACGGCAACGTCGAGGCATGTACAGCTGTGATACTGTTGTCACAGGGATACACACCCTATAGCTGGCGGGGGGCTCCCCCCCACCACTGACATTATTAACCTCTCATCCCAGCTCACCCTAACATCGCTGCCGTGTTTGTGTGGCATGGTGGGAAGACGGAACACCTAGCAGACATTTTTATAGATAATAGATAATGTCCAGGGCTCGGAGGGGAAGAGGTCCCACTCTCTCCGGTTTCCCGCCCTCATGTCCTGGATTTCGGAGACCAGGTGTACATATGGACGGTGGATTTAGCTTACCTCTAGTGCGGCGGCTTTCTTTGTAAGGCCCCTTTAGTCGCCTGGGCAAATAAATAACAAGATAAACTGTTAATTAATCATGGCGGGACCTGACGGGAGGAGCGGCCCCAAGCGGGAAGCCGGGCTATCCGTCTCTGCTGTACACAGAGGGCGCCTCGTAAGAGCATAAAATATTATTCATAACAGTTTAATATTTCTTTTACCGCGTGCCTTAATTATGCAGACGAACAATAAGAATTATTGCGAGAACTCAGGAGAAAGTAAGACTTCATAAATCTTATATAATTTATAAGCACGGGCGTTAACTGGGCAAAAATGCAATTTTTTATTAGTAATACTTGTAAGTATGGCCTTTACCTCTTTGACTAACGCTAATGGGTGTGTTTGAAACCTGCTCATGCCTACTGTTAGCAGGGGACCAAATTCTCTAAATTGATGGAAAAACATTTAAAGGGTGGCACGGCCTTCCACAGCCTCCTAGTCATTATGCAATCAGAGCTGTGAGAGCGGTTTGCACCCGGCCCACTTTGGAAATCGATCCCACCTGCTGACAGGAATGTCGCTCTTATGGGATATTGACTGGAGGCAGAGCCTTGACTGGTTGTAATCGGGCTTGGAGCCCACACTGCAGCCAGGTGGAGAGAGAGACCTCCCACATAAACAGCTGTCACTCTGCCACACCAACGCCTCATCCCGACCCAAGGACACAACAAAGAGCAGTCATACATACATCAGCACTGCAGCTCAGCATCCGGAAGCATGTCCATGTGAAATGGGAGTGAAATTCCTGGTCAACCAGCAGCCCCCAGTCCCTCCTCATGCCATAAGGAGAAGCACAGCCTTGACGCATCCACAGAGCACCTCACAGAGACGGTCAGGCCTCACTGAAACCCCTTGCCCACCACAGACACGTTATTCGGAAAATCTATTTGGCTCGATCAGGGCCATTGTTCCCTGAGAAATCCTCCCAGAATGTACCATAGGCCAAACCGTGTCCTCGCCACTGGAAAATTTATCTGGTGCTCCAGTGCTAGGTATCGTTTTCGCAGTGGAAAGCTCTCTCCATGCTTTGTGTGCACACAGGAGACGCTCAGTGTTGTCGGCAACCTGGACTTTTCTAAATTGGCATGTGGAGGTTCCCGAAAGATGTGATAGCCTCATTCAGGTTCCTGCAGCTGCCTCATCTCTGGAATTCCCCCCCGAGACCTGGTCAGGTGGGCTCAGAGGGCAGGGTGAGAGTACGTGACCTTCAACCCCCGACAGGGCCGATACAAAGAGGTAGGCGAACACTGAAATACACCAGAAAGCAGCTGTGAGTCTGATCAGCAGTCATGCAGCGCTGCTGTTAGCAGCAGTCATGCAGCGGCAGTCTGAGTGGCAGGCGTGCAGCCGTGGTGCAAGTGGCATGATTCTATCTATTGTCTAAGACACTGATGTTCCCAAAACAAAAACACTCAAAAATAATTTTTCACACTTGACACTTTTTGGTGTCAAAACCTGTAAATACCTGTTACTGCAGACCGGCAGTTGATAATTAACTTGGTTATTTCTAATTAAAAGGTGTATTTGTACTGTGAGATCATAAATATCTGGAAACACTTGTCATTGATTTTCGAGAAGCTGTGCTCTGACAGCAGTGGGATCCTGCTCTGAAACTCACCTTTGAGATGAACACAACACATTCCCAACAGACGCAATTTTACAGCCCATGTTTAGAGACGTTTTTTACTATTAAGACTCTAGCCTCCCCCGTGGTTTGAGGTCAGCCTGGCTCATAGGAAGCATCTTTTATGTGTTGTAATCGTAACCTGTTTCTGTGGAACAGACAGCACATGCTTTGGGATCTATTCCAGAACCTCCCCAAGGAGCCCATTGTGACTCACAGCCAGGGTCTCAACATTCCTCGCATCAAACCAGAAAACCAGTCCAGTTTCACAGCTGTTTTCAGCAATGGAGAGGACTGAGGAGTCACTGACTCGCAACTCAGCTCAGACTCAAGTCACAAATTTGATGACGACTCAACTCTGCAAAACTGAAGGAAAGGCTTGGACCCTATGATTCAAGGAGACTTGAGGTTATAGGTCACCCTTTGGATACCATGTCGTTAATTTTATAATTTCAGAGCATATTTATGCTCTGCTGTCTGCATTTTCATTTGGCTAAATGGAAGGTGTCCTGAGATACTTTTACTGTTGGAAAGATGCATATACATGTTTGTACTGTGTGAGGAAAATCATGACATAGTGAAGACTCTATAATCTATGAAGGACTTAGCCTATAACGTACTGTGGCAGGCTTTTGCTACAGCAAGTTTTAATCACTAAAGGTAAAAAATAACTGACATAAGCAGGGGCTCAAGTTATATGGCTCACAACTCAACTTGGACTTGAGTCACAAATTTGATGAATTTAATGATGAAAACTGAACGACTTGGACTCAATTTGGACTTGAGGACAGACAACAACAAACCTGATGGAATGACTTGGATTTAAGAGCACGAGACTTGAGACTTGACTTGGTCTAGCAATGTTTTGACTTGACTTGGACTCACCAACAACTGATTTGGTCCCATCTCTGGCTTTCAGATATGTGACCTGTACACCGACAGACAAGGGGACAAATGAAACAGTACGAACATGGTCACCTGACCCCTTCAGCACGTGGCCACACCTCCGGCTGGCACATCTCAGCATTTGTTGTTAGTTCTCTCATTTCTGGGAGACTCCAGCAGGAAGGAGGACCTTTCATTTTCCTGCGTTCCTTCTTGACAGATAAAACGCGGCGGGCATGTACTCCTGACAGCTGTCACTGTGGCATACGGTGCAGGGGAATGCATTTCGCTGCAGCAGCTGTAAAGAAGCGTAGACGCTGCTCTTACAGAAGTATGACGTGGCGTGTTAGAGCGCCAAATAACCGTAATGGCAGAGAGGAACACCCAACTTTTCTGCAAAGCAAAGAAACAGGATGATGGGTGATGATGGCAGTAGCCTGGAACATCTTCGTGAAGCTGCATTTTTTCATCAATACCGAAGATCGAGGAACGGCCTTCATGTCACAAGCTTGTTCTACCCATTAATTAGAATCCGGGGGTAATGGCTGAGTGTTACTGAGAGGAGCTAAGCATTTTGGGATATGGGAAACATGACCACATTCACCAGTGGAATTCGCAAACCCTCAGACCCATGTTGGCCCAAAACCCCAACCGCTACCCATTACTGCTTCTCACCCCTCTGTTCAATGCAGCCGAATTATCTGCACCTAAGCCCAACCTGGTTAACCTGCGGCCTGATCTGAGGACCTATGGAGGAACATGGATCTGGAGACTTACGTGCATCATCCATAAACAGAATTTGCAACAATTTGATAAAAATGAAAATGATCTCCACATATTAATTGAAACACGACACAAGAATGAATAGACTGGTAATTCCAAACAGGATGTTCATTAAGTGAGAGACTTACACCAAGAGGTCTGACGGTCCTGATGCACAGAGGTGTTTTTCCACAGGAGGTTCTGAGGACCATGACAGTAACAGCAGCACCTATTGAAGGGATCTCTGTGTTGGGAATCATCCAGCAAGTTTGGGGGGGGGGGGGCAGCAAGAAATGAAAGTGGAGAAGGAGAAATGTCAGACAGAACCCTCCGACAGCAGTGTTTGGAACAGGCTGCCTGTGACAGATGGGGAAATACAACTTAACTTTGTTTAGACTTAAATCTGACTTGAGCACAATTAAATCGAAGCCCCTCCCCCCCTTCGATTACTGCACAAGATGACTGTGGCATAAATACAAAAATCGAAGAAACTGAATCAATGATCAGCCTCCATTCGCCAGTGAGGTGGACGTGTTTCCAGGGTCCAGCTTCATCTTCACTGAGGACCACCCAATGCTACATCTACAGCCAACAGCCCTAGGAAATCACTGCCATAGCTATGATTTATCTGACAACCCATCCAGGTAGGATCACTGGAATATCTGCCTAGGATCTTCGGAATATCATGATTTTAAAGTATATTTCATGTTTTTCATGCATAAAATTCAAAGAGGTTTGTGGCCAGAGGTGGGTGCCAGTTTTGATGCCTTTCTTACTGCCAAACCCTTTAAGCTCTCCGTGTCAGGACAAGCACTTCCCTTTCCAGCTACACTGCCCAACAGCCGCAGAGCCAGCGCATACACAGTCACAGAGCTGGCAAGTCCAGCTGCAGAACCAGCGCATACAGTCTCAGAACCAGTATGTAGGCCCGGTATCTGTTGTTCCGGGCCCTTCTCAGGGGGAGCCCAGGAGAGAGAGCGATCCACACATAGGGGGTCTCCGGAATAATGCACGCTGGCCGGTGTGTATACAGTCATAGAGCTGGCACATACAGTCAACGAGCTGGTATGTATGTACTCACAGAGCTGGGGCGTACAGTCGCAGAGCCGGTATGTATACAGTCGCAGAGCCGGTATGCATACAGTCGCAGAGCCGGTATGTATACAGTCACAGAGCCGGTATGTATACAGTCACAGAGCCGGTATATATACAGTCACAGAGCCGGTATGTATACAGTCACAGAGCCGGTATATATACAGTCATAGAACCGGTATGTATACAGTCACAGAGCCGGTATGCATACAGTCACAGAGCCGGAATGTATACAGTCACAGAGCCGGTATGTATACAGTCACAGAGCCGGTATATATACAGTCATAGAACCAGTATGTATACAGTCACAGAGCCAGTATGCATACAGTCACAGAGCCGGAATGTATACAGACACAGAGCCGGTATGCATACAGTCACAGAGCCGGTATGCATACAGTCACAGAGCCGGTATGTATACAGTCATAGAGCCGGTATGTATACAGTCACAGAACCAGTATGTATACAGTCACAGAGCCGGTATGCATACAGTCACAGAGCCGGAATGTATACAGTCACAGAGCCGGTATGTAT
>JAODKN010000001.1:8707389-8724159 GCA_026774425.1 Petrocephalus zakoni | reverse complement strand
AACAGGATTTGTAAATTTCCATTTCAATTAAAAGAACATGGATTTCACTTAAGCACTGTGTTCTTGCTGCATGCTGATTGGTCAGTCTCCGATATTCATGCACGTATCACAAATGTTACTGTGAAATAGCTGGATGAGTCTTAAGGAAACAAACCAATCAGGGCACAAGAAGAAATTAACTATGTAGCCAAGCACAGGAGTCTTTAAGGTTTAAAGTAGTTTGTAAAACCTGATGTAGCTCAAAGCGTCCGGGATGACATGGGTTATCTGGTTACCCTATATATAGACATTCCTAGGTTATCTTTTACAACGTTTGCACGTCGTTTTTGTCTTGTCTGTAATATTCTCACCGTTTTCATATGAAATTTCTGAAAAGCCAAAATGCTGCCACGCGGCTGATTTAAAGCTGGGAGGCGCATCTTCAATTTCAAATTTACTCGCGTTCCATCTGAACCAAAAACTGACGTCGGCGTCAATACGCAGTGATGCCTAACGTGGAAATGACGTCGTAAAACCAAACGTGATGTTACGCAGTTCTTTCTGTTACGTACTTGTTCTCATAAAAAAGTAGCGATTCATTTCCCACATCAGCCGATTTGAATTGTCATGCATTTACACCGATTTTTAACCAATTTGCGATGCATCATTACATGCCTAATATTTTCAAAATAAGTCAAGTAGGTCTATATATGGTTTTGGATACCCTCATTCTTCTGAAGTGCAGGGGTAGGCGGGGGGTGTGAACGATCCAGCAGCACTCTGCCTTAGCTAGGATGAACATTATCAGATATAGCCTCGCCTTCCTTTTTGAAACTTCCTGTATCATGGGTCTTGAGGCCCGTTGCATGAGCGCCCCCTTATGGAAGTCATGTGACTGGTCCGCCTTTTGCTGAACCCCTGACCAGCAAGCATAAGGTCTTTTCAAATCAAATCCTTGGTATAATGAGACTGCCACACAGGGGCATGAAACTATGCTCTTCCGCTGGTGACCCTGGCAATCTGCCTGCGCACTTTTACATCACTCATCCCCGTGCATTCTCCCTGTACCAAACATGTATGCCCAGGTGGACACACACCCTAACCCTACGGCGCTAACAGGCCTAGCCACACAGGGAACGCACAGTGCCACTGGACCACTCACCCAGGAAGGCGGACGCCTTTAATCTCCTGAGGTAAAGCACGAGAGACCATTCGACACTGATAGTAGCTGGTTTTTAATTTAACAGAATAATGAATTTAACTTGCACAAAGACATCAGCCACATTTCTCTCTCTCTATTACCGGAGTCTTTGGACCCAAACGCGATCATCTTTCTTGGGATATTACGTTCTAACTGTGTGCACTCCAGACCTGGAAAGGAACTGAATTAGAGGGATAAAATTCATTTTGTGATTCAAGTGCACAAACATAGATGAGCAGCATCTTTGACCTGGAGACCATTAGGAACATCAAAGGTAGGCACATCCATCCACTATCCACACCTAAGAATGACGGAGGAAATCCGCGCATGAAATGAGCATGAAGGTCTTACGGCAAGCCTGTGCAGAGCTCTGCACTTTTTTTGGGCAGTGTAATAGGACATACACATACTAGGGGTGCAGCGATACACTAAAGTCAAGGTTGGGTACAAATGTCTGCTTTTGGGTCACGGTTTGGTGCAACTTGGAACAGCAGGGAAAACAGAATTTGTTTTGAAATTATTTTTAAATATATAATGAAAAATAATTAGGAATAGTCGTAAACCAAAGGCGATGCATTGGTGGGCGTAGGTTCTGTTACAGCCCTACCACATACCTCTAAATGGAAAGACTCTTCACAGCAGGTGAAATGAGGTCCTAGCCCTGTCCTGTCCAGCCCAAAGCCGCACCCTCCCACCTCTTCCCGAAGCGTACAATGTCACTCAACAGTCTGTCTTTTTTTGTGCAAATTAATGCAACGACCTTTCAGTCTTGGCCAAAAAGTGCCAAAGAGCCAGTTCGTCGGAGATGCCCGCCCCATTTGCCATGAAAGCCAGGCAGGAGAAATATATGCAGCGCACATTACAGTTTAAAGCTAAAAATCAATTTCAAGCACTGCAGCACTTTGCACACATAAAATATTGCAAAGATTATTTGTCTTCTTTAATGTTCAAGTCGTCTTCCTAACATTTTAACATTTATCTCTGGAAAAATAT
Source organism: Petrocephalus zakoni (assembly GCA_026774425.1). Taxonomy (NCBI): domain Eukaryota; kingdom Metazoa; phylum Chordata; class Actinopteri; order Osteoglossiformes; family Mormyridae; genus Petrocephalus; species Petrocephalus zakoni. The sequence continues at coordinate 8,721,986 of JAODKN010000001.1, read as the reverse complement.
TGACTACAGATATTCCAAATGCAGAAATTATAGGATACCCCTGACCAACCAGTTAAGCCATGAAGCTCAGAAATCAATATCTATTTTATATACTATTCCTCAGTACAGAACTAATGTGAATCATCAATATTATTTTTGGAAGAGTATAATTTATATTCATATGCATGTTACATGTTTTAAAACTTTGTGTAACACATAGTAGCTCAGTTTAAATTAGTGTTTATGCAGTGAATGGTGCTCAGTTTGCAAACAGCTTAAATCAGTGTCTGGGGCTCAGATTATACTGAGCAAGACCTCCCCCCTGTAAGATCAGGACTCAGCCTGTACTGAGCACGACCTCCCCCCTGTAAGATCAGGACTCAGCCTGTACTGAGCATGACCTCCCCCTGGTACGATCAGGACTCAGCCTGTGCTGGGCACGACCTCCCCCCTGTAAGATCAGGACTCAGCCTGTGCTGGGCACGACCTCCCCCCAGGAGATCAGGACTCAGCCTGTGCTGGGCACGACCTCCCCCCAGAAGATCAGGACTCAGCTTGCACTGAGCACGACCTCCCCCCAGAAGATCAGGACTCAGCTTGTACTGGGCACGACCTCCCCCCAGAAGATCAGGACTCAGCTTGTACTGAGCACGACCTCCCCCCATAAGATCAGGACTCAGCTTGTACTGGGCACAACCTCCCTCCTGTAAGATCAGGCTTGTACTGGGCAAGATGTTCCCCCTGTAATAACATGGGCTCGGCTTATACTGAGCACAATCTCCTGACATTGAATCCAGAATCTAACAGGAAACTGTCCTCTGTGACTGAAGTGAAGATGCCTTTCACATGAGATGCCATTCATGCAGTATGTCACATAACATGTAAATGCTTTTAATATTAAAACATGAAAAATAAAAACAAAATTCCAGTGCGAAGAGGGATTCTCTCAATTCCTCCTGTTTGCTGAAGCTGAGGCAGGATTCCCACGAATGCAGGCATAGGGCAGTATGCGAGTCTCTCCGCCATCTTTCTCCCATGTGTTGCAGGGCATGTTTCTGAGCTTGGACCCAACCATGGCACGGAGAGAAAACTCCCTCACTCTGGGGTGCTTGGAACCGCCCAAATTCCCCCCTCTATGGCGCCCTTGCACAGAGGGGTGATATGAAAGGTCACAGATCTGCCTGGTACCGAATGATGCCTGTGTGAGTCTGCACCTCATTCTGTGCACACTCTGCCCGTGGCCTCGATTAAACAGCAGGCCCCCAGGGGAAATAATGCGATAATCAGGGGTAATAGGAGGTGTCAGCCCTCTGCGGCGTGTCCATCTCGTTAGCTTGTTATAACTCGATAAACAAACCCTTAACGAGAGAGCCTCTGGCGTGTATAACACAGGGGAGGGTCCGAAATCCGGCTGATGGGGTGCATCGTGGGCCTTTGCGGGGGCGGGCTGTGAGCAAGCTGAAGGGGGGGCCACACAGCAGAAGATGAACAAATACATTCAGTGAAGGAAGAAACCACACAGCCAGTCAGCAAAGTCACGGCCTGCGGGAATACCCCGTCCCCGTGGCGATGGGGGTTCTCCGCTTCAGATCAGCAAGCGTACCTTAAGTACGAAGGAGAGGAGGCAGATGGTACGGAGCGGAGCAGCTGGGTGGCAGAGGGTGACCAAAGCGTGACCGCACCGTCACCCTGGCAATACTCCGGCTGCTTCTCTGCACCCGCTGAGAGCCACACCGCCATCCATATCATACACTCCCCCCCCCCCCCCGGGTCTACTGGAGGCACTATGGACGCGTCACCAGGCAGAGTCCCCTGTGCTCCCCCCAGCCCCTAATTGGGTCAGATTTATTAGCCGTCCCAGGAATAGAAGCTGTTTCTAGCGGTGCCATGAAGACGAGGCAAGGGCTGTGATGAGCTCCCTCGCTGAGGACGAGGCACGGGCCAAGATGCGCTCCCTCCCTGAGGACGAGGCACGGGCCGTGATGCGCTCCCTCGCTGAGGACAAGGCGCGGGCCGAGATGCGCTCCCTCCCTGAGGACAAGGCGCGGGCCGAGATGCGCTCCCTCCCTGAGGACGAGGCACGGGCCGAGATGCGCTCCCTCCCTGAGGACAAGGCACGGGCCGAGATGCGCTCCCTCCCTGAGGACGAGGCACGGGCCGTGATGCGCTCCCTCCCTGAGGACGAGGCGCGGGCCGAGATGGGCACCCTCCCTGAGGACGAGGCGCGGGCCGTGATGCGCTCCCTCCCTGAGGACGAGGCACGGGCCGAGATACACTCCCTTCCTGAAGAAGAGGCGCGAGCCACAATGCGCTCCCTTGTTGCATGTGTGTACAATGGCGCCTGATGCTCTTAATTAGCACCATCATTACAACGCTGCCACACACAAACACTTCCTGAGATTAGCAGTAAACACTTATCACCGTGCTCTCGCTTCACGCAGCACGGTGCTGTTTGACAACATGACACGGCACGGTGCGTTTCGGGCCCATCTTGGGTCACTGATCCATGGGTTTCCATCAGCATTGGCCTGAATGAGCTCGGCACGCTTAGTATACCAACTGTAGGGCATTAACTCACCGGCCATTGATCTGTGAAAGTAAGATAAACACTAGCCTGGATCCTCAGACGATGTGAAATTCAGTCTCCAGGTCTTTACCACAATTCTCCGACTCCAGGACATGCCAGACAGATCACAGAATGGGGACACCTAGAGCCTGTGGCTTTGGAACGAGGCGTCTGATGTGACCTGCTCAGCATTCAATCATCACGACCCTTGTCAGAAGGTGTGCCACGGTGATGGTGATCACACGTTTCGTCTGTACTAAATGAGATCATTAGCAGGGACACCAGGTAATCCACATATGGGTACTGGGATTTGCCAGCGTGACCCCCCTGGTGTGGCGGAGTGAGCAATCACACCAAATCAGCAGCTGGAGCAAACATCACGAATCAGCGGAGAAAGGCCGCACACTGCCCCGAACCGCTCGCCTGCAATCTGTGGGCTCGGTCAGGACCCAGGGACCGTCTCTGGGGGGGCAGATAAAATGGGTCATGGATGGGGAGAAGAGAGGGTCTTTTCCCTGCATGATGAGCTCCTGCATCTTTAGTCTGAGGTAAAGCCTGAGAGTGTAAGGCCACCGATTGGCTCAGGGGCGGTGCCTGGAACATGTCCCTGGATCAGGAGGGAGTTTGGACTGAGAGAGTCTCCTTTTATGGGAAGAACTGCAAAGTAGATGAAGAAAGTCCAGCCTTGAGGTGACAATATTGTCATACTGGACACAACTTGTCCCTTAAATGCTCCCACAAACTAAATACATGACTTGGTCCAGGCTAAGGCCAAGCAAGAGGTAGCCCCCTACAGGTGGAGCGGGGCAGGACAGTTTGATGTGAAGCAGGTATGTGGGGGTGAGCATAGAGGGAGGGGCTCTGGAACAATGTCACCTTACAGCAGCTGCCGTGGAAATGGCGCTAATGTAGCCACGATGACCCGCTAACCCCCCGAGTTAATAACGGCGGCGGTGCCCAGGGACTTGCACGGACACCGCAAAGACACCCTGAGGCAGTGGGCCGGACAGGGACACAGTCGGAAATCCCATTTACCAGTCTATGGCAGCAAGGCCGGAATAACGGGGAAGCGAGATGCCCTGCTAGTCTGGGGAGGGGGACACACACCCGAGTGGCAGTCTGCAGCTCCACAGCTCCACGCCAGGAATCCCAAAAAATAAACAAATAAGCAGATCAGACAGGAAAGTCAAAAGCCTCTCCAGTCCGTTACAGCAGAAAGCGAAGGGAGAAATCTCTCAGCTAGAAATCTAACTGATATCATTTTCTTACGGCATTTCTCATTGGCATGCCAAAGAGTGTGAACCTTTGGTGGGCACCCCACCCACCTCCCAGAGCGCTAATTAAGCGTCTGAAACAGCAGTGTGTCCCCAGCGAGACATGGCTAAGCGGCCATGGTGATCACAAGCCATTTCCAAAAGGCGTCAAACAGAGGACACCCTGTCCCATCCAGTCTGCCAAGCGAGATGTTCTCTTTCACAGAATGTGAGAAACCCCCCAAAATCTACCCAGTATATCTCCACATCTGGTATTTTAACAGACTTGCGACAAAATTCACTACACTGATTCTGAAATGATGCACTTCGGAGAGCAGCTCATGGTCCATCTGCAGACACAGGAAGCATGACCTTAAAATGTAAATGAGTGCAGTAGAGGAGGACCATACGAATAAAACATGAATGGAGGGCATTTCCCAGAATGCACTGCAACGGCACTAACATTAACACAGAGTGGGTCACAGACCTGGATGCTGGTTCAAATCCCATGGTCGGCAGAGCGGTTTTGCCCGAGCAAGGCTCTTAACCCCCAGTTACTCCAGGGATTATCTGACCATATTTTCTCAAATGTAAAAACAAATAATAATGTTCTGGGACTGAAAATCTGAATTCAATGCTATGTCCTAAAACTTCCCTAAGAATGCAGCAAGCCAGAATGCGGTGAGGTAGCTTATTTTTTTCAGCAAACCCGTGCAGTCAGGGTGCAGGCATGTGGCACTGCTTCGCAAAAGAGCTGTCGAAATACGGTGATAAATTATATCTCATCAACCAAACTGCGGGAACAAAACAGAGCTTGTTTACTTATTAATTAAAACTCTAAAAGCTGCCTGACTGATAAGAATTCGGAACGGGGGAGTTAATTTAGGATTGTTATGTATCGTTCAGTTATTTAAACCGTAAAAGCGACAAAGGAAGAGGAAGTGAAGCGAGGCGATTGCACACGTGTCTCCTGTTGATTTCGAGAGCTCTCCAAGCGAGTCCGCTGGAGCCATCAAACTCATCAGCTGTTGGCAAGAGTGTAAACAGGGATAGCGGGGGGGGGGGGGTGGTTAACATGAAGCTCAGTCCGCTGGCACCTTGACTCACGCGGCCAACGCTGCCCCCGTAGCAGGATCTCACCAGTGTCTAGTCTTATGGCACTTAGCAGAAGGATGGGGAACCAGCTTTGTCATGTGCTATACTGACACCCAGGCACACCGTCACTAGCCAGCCTGACACTGGTGGGCAGGGAGCTTCTCTGGGCCAGGCCCTCGAACCCTGGTGCTCTCTGCCTCCGTCTCGTCTGAGAGACCTTGAGGCAAAGCCAACAACCTGCAGAAAGGCAGAAGTTGCACATAGGAGGGGTCTTCCTGGAGAGGCCTTTATGGACTAATTGGCATCAGGTCACCATAGGACCCACTGTGATGGTCGCTGGTTCAAATCCCAGAGCAGACAGAGTGATTTTGCTGTTGGGTCCTTGGGAAAGGCTCTTAAACCTGATTGCACCAAGGACTGGCTGACCCTGCTTTCTCAAATGTATGTCACTTTGGATAAAATAAATCGAATATAACAAAGGACTAACTAGAAACAGATCGGAACAGTGGTGGATGACCTGAACACAGATCGGAGCTATGTGGAGAAACCAGGTATCAAAAGGAATTGCATTAATAGAGAAATCCCTGCAGAAACGCAAACGCCCCTACAGAAACGCGAACGCCCTACAGAAACGCAAACGCCCCTACAGAAATGCAAACGCCCCTACAGAAATGCGAACACCCCTACAGAAATGCAAACGCCCCTACAGAAATGCAAACGCCCCTGCAGAACGCCCCTGCAGAAATGCGAACACCCTACAGAAATGCGAACGCCCCTACAGAAATGCAAACGCCCCTACAGAAACGCAAACGCCGCTACAGAAATGCAAACGCCCCTGCAGAAACGCGAACACCACTACACACACAGACAGGGTGTGAGTGAACCACCACATTTTATCTACACTGGAAAAGTACAGGGCTGTATGGAAGATCTGATGATGATGATTTTCTAGATCATAAATATGCCAGATGGTCTATGGTATCCACTGGATGAGTATGTATTTAATCCAAAAATACCACTTGCAAAGATCAAGCAGTCTATTAAAATTATAATAGTACAACATTACTACATAATCTACAGGAAATGAACAGAACAGAATTCCAGACTGAAACTAATAACATTGACATTTCACTTTTCTTAGCAAAAAGCCATCACTGTAAACAACGACACCAAATTGCTTTGGTGATCTTTCAGTGGTATTTAAGCAAAACTGTGTGAATTTGTTGATCCACTTCCACATTCTTTCCCAGCCTAAGATGCGCTGGAGACCAGTATAGACCAGGTCTGGACATACATCATCATCAAATGACAAGAGGGACTTCTGTGGGATACACGGGGACCTGCTCCCCGGTATCATGTCATGGAACTCACTGCCTAAATGCCTTAACCTGCACTGAGAGTTACCAACCTTCACCACACATCAGTACTGCTCCTCTAGACTGGTGAGAGGCTGGGGGAAGGAATGCAGCAGACAGAGGAGGTATATGCACTGAGAGGTAGCACAGAGCTCTGCGACAGGCACGGAGCGGGAGAGCAATCAGCACCTGGCACCGATAGCCCCATCAGCTGGGGCAGAGGGGCTGCTAATGTAATCCTTACAGTCAGAGAAATGAACTTGACAAGCAGGGGGCTTTGTGAATGGACGGCGGTGCACAGAGGATCGAAAATATAATGTAAAGATTCTATCGTTGTTTTTCTTTCCCTTCCAAAGCAGCCAGTGACCGTTCTCTGCTTTAAATCACTGACACACAAATCCCATCAGCGCTGAGATATTTGCTCTGTCATGAAATTTTGATCAGGTTACCTGTGCCATCAGGGCTTTATCCAAGCACCTTTCTTTCATCAAAGATAACGTTCCCCTTTTTGTTGACGTGACCAAACTAAATGTGCTTTGAAGGTGAATGGCAGGGGGACTGAGGCCTTGTTTGCCTGACACCGGGGAAGGACCTAAGAGAAACCATCCTAAGGCACAGAGACCTGACCTGTGGAGCTCTTTGCCTAAAGGGCAAGAGCCCGGGGGGCTGAGGAGGACCTAAGAGAAACCACCCTAAGACACAGAGACCTGGCCTGTTGGAGCTCTTTTCCTAAAGGGCAAGAGCCCGGGTGGCTGAGGAGCGCCGTACCACCAGCAAGAGACTCACAAGAGCTGATAACCGCTGTCACTTCCTGTTCCAACCACATTAATCAGTCAAAAGTGACATTGTAGGAACACTGCAGACAGTTCCCAGGCTGCTGAGTACTATGTAGTGCTAAAAACACCACATAATGAGCCATATTAGTGAGGAGATGAAATATTGATGTTCCCATACCCGTCCTGTGATCTCTGTGTGCTGGTTTTCCATGTTAGAAAATCAGGCAGTCATTAGGACAACCCCAGAGGTCGAGGCAGGTGGGTGTAAGTGACAAGCAGGAGACCGCGTCTAACCCGAAGCAAAACTATTCACATAATCAGGTGACTAATATGAGCACGGACCAATGCATTAGTGAGCAGGTACTCTGAGGCACCTCACACAAAAGCCAAATCAATTAATCACAGCACTAGAATGTTCTGCCCTAATAGAGCCAGCGATAAACAACGTCAGAAAAAAAACAGATTTTCCAGTGCTGTCGGCTTGGATAAGCCACATCCACGTGTCCCCAGGCCAGGACATCAGAATCAGCTTCTCCTGCAGGTGACACAGAATTACAGCCACGGCCTCCCTGCGCCTCGTTAAAACAGTATTCTGAACCGCGGATGGAGATGAGGATGGCGGTCCGCGCTTTGCCCCCGGCCGCTCACTCGCCCGTGCAGCGCTCCCCACCGTGTTCCCAGGCATTCCGGGACGCATTATTTTTCTGGAAATCACTTATCACATACAAGGTAACCGCAGGGCAGGGGGCCTCCTGGCAGGCTGTTCCCCGCAGACTCACAGCCCACGTCCACGCCCAGGAGGGGAGGTGAATTCTGCTTTCCAATTTACATTTAGGCAATGAGCCATTTAATGCCCAGCTGATCGTGGGTCACCATAGCGGGACAACGAGATTTGTGAGCCGGGCTGGGTGCGGTCCTCCCCCCCCCAGAGACACACACCATAAATATTCACAGTTCCTGTTTCAGCACTTTAATTAGCAGCTAAGCCCTGTTATTCCGTTATCACACCGGTGAGCTCTAAGTGCAAGCAATCAGCAGGTGGCGCCAGCGAGCCCCCAGCAGGCCACAGGGCACTCAGCTGGCCCTGACCGTGTCATGTGATCCCGCCCTGTTCTGCCCAGCAGGACACAGCTACTGACCACTGGCACATGTTTTAGACACCACAAGCACTGCCAGCATCAAATCAAGGCAGGGGCTCACAAGAACATTATCTCCAGGCAGCTACTGGTGTTTCTTTTTTAATTCATGTCATTAGTCTCACCAACAAGCCAAGCATTCGCTCTCAGTGCTCAGGAAGTGTGACCACAGACGATGTACATCACCTGAAACATTAACAGCATATGGTAGGTCCGCATTGCGTGTGGGATACGGTACTGGAGCATGACAGCATGACGCCATAGATACCAACAAGGGAATTGGGTCTACGACCTTAAACACACAGTTGTAGATGTGAGCCTCTGCCAGGGATACTGGGATCAGCAGGCTGGAACAATACATTCCCGTCACAAAGCAATAAAACCACAGACGCAAGTATCTGTGTTCTTTGAAGCAGAATTAATGTACCGAAGCATAGTCATTAGCAACAGAGAAGGCACTTCTTGCCAGGGAATAAACAAATAGTTACAATCCCTGAACCCACCAAAACAAATCATACACAGCAAGCATAAACGTTAAAAAAGCATGTTCCCTAAAGCAAGTGGCTGGGTTTCATGCGCAGGGTCACAGTGGAGGACGGGCGACACCTGAGGCGGGCGGCCGGGAGACAGATGAGGGCAGCAACAGGGCCTTCAGCACGCCGGCATCCATTAGCATTTCATTAGCGCCGAGTCGCACGCAGAGAGCAGATGGCCGCGGCGGCGACGGCAACGGCTCCCCGGATGAGGCTAAAATGCCCAGATTTGTGTGTGGGGAGGGGGTATCGTACTGCCTGAGAGCACAGAGAAGGGAGAAGCAAACGTGGGCGGGAGCTGGGGATGGACAGGGCTTCCCAGGGTCTCCTTAATGGAGAGACTGTCTCGGGGTCTCCTTAATGGAGACAATGGATGGGCTTGTCTCTAGATATCCTTAATGCAGACACTGGTTGGGATTGTCTCCGGGTGTCCTTAGTGGAGACACTGGTTGGGATTGTCTCTGGGTCTCCTTAAAGGAGACACTAGTTGGGCCTTTCTCTAGATCTCCTTAATAGAGATACTGGTTAGGACTCTCTCTGGGTCACCTTAATGGAGACACTAGTTGGGCTTGCCTCTAGATCCCCTTAATGGAAACACTGGTTGGGATTGTCTGCGGGTCTCCTTAATGGAGACAGTAGTTCGGCTTGTCTCTAGATTTCTTTAATGGAGATACTGGCTGGGACTGTCTCCAGGTCTCCTTAATGGAGACACTAGTTGGGCTTGTCTCTAGATCCCCTTAATGGAAACACTGGTTGGGATTGTCTCTGGGTCTCCGTAATGGAGAGAGTGGTAGAGTTCGACTCAGGGTCTCATTTCCCGTTATTGCTTGGAATGTCTCTGCATGTACTTCATGGAGACAAGCAGGAATCATTCTGATTTGTCTCTATTTCACTGGAATACATATCATCCTCTCTTTTACTGTAAATATAAATAGATTGACTGGTGAGTGAACATGCCAATTAATGTATTACATGCCTGTGAACTGGAGGCGAAGCCCTGTCTGGTGAGCTTCTTGGTAAAACCCGAAAGGCCACAAACAGAATTCTTAGTGCAGCCAATGACGTCAATTTCCATTTGACAACTAATATAATTTCAAAGTATTTTTGATCAATGTTCAAATGCATTTTCCCATCCTTTCAGTCCGTATAGGATTTTCAACTAAATTAGGAGAGAAGAAAATCTGCAGAAAAGCGGAACTCAGAAAGACAAAATGTTCTCCTCCAGAAGGGGACACTTTGAACACATCTTCACAGAACAGGCAGGCATATTGTTGTGTGTGACCCAAAGGCAAAGATGAAAAAGCACAGAACTAAGAACTGGACAAGGATGTAACATGCGAACATGAAAGCAAGCAGATGATAGCTGCTTAGACAAACAGCCGCTCTGTTTGCTTTGAAGAAGATGCCGTGGTCCAGTTCCTGTCTTCTATAAGACAGAATCATCCTTCATTGCTTGATTGCCCAAATTAGGCTAATGCAGCCATGGTGCCTATGTTGGTTGTTGCATAGCAGCCTGATATTAGCCAATCAGGTGGCACACAGACTGCAGGCACCAGCAGGAAGCCAAACTGCTCTCCCCCGGCAGCTTAACTGTTTCCCCAGTGCATAACCAGACGTGGGGATTGACAGAACACCTCTCTGTCAGCGACTGAGATCTACTGGAATGATTCGCTAACAAGCTGACATCATAAAAGAAGGAAAAACTGAAACGGTGAGTAAAACGGCACAAAAAAACAGTATCAAACTTAGACAAAAAGACATTTCTCAAATCAGACTCGGCGCAGCAGGACGGAGCAGTAATTAGCTATGCGCCTGAATGCACTGAGAGCATCATTTGCTACCATACTGTACCAGCGGGATCCACCAAGGATTGCCAGTGCATCTTCAAATGAGTACTTTGCTCTTTGTAGTTGAGAAGATACGTGTTTTATTTTATTTTATTTTACTGTGGCCAGCTACAGTGATGTGCTGTGAAAAACAATATATTCTTTATTCATTCAGGTTTATGGGGCCAACGTCCCTCAGGAAAAGGAGGAGGGGAAAGCTGGCACACTCGGGTTTATGGGCTGGCGTACCCGGGAAAAGGACGGAGGGCAAAGCCAGCTCGCTCGGGTTTATGGGCTGGCGTACCCGGGTAAAGGAGGGAGGGCAAAGCCAGCTCACTCGGGTTTATGGGCTGGCGTACCCGGGTAAAGGAGGGAGGGCAAAGCCAGCTCACTCGGGGTAGGGAGCCAGCGTCCCCGGAAAAAGGAGGATGCAGACTCACTCGGGGACATGTACAGCTTCCCCGGCAACAGTAGGACTCTGCCTTTAGTCTAATCTGTAGTATAAATGATCAAAGGGCGATGCTGGAACCAGAGGACACACAGAGAAGGTTCATCACAGTCAAACATCATAACCATTGCTGGTCCCATAACGTCAACCATTCTGCCCAATTCACTTTACTGTCCCTGCAGGGGAGAGAAGTTAATGTAACTCGACTATTTACTGCTTCTGTTACTGCAGGCAAAACTGCACCATATGCTGCTCAGAGGCCTTGTAATCGCTGAAGTTTTAATTTTATTAAAATGAAAAATTCACCTTTGAAAATCCACTCACCTGAGATTTGGACACCATGTCAGCGATGATCAACAGGCAACAGGGCCACACAATGGCCTCTCGGGAGGTTCCGGGTTCCACACGTAGCCTCCCGTCGGATCTGTAAAGCCAAGAGCACCTGTGCTGCAGAAGCGATAGTTTTCACAGGAACACGGCCTGCTGATGCCAATCTCTCTCAGCTGTTCAGGGAATTACACTGCATTAATCAAAAAAATAAATAAATGAATAAAATCGCACAAACACCACAGATATCACTTACAGCACACTGGACTATATACAGCCGCTCCTCGACTTAAGATGGGGTTACGTTCTGATACTAGCTAAATATCAGTAACTGAAATGTATAAAAGAATTCATACTGTACAAGTTTATTAGGTTAAACATAAAATAAGTACAATGTGCTGTACTCTGAGAGAAGTTTACGCTGGCAATTGCTACAGAGACGTGGCTGGGTGGACGCTGTCACTGCCTGGCATTAGTAGAAAGTATCGTATGGCATTTCGTTAGCTTGGGAACAGATCAAAATTCAAAGCTGACTATTGAATGTGCATCGCTATTTCATATGTCAAAATTTCATATGTCTATCCATAATAAAACAGGGAGCATTTGCAAATGCTCATGTTCTTTCTGGGACAAGACTGAGCGCACAAAGGCAGTGCATCAGTGTGGGGCATTAAGGAATTTCCTTAGTGAAGGTGATCACATCAGACACACTACCAAGTGGACTTGATCTCTTGCCCTCTGTTGGCCTCCTTCCTCCTGGCACACCTTGGCCTGAGCTGTCACCTGTCGCCTCTACACTGCTGAAGCCATCTGTCCACCAGGATTCAGCACTATACAATATCAGATTGGAACCCATTCTTCTTAAATCCATGTACTTCCCATGGGGAGAGTGACATCCATTGATCTGACCTTCAAAATCATAAGCATATTATCGCCACCAAAGGACCTTACCAAGACATCCTCACCTCACTGACCTCAGTCCTGCTGCTGCAGTGACAGTGTGATCTCAACGTCTGGTGAGGACAGGCAAAAAAAGCTTTTTAGTGACCAGCTTCACTGGTACATAATGTCCGGTCATCTGATCGAACCCGATTCATGTGAAGCACATTCCTGAAGAAGGCAACACCAAGACCTTCCATGGAACAATTCAGCCCAAATTCTTTTTCATTTGGAGCTCCTTGACAGTTGGTGATCTTCGACACAGGCAAGGAGCACGTCTGATCTGCTGCGAGATGGGACAACTTTTAGTAAAGTTTCAATCACACTGCTTGCCCTGTAGCCCATGCTGCATTCACACTCAAACCTCCAACTGCACTGAAGACATGGAACCCTGGGAAATCCTGGGGAGAGTTTGTCAGAGGGTCACATTGAGGTGCTTTGTAAATGGAAAGCTGAAAACTGGGAGCTGTCCGACAGCTCAAACAAGTCAACTAGACAAGGAAGCATGAAGTCCAAGTGGGTCGTCCCAGTAGGTAACCTCAGCAGGTCATTCTGGCCTATCTAGAGGCTGGGGTCTCATGAGGCAGACTGCAACCTTACAGCCAGCCTGTAGAAGCCTACTTTGACATGGGCCTGGAATGCCTCCCGAGGGATTTGACAACCGCTATAAAAGCCCAACAAGTCCCAAAGTGGGTTTTCCCACGGTAAAGTGTGCAAGTGCTGCTCACAGCAGTAAGAGCCATTAGTTTTAACAGCAGTGAGGCAGACGTTCTGTGAGAGCACAGGCTGCTCGAGGAGGGGGCCGTCTGAGGGAGAGCCGCAATTGGGTGAGCTGACAGCTCAAATCAGCGACGCCCACACGCAGAGGTCTGGAGTCGCCCATCCCACCATCCGCTCGTTACCGCGCTGCGTGAGCTTCTCATTCTCTGTCAGCTCCGCCCAAGGGCTACCAAGCCGAGAACCAATCAGGGACTTGCATGACAGACAGTACAGCGCGGCACAGCGCCGGCTCCCGTGGCAAACGTAAGCGCGGCTACTTAACATGCTGTGGTAACATGTTACATACACACAGATGAGGGAGCAGTGTGGCTCCAGCATACCGATTACACACAGCGCATCAGTAATGACGTCAAGCATGCGACCGGAGCTTTGGGATCACAGGTGAGAGCAGAACCGCATCACAGAAGCATGTGGAGGAGAGCCTGAGCAGATATCCTGGAAGCAGACTCCCAGGGGCCAGCAGCCCTGGGAGCAGCATCCGGGAAATGCCGAGCATTTACTTCACATTCCCTCTGGTGAGGGAGGGCAGGGCAGCAATGACACACAAAGGACAGATCGATGAGGCTAGTTTGTCCCTGCAGTTCCCAATAAAACCTGTTTCTTCCAAAGTTGGAATATTACATTCCATTTGGTGTCAGATCAATCTGGAGTCCAGGCTGGACCACAAGCACCAGTTTGTCCTCAAGGACTCAACTCAAGGAGTAGGAAGTGTGTGTGTGTGTGTGTGTGTGTGTGTGTGTGGCTTCGTAACTCTTACAGTGTCCCCACAATGTGATAAAAACTTGCTACTTTTTACTTTGTGGGGGCATTTTTTTGGTTGATTGCAGACACAGATTTTTATAAAATCAGACCGTCATGGTGGAACACTGCCGAACAGGAGCGCCGGCGCACACCCAGCACCGCGCACTCGCACCTCCATCAGCATACACATCACAGCCAAAACAAAGCAAACGCGCTTCATTAACAGTGAATAAATCCCATTCAGATATGATCTCCGAAAGGATATGAATGAACTTCTGCGGCATGCTAATCAAGTCAGACCCCCAAAATGTTTACTTGGCAGGGAACTCTGCAGAGCCCTCTGGATCTTGGCTTACTCCAAAAACGGAATACGGCAGATTCTTATATAACTAGGGAAAGCAGAAGTGCTCACTTTAACCATGAGGCCCCTATGGGCCGCTCTATGCACTGACGTCACAGTGAGAAAAAACACACAAGTCAGAAAACCTCAAGCAGACACAGGCAGGTCAGCACCCCACCCCAGCCCAAACTCTCCCACTTGGTGACCCAGGACTCTAATGGGGGACATGAAGAGAGGCCCACACATACTGGGCCTGTTTGGTCTTCCCAGTCTCAGAACACACTACTCCACCTCATGTCAGCCTTACAGCTGTGCTCCTGCCTACTGGTCCTCAATGCTCAACACTCCGACCAGACATTCCTACCCAACACTGCACCTGCACTTCCCTGCAGAGCACTCCAACCTAACACCACACCCAAGCAGCCCTGCTCAACACTCCGACCAGACATTCCTACCCAACACTGCACCTGCACTTCCCTGCAGAGCACTCCAACCTAACACCA
>JAODKN010000001.1:8680008-8691509 GCA_026774425.1 Petrocephalus zakoni | reverse complement strand
CAGTAAGGGACGGCAGAGGGGGAGGATGGGTGAGGGAGGACAAGAGAGTGGGGACAGAGAGGGGGGAGGGTGAATTAGTAAGGACTAGTAAGGATCAACAAAGACGGGGGATGAGGGAGGGAGATGGAGAGAGAGAACAGAGAGGGAGCAGAAGGGGGATGGAGAGGAAGGTTGAGTGAGGGAGGACAGAGAGGAAGGATCAATGAAGACAGTGGATGAGTTAGGAGGGACGAGTGGGGGGGCAGGAAGGGAAGACAGTTGAGAGAGGACAGAGTGGGACCGCACCAGAACGTTTGGGTCCAACAGACTGGACAGCTGAGACTGATGGGGTCGCTTAGCAGGCTCCTCTAGTCATCCGCATGTTTAACCACATCAATGCAACAAATATCACTGTGGATCAAAGATCTGAGTCTTACAAAAAACAGTCCCCCAATTTTCCAAAATGGAATAAATGAATAAGAATCTACTACATGCTTACAAGGCCAGTGAGTAGTATTCTGATTATAAAATATATGAATGCATTAATGTGCAAGTGCAATGCAAACAAATAAAACACATCACTGAGGGAGGTGACCTATCTGCAAAGTGGGGGCCCATAGCCACCACCTTCTGTCAACTAGGAGGGGACAGTGTCGGTGGAAAAGGGAAGGCCCCTCTTTGCCATTCTGTCACGCATGGGTCTCTGTGGATGAGACTGGCAGTATCAAATAGCCATATCACAGAGCTCCTGTTGCACATCCAGGTGTGGCATCTGTCTTCAGAGGGAGGATCAGGTGGTATAGAGCCCATCCGTCAACCATGACAATGGCCATCGAACCCTGATACGCTGGCCAGGAAAGTTGGATCAATCTCTGGTAGAGAACCACACTGCATATGCTCCAGGAGGTTCTTGTCTCTCAGGTTTCCCTCAGTCATTTAAACAGATGACAGGGGGGCAATGGCCAAATTAAAGTTCAGACAGTGTAAAATGACCATCTGTGCAAAAGAAAGCCAGAGGTCCAGGTCCAGAAAAGGTTTAGCTGTAGCCCAAACAGACCAGGTCCAGTTCTTTGGTGTCATTATGCAGGAGAGCAGGCCTGGCCTGCGGGTACAGATGAGTGGGATTCTGGGCTGGAGCTCCCATCAAAAAACCCACCGCAGTGATGATGTCGCTGCCAGCAGAGTCAGACGGGTGCAGCGGTGTTGCTTGGCTGTGTGCTGCTGGGCCACACAGGGAGGCAGCCCGGCACAGGCTGGGCCAATTGCTCCCCTGCTGCTCTCATACTCCTCTGGTGATCTTCAAGGCCCCCTTCCTGTCATGCTGTCGCTCCGGGGACAGAATTCTCAGGTAATCGCTGCTGTTTTGAACTGCTATAGTTACATACATTTTTCATATCCACCTCAGGCAGGATATATACAGATGGATTTATGCCTGTCAACCCTAATGGTCCAGGCAAGCGGAGAAAAAGGTCTTTGAGGAGAAGTCATCCAAGATCCCCATCTCAGGGCTGCTCCTGTGAGGAGGTGGGGAAGTTGGCGGGGGGAGGCATGGGGACAGCACAACACAGCCTGCGGGGGCCACTATTTCTGCCCGGAATCTCTCTTAACACGGCCATTAAGACTCCAGAAAAAGAAACTCTGCTCCTATGCAGACTCTGAACGGGAACTTTTTGAATGAAAACTCGATTATTAGCCGAGCGACCCTAAGATGGAGCCAAAGGCACACGGCCATTATCACTATGATGGTGCACTATATTCCCAAAAGTAGTGGGACACCCTTCCAAATCATTGAACTCAGGTGGCCACAGGTGTATAAAATCAAGCACCTAGGCATGCAGACTGCTTCTACAAACATTTGTGAAAGAATGGGTCGCTCTCAGGAGCCCAGTGAATTCTATTGTGGTACTGTGATAGGATGCCACCTGTGCATTCATGAAATTTCCTCGCTACTAAATATTCCGCGGTCAACTTTTAGTAGTATTATAACAAAGGGGAAGCAACTGGGAACAACAACAACTCAGCCACGAAGTGGTAGGCCACGTAAAATCACACAGTGGGGACAGCGCATACTGAGGTGTACAGTGTGTCAATAGCTGCAGACCTCCAGACATTGTGTGGCCTTCAGATTAGCTGAAGAACAGAGAGCTTCAAGAATGGGTTTCCATGGCCGAGCAGCTGCATCCAAGCCTTACATCACCAAGGGATGTAAGTTAGGGATCACGCTTCTCTGCCAGGCCCTCTGATGGACCAGTCTGGGTTTGGCGGCTGCCAGGAGAACAGTAGTTGCCTGACTGCATTGTGCCGTTTGTAAAGTTTGGGCGAGGGGGGATGATGGTGTGGGGTTGCTTTTCAGGGGTAGGGTTTGGCCCCTTAGTTCCAGTGAAAGGAACTCAATGCTTCAGCATACAAAGCCATTTTGGACAAGTTCATGCTCCCAACTTTGTGGGAAGAGCTTGGGGATGGCCCCTTCCTGTTCCAACATGACTGCGCACCAGTACACAAAGCAAGGTCTATAAAGACATGGATGAGCGGGTTTGGTGTGAAGGCAGCTGAGTGGCCTGCACAGAGCCCTGACCTCAACCAGACAGAACAATTAAAGTGGAGACTGTGAGCCAGGCCTTCTCGTTCAACATCAGTGCCTTACCTCACAAATGCCCTCCTGGAAGAATGGTCAAAAATTCCCACAAACTCCTAAACCATGTGGAAAGCCTTCCCAGAAGAGTTGAAGCCGTTATAGCTGCAAACGGTGGGCCAACTCAACTATGTATGTCATGAAAGTCCATGTGTGTGTAAAGGCAGGCATCCCAATACTTTTGGTAATATAGTGTACTTGTGTAGCGTCATGGGGGGGAGGGGGCAGAACTGGCCATGGACAAACACTTCCAGCGTCACGGGTCCTGTGAGAGCAGGGAAAGGACGCCCTAAAAATTGCCTGCCAGTCGCAGTCGGCCTTGAACGCTCAAATTACCACAGCAATTACGTACAAAACACAACAGAAGGCTCTCCGACCGGTGCATTTTAAAAAGGTCTCAGGGGGTAGAAACAAAAACCAGAATACCCACAGGAGCAGAGCAGTGGTGCCACCTGTGTGTAGCTGTGTGAGGTACGCCTTACAGCCCCCACCCAGCTGCGGTCAAACGTCCTCACACATCACAGGACCACGCAGGACATGTGTGAAATCGAGACGCCAGCTAGCCCGGATCCTAACTCGCCGCGAACAGTGTAAAAGTGTATGTGTAAAAGAGGCGAGGGAAGACGGGGGGGGGCAGATGCCAGTACCGGCCCCTGGGGAGCACGCCGGGCTGGGTGCTTTAGCCCCAGCTAACCGCCGACATGGTGACACCACCGCCCCAGCGGCTCCCTGGGGCCTGGCACACAAAGGAGGCCGTGCCAACACTCCTGCCTCTGTAGCTCTCAATCAATTATAAACGGAACGAGAGGCGGAGAGGCAGGCGGAACGAGGCGCCTCCCTCCAGGGGCGACCGCACGCCGCCGGGCCTCCTGGGTAATGAGGCTGCGTCTGACACGGCAGCAGGGAGGGGATATTCATCATGCCTCTTATTCCTGGAGAGAGGGAGAGGAGGGCGGAAAGAGACCCCAAACGCTCGTGCACTCTCCTCCTCTCGCTTGCTCGCTCACTCTCCCACCCTCCCCAGGGGTCCCCAGATACAGCCGTGAAATTAATCAGGCCGCGTGCTGCCCGTGGACGGGGAATCAATTTACCTGAATACCATCCAGCGGCCAGCTTCCGCAGCACAAACCGTCACCCTGCGTGTTCCAGAGGACTTCCTCCCGCACGCTGGAAAGATTGGAATGTTCTGCCTTCTCCTCTGCTGGGACCAAAGACAAAGGGGGGGCTGCAGCCTGCATAGGGACAGGAAAACGGCTGTCCTTTCCAGAAGAGGGGATTAATCCCGAGGGTCCAGCTCTGTGATAAGAGCCCCCCCGGCTGCCGGCCTTTTCAGCAGCACCTGTATTAATATACATAGGCCGTTAGCTGTCCGGGGTTATCAGTCTTCTGGATGCCGTGCACATCCTGAAAATCGAGCGTAAATAACATCTCTGAAAGAGTAGGTCCCCAGCGGTCTGACAGAGCAACAATAGAATAGAATAGAATTGAATAGAATAGAGACACTTCATTCATCCCCGTGGGGAAATAGTCTTTTTGCCTGTCCCATCTCGCTCTCCATGTGACACACAAACACACACACATACAGGTGAGAGGAAGCTTGGGGAGTCAGAGTGCAGGGTCTTGGGGAGTCAGAGTGCAGGGTCTTGGGGAGTCACAGTGCAGAGTCTTGGGGAGTCACAGTGCAGAGTCTTGGGGAGTCACAGTGCAGCCAGCATCCGGCACTCCTGGAGTCTCAAATAAGGATGCCATTCGCATCAGTCACATAGGCAAATATATTTTTAATACTCACACTTTGCTTGTATTCCTGACTACAGAATGTACTGCATGGGGATGAAATCTCAGTATTTCTGAGCGGTTGGTTCCTGTTGTGTGACATGCCCCCCCCCCCCCCTCCACAACCCCAGCAGGGAGGTATGCAGAGGCACGGCGTAAAGCGACCAACACAGAACACTGAGCGTGCCAGAGCGGACATGAGATCTGATGGAAACAAACGCAGGAAATACTAAAGCACATTAACATTCTTACAGGTTGGCAGTGGTGGATTTTGATTCAACTAACCAGATGAGAATAAAGAGTCACTGAATATTCAGTTGGCTGGTTGAATATTCTGCGAGGCCAGTTGTAAGAAATGATACTTGTTACTGAAAGAAAACATGTATGCAACCGATCCACAGGCAGATAAATAGATAACCAGATGCTTTACCATGTCCTGGGGTCTGCTGGTGCCCCACGGCAGCTCCAATGGTCACCGACCTAGGGACACAAGGACCGGTGTGGAGAAGCAGAGAGCACAGCTGATCTCAGAATAGTGCTTGGTGCTTAACCTCAGACACCACAGGCAACAGCCAGAGAGGGGACGCTTATGATGAGGATTCACAGTGCCCCCTGTGGTCACTTGTAGGAGTACACACTGCGTGGATTTCACAAGCGGGTATAATATTTATGTACCTATTTATTTGTTTGGCTATCTGACACTTGAATCCAGATTAAGGAGTTTACCAGAGCAATTCAGGTAGTGAACCCTGCCCAATCACATGAGATTAGTGACCCTGCTGAACCCGGAACCTTAAGGTCACGGCTGAGTGTCCTGGATCTGAGCAAATGCATGCAGCTGGTCCTCCTAACAAATGAGAAGAGAGAGGCAGGTCAGGATGAGGAGCAGATCCACTTTAAAATGACTGGGTCCATGGAAAAACAAGACAGTAACCGTCCATAAAAAAAGCTTTAGTTCCCATAATCCCTAGGGGCTAGCATCCTGTCTCTGTGCCCCGGCTCTCTGTCGGAAGGACAGCATCGTGCCATCTGTCCAAACACAGTGTAACATGGTGAGAGCCGCGGGCGCACATCTGCCGCAGAGGAAGCCCGACATTGCGGCTACCGCGAAGGTACGGCACAGCTGTTTAGTGCAGTGTGTTAATGTCTGCATGATAGACAGACATGTTCACATTGTCCTGTATACTGTAACCACACACTGCGGTTACAACTGACCCTCTAAGCACAGACTGTGGTCATGCATGACCCTCTGTAAGCACGCACTGCAGTCAGACCTGACTAGTGGTGTGACAGGTTGAAAGAAACTAATATATAAAAAACGTACACAAATCTGCAAAAAAAGCAGCAGCGTTACTGACCACGTCATTATTGGGTTCCTCCCCTGTTTCGGGATGCGTTTCCCCCGTTGTTCATCACTCCTTCCAGGTTCTAGGGAAGGGAGCCTTGTCAGGGATGCCCCATGAGGCTCAGCAGGCTGGGCCAGGTTGGGCCGGTGCTCGTACTCGCACGGCAGTGTTAATCGGGGCACCCGTGCAGCAGAGAAGCTGCACCTCTAGCGGCCTTGCATCAAACACTCAGCACGTAGCAGCAGACTGAGGCTCCACTCCCCAGGTTACCCCATTACCTGCCAACATGGAAGAATACGTAGCACGTCCTCTTTGCTACACACCCGTGCTGCCAGGCCCAGGCAAGACCCCAATGTACAAACCCACCACACCTTATTCATGCGCGTTTCCTAAAGAGCGTGTAAAATAAGACAGCAACAGCCCCCCCCACCTCTGCCGTCTCGCTGGCTTACAGGATTTGTGTTCCGTTTTGCACGACAGCTACAGGAGTCCTGCATGGCTCCCATGGAGCACCTAGTTGGTGTCTCAGGTGAGGCACGAGGCATCTGTGAGACCCCCATCCCAACGAGCATGGCACATTGGGACAAGGGGGCTCACAGCCCCGTACAGAAGCTGACCAAGCCCATGCCATGACCTTGATACGGACATAGAGGTCAAAGAAAGACAGAATGAATCACCTCAGGCACTGGGATATTTATTCTCACCAAAATCACCTAATTAGACAAAACGAACATTCCCAGACCTGTTTAACGAGCTTTAATTGAATTTCACAAAGATATAATTGGAATAGCACTTAATTAATGAGCGCAAATGCACTAAGTGAAGCTATGATTTTAACAAAGTAGGAAATGAGCCAGGAGATAAGGGGAGTGAGAAGCCTCCCCCCCAGCCCCTCCCCCGTCTCTTGCTGTTACAGCCGTGCTGACCCCCCCAGAGCCAGGTGAATTGCTGGGGGACAGAGCAAGGTGGGCAGCAGGATATTGACTATTTATGACTGTATTTAATATATGAGCATGAAAATGCCACAGGTGTGGATGACATCAAATCCACAAACTCCAGCAGGTTATGGCTTAACTCTGAGCCATAAATCCCATTATTACCGGGAGCAAAGTACCAGGCTCTGTCCACAGTAAACCGCGACCTGCTGGGAGCTTAGTCTCGGATAGGTGCTGTTGTATGGAATCAACATCTCCTGGGCGCCTGCTCTCATCTACACATCAAAAGAGCAGCGAGCTGCGAGCCGGCCCCTGACGGTGGTCACGCAGGACTCCCAGCATCATGCAGACCTGCCTTTGCACCTCCTGCTGGGTCTGCACATTCAGGCAGAGATGTGCTCACACTGCCGGGTCACCAATCTGACCACAGGCCCTACACACAAAGCGGGCTTTTCCCACATCTCAACCGGGCTCCAAAGCCAAGATTTCCCGTATCTCGCCGTGACATTCCCAACCGGGCTCCAAAGCCAAGATTTCCCGTATCTCGCGGTGACATTCCCAACCGGGCTCCAAAGCCAAGATTTCCCATATCTCGTGGTGACATTCCCAACCAGGCTCCAAAGCCAAGATTTCCCATATCTCGTGGTGACATTCGCAAAATTACCAATTGGGATACAAAGTCTGATGCCCTGTATCTCAGGGTGACACTCCCAATTGGGGTACAAAGTCTGATGCCCTGTATCTCTGGGTGACATTCCCAATTGGGGTACAAAGTCTGATGCCCTATATCTCAGGGTGACATTCCCAATTGGGATACAAAGTCTAATCCTTCATATCTCAGGGTAACATTCCCAACTGGCTACAAAGCTGGAATGTGGAATGTGACTTGGGAGGAAAAAAACTTTCAGGAAAGAGGAATTGCAGTTTGAAATTAACTTCTATGCAGAGAGGAGGACTGAGTGTGAAATATGAGAAAAGATCTGTCCATTAAGGAATTAATTTGTGGTAATCTGCCATCACCGACATCATTAGATGTAATGGGAAAGTGGGGCTATAGATCCGGACTAGCAGGGGGCAGCAGAGTTTGAGTGGGTTCAAACTAACAAACACATAACTGGATATATATGCTACCACAAATAGATTTAAGCTGGCAACTAACTGACAAACAGATGAAAGGGTCCAAGTTCATAAAAACATGACTTATTTAATTGTTATAAATTTCATTAGGTCACAGATGATATACGTTGTATGCAAATTGGTAGAGTACAATTTTTCAATGCATTAAATCTATGCTGAAATTCAATTTATGGCTTTTTATAGCAGAGTAATTAACCAGTGCCCAAAATATTTAATAGCTGTGATTAGTCAAAGAAAAGTATGATTTTGTGACAATTTCTCTATTAATTTCTGCTCTGCATTACATTGTAATATAGCATAAAAGAAGATACATGAAGTAGAATGATATAATTAAATATCTAAGTAATCAAACCATAATTTGCGTGTCCTGGTGTGTCAGATTCCAATTTGACAGTTACAGATGTATAATAAATAAATGCCTGTTAATTTTTTAATCAGACACTTGTGGTTCCTTTTATTCCTCTGGCAGGGTGTCCGTGAGTATCGGATTTTCATGTTCTGCTGGCTGAAAGCGCAGAGCAGCCGCGTTAAAGCCCCCGCGTTAGTGCCCACGCCCCTCACTATGGCAGTGCCACCGGCGCGGCACACAGACGGCATCCCGGTGGCGACCAGTGGCTACACACCTCAAAGACCCGGTAGCGTTCAGGAAGCTTTAGTTGCCCAGTGCCCATCACACATGGGACATGGAGAGCCAAGAACCACCACTGGCAGCGCTCACACCAAAGAGGTGGAACTGGGGTCGGGCACGGGACAGACGGGGACCCCACTCTCCCAAACCACCACACCAGGACAACACACCAGGAGCCCCTGGCCAGCCACCCCGCGGAGCTCGCTGGCAGCCAGGCCGGCCCGGTATGTGGAGTACGGCCTGTCACAGAGATATGCCGCTCACTCGACTGTGCTCGCAGATATCGGCACAGCCCAAGCTGGTGCCCACCCAAGAAGCACATTATCTACAGCGTGCAAGACGTGCTCCTGGCAGGAAGGCCAGCAGAACCTGAGAAACAGCCACGGGGGGTCAGCACTGGGGCTTGTCATGTGAACGTCACGTCTTATTTTAAAACTGGTATTAGGACAGCAAGGCTTGTACATCACGCAGGACCCGAACTCCTAATGCCTGTAATTCCCAGTGAAAGAGGTTTGACATTATCACAGCGATGTCCAGCACACATTTAAGTATGACTTAAATCCTTGTAGGCGATTTAGAAGCACATGTATAAAGAGTGGCCCTTTCTAGAGGGGACCTGCTAAAAACTTTGCTCCTTCGAGGCTTCCTGCTTGTCCTGCGTCTCCCTAATTGGGCCAGTAGCTCCTGAGTGACTCAGTTTATGGAGGTGCTATGAGGACAGTCACCATCTGCGAGAGATGCGTGGACAGGGCCAAACGAGGAGTGGTAATTACCGCACGGCGGCTATCAGCAGGGTACAGAGGGCCGAGCTCACACCAGAGCCGTCCACAGGGCCCCCCGATAGAGCAGGTTCCTCCCACATAATTATATTAATTGCAATTAGCTATCAAGCCCTTCATAATTCCTGGGTTCTGACACCTGCAGAAGGAAAGAAGCACTTTTGGCTGCCGTTCAAAGCTGTTTAGACGACACTGCCTCTTCCCCAACCTCCGTCCCTGGTGCGGCACATGACGCTGCCTCTTCCCCAAGCTCCGTCCCTGCTGCGGCACATGACGCTGCCTCTTCCCCAAGCGCCGTCCCTGCTGCCCACATGCCTGGCCGCAGCTGGACATTTAGAATGAAAGAGTTCATGAAGGAAGCCAGCATTACACACACACTCACACACTGGGTTATTGTTGACTAACACAATAAGACAGAAAGCGTCTCAATAGTTCTGAACTCCATCTGTCAAGACACAAGGAACACAGGCACCTAGGGTCTTCTCTGCTTTGGCACCTACGCGGTGGAATGAACTCCCCCTATACGTGCGAACAGCTGAGTCATTAGGCGTCTTCAAATGATGACTAAAGACCTACCTCTTTCAGAAGTACTTGGATTAGCACTTTCGGTATTATATTCTTAAACAAATAATGATAAAACCTGTATTTCCCCAACAGAGTATTAGACAGATAGTATTCTTGGCCTGGCTTTTATTGAACCAGTATCAGAAAGTTTTCACTAATGGAGTCCTTAAGCACTTATGTATGTCAGTCTGGCTAAGGGCATCTGCCAAATGCTATAAATGTAAACAGTTTGTGCTTATTATTTACATGAAAGGCCATGTCTGAGAACCAGAATGCAATCCCGGAATCTAGTTTGGAGTCATTTGTAAAGTTAATAAAGTAGGTCATACCTTTTAAGTAATTTGTTTATCCAAGCTAAACATACCCGATTTAAACACTCATTTACTGATGTCACTGAAGCAATACATGGATCCTTGTGTAAGGTGCTGCACATCTGCTTGAAATGTTTATGGAACGGCGCCTCTAATGGGGGCACGTCACGCCGCATGTTTGCATGCGGTTTGGACTGACGCAGTTGTAAACAGGCACACAATAAAAGCTTTCTGATTGTGTTGATCTAACAGCTCTCCAGATGAGACCTTCGTCAGTTAATTAAAGAGTATTCCTCACCCACCTCCTCTGCCCCCCCACCCCAAATGTCACTCTAGCCCTCATTTACACCTCCACGATTGGACCGGGGGCGAGACTTCCTGCAGTGCTGCTATAGGCTTAATGCAGTGTTTCTCAACCCAGTCCTCAGGGAACCCCAGACAGTCCACGTTTTTTCTTCCTCTCAGCTCCCAGCGCACCTGTACCAGGTATTCAGTGTTCCTGATTGGCTGGGAGCTGGGAGGGGGCAAAAATGTGTACTGTCTGGGGTTCCCTGAGGATTGGGTTGAGAAACACTGGCTTAATGACAGAACACGTGCACTACTGCCCCCGGTGGTCCCCTAAGGAGTTGCTCCCCCCTTGGCTGGCAGCCTAAGATTTCACCTCCTATTTTAACATGGGCACCATGCCCCTTCCATTAATGCAAGATATTAGGGCCAACCAGGTTGCACCAGCTCCCCTATCACACTACAGTTACCCATTTCACACCATTCATTGCCATTAATCATGCCCCAACCTACAGCCCTCTCCATCCCCAATCCATGCCCTCTCATGACTGAACACAAGATCTTGTCCAGACAGGCAACATTAAACACCCGGAGCTCCAGAAATTGTCAGTATCTATTAGGAGCTCAGATGTGAAGAACAACGGTATTCAACCTATTCATGGTGCTTCATTCCAGCCCAATAATTGGAATTTTGGGCGTGTTTGGTCACGATTACCCAATAATTCTGTCGAATCACAGAGGATACGTTAGACAGACCAGCTTCATCTTTTGGGTCTTATTTGTTTTATTGGGGATTTTTGTAAGAACCCTGGGCAATGTTCCTTAATGTTCCACAAAGACTCTATAATACACAGCATTCCCCCTGTAGACCAACCCTGTAAATAAAAGTTGATTACATTCAAGCCAACATGTGTCTCATGTGGTCTGCGTCTCACAAGGTAAAAGGGATGAAGTGGCTGAACTATGCTGCTGGCGAGCAAGTTGTTAGACAACTTGGGAATATGTGGTCACAGCTGAGATGCAAAGAGAGAGCCAGTAGAAGGACAACCCCATCCCCAATCAGGCTCTTCGAGATAAAGACCCCACTTTGTCAGATGCATCATGTGACATGCGGCAAGAAATCTCAAAGCAG
>JAODKN010000001.1:8655868-8670317 GCA_026774425.1 Petrocephalus zakoni | reverse complement strand
AGGGTCCCAGATAAGCTCCAGTGACGGCGGGGGCACAGGAGACCAGAGAGAGGAGAGAGACCAGGGTCCCAGATAAGCTCCAGTGACGGCGGGGGCACAGGAGACCAGAGAGAGGAGAGAGACTAGGGTCCCAGATAAGCTCCAGTGGCAGCTGAAGGTAGGAGACTGGAGAGAGGAGAGAGACCAGGGTCCCAGATGAGCTCCAGTGGCAGCTGAAGGTAGGAGACCAGAGAGAGCAAAGAGACCAGGGTCCCAGATGAGCTCCAGTGGCAGCTGAAGGTAGGAGACTGGAGAGAGGAGAGAGACCAGGGTCCCAGATGAGCTCCAGTGGCAGCTAAAGGTAGGAGACCAGAGAGAGCAGAGAGACCAGGGTCACAGATGAGCTCCAGTGACAGCAGGGGGGCAGGAGACCAGAGAGAGGAGAGAGACCAGGGTCCAGATGAACTCCAGTGACAGCGGGGGGCAGGAGACCAGAGAGAGAAGAGAGTTCCAGCTTGTAGACCCCCCCGAAATATACTTCCTACTCACACCTTAGATTTTCCTCATTTTGCATTCAGTGCTCTCTAGTGCTCACTATACGACTGCTAGATTGAAAGCTGTGCTAAAAGTATGCTAAGCGTGACACCTCCAGGCTGTTAGCGGTAGCAGAATGCATTCCACGATGAACTACGATCGTTAGGTTCGGCAGACTTACGGAATGACTGCAGGTCGTCAGTGTTAGTGGAACGCGGTGAAGCAAACAATGTCAAGCCCACGTCACAGCTGCTCGCCCGTCCAGTTACACTCTTTGTAAAGTGTGCACTTTGTGTGCTCTCAGCAGCTTCAGTCTGCATGCTGGGAGTGGGAATCTGACAGGCCTCCGGCACTTACAATCCGTCATGTATGTACATTGGTGGTGTTCTCACCAATTCTTGTGAGAGGAACATGCTGGTACAGACACCGGCAATCCTTGGGAAATGGTAACTGCACAGGGCCACCGGTTGTCACCACGTGACATGTGACACGCGGGACTGATGCTGCACCTGCCCTTGGAGATTCGTCTGCATGCTTCTCCATCATTGGTGCGACTGTCACATTCTCCTAGGAGAGCCACGGAGCGACCCGCACCACTGCGTCCTGCGTGGGCACTAATCGAACGCAATTAAACCCACACGGGGAATCAGGTGTACCTAAATAATGTGGCACTGTGGGGTGCCGAGATTATGGGGGCTGATCGAGGCAAAGATGGAGGTAATCATCTGTGCACCTCAGCGGCTTGGTGGTGAGGCAGTGGGGCTGTGCAAACACATCTCCCAAGGTTATACCCGCACATAAAAGCCACAAAACTGAATCCGCCAGTCTACGACTGACCCCCTCGACCAGAGGGAGGCATGTCAGCTATGTTTCCTGGTGGCCTTAGCCTCGGGTGGGTGCCACAAACACGCTCAGGTAAATCCGACTCATTAAACGCAGAGCCATGCATGAGTGCTTCTGCTCAGCCTGCTGCTCGAAACCCTCCTTTGTGCTGTCAGCTGAAGAAATTAGTCAATGAATCTTGTGTCCCTGCGCTTTAATTAAACTGTTATATCTCCCCCCGTGACATTAATCTCCCAGTAGGAGGAGTTAGACACAAACTTACATCCTCCCCCCCCACGCCCCTACCTCACAGAGCCCTCAGGAAGAGGAATCACAAAAGCCACCCCCCCTCATTTGCACTGACCGCTGACCTGCCTGGAGGGAGGGCTATTCCCCTCACCCTCACCCCACCTTTGCCCTCTTGGAGCCAGTCATTCGTCACCAGCAGGGCTCACCTGGGCCTGTTAACCAGACACAGAGTGGTTCTTATCTTTTATCTATTACTGTGTAGGTGGCTGGTCTAACCAGGGCGTGGCCTAGTGAACATATGGTTACTAGCAAGAACTCACATCGGGTCAGCTGGTGGCCTCCACAGCGGCGAGTCTGCGAGCGTGAGTCATAGGGTGCTGCAGAGGCCGACGAGGACCAGCATCGGGAACGTGGCCCTCGGATCCAGGAACACGCAGTCCCAAGGCGCTGGGATGAGGGGTCATCTTGGCTTCCCTTCAGCCAAACGCCTGGTGGCAGCGCCCTGCCAGCCCATGGGAATGGGATGAATGTGCAGGCGACTGCGACGCTTTGGAGCCAGGATGGCAGAACTCGGCAGCACAAGGCTAAAGCACATGCTGAGACAGCCGGCTCATATCTAACCCAAACCCAGCACACGGTACGATCGGGATGACACGCAGCAAACGGCGGTTTGTCGGTTTTCCGCAACACTTGCTGACAGGCCTAATCGCGGCTGTTGTCTTGTATATTCAAAGCGAGCCCCATGCAAAGCTGCATATGCTACTTTTCTTCCCACAAACAGAGGAGTAAACAAGCTTCGAAACACAAGGGCCGCTTGTAAGAAGCGATCCAAAGCCGCGCTAAAGGGACGGAGCCGGAGCGGGGACCGTCAGCGCGGGGGGCCGGTGGCTCCCAGACGCCTCGCATCCTTACCACCATGTTTACTCCTTCAGCCAGATGAATCTGCTTCCATCTGTCGAGTTTCCAGGAAACGTGCGACTTAATTCTGCTCAACGCCGCCGCATTGATTAAATCTATAAATAGATAACATTTAAAGGAGGCAGAAACGGTTTCTTATGTCCTACAAATTAATAATTTATCTAAGTAGAAATTCTATTTGGGCTGTGATGAAAAGTTACAAGATGCATTATGCGAAGCGGCCCGCTGCATGATATGTATCTATTTATTAGCACCGACCATCTCATTTCCCACAACAAATTGTTTTTCCTGGAATATATATTCGAATAACACACCGCAGATATAGCAGGACAAAAGAAGGAGACCCTGTGAGATTTAAATAGAAAAAAAAAGACTGGAATGAATTCGACTGATGTATTTGAAGTGGGAAAAAATCTGAATCAAACAGGGGCTGATTTTAAACTGCAGAATTCATTCAGGATCCTTGTCTTGGACCTCCGTGCAGCCAGCAGTACCCAAACTTTGAAAGCTTGAATTCCCACAAGGTCCCAGATGCATTAGATTGGCATCTGCAACTATCTGAGGAACTTCTGAACTTTTCTATTTGATGCATAAAGGGTCTGGGCTTCAACCCAAAAGACCTCATCGAGCTCAGCTGTTCCACATCCATCTACAGTTAATAGCTGCTTTTCAACACCAACATTTAAAGATACCAGTTTTGATTATGGAACATGCTCCTAGAACAGAGACAGAAAAACAGCACTTAACATCTAAGTGGGTCGCAAACAGAAGCCTGGAAAGTTCTAACGGGCCGCCCACCTCCCTCTGGATGGAACCATCACCATCACTCCAGAACCTCAGTGCTTAGTGCCCAACAGCATTTGGCTTTAAACCCAGGTGGCCAGCTTGCTCTGATGTGGACAGACACTCCCCCAGGGACAGGCAACCTCATGGGACAGGGCGTTTCTGAGGAAACAGCCGTCCGACTGTCAGCAGAACCATGGTGTGAGATGCAGCGGGGCATTGTGGTCCCCACAATGTGAGGAAGTTCACCATGATCGCTCCACCCAGAGCCATACATCTAGGGTCCTGGAGAGATTTTACAGCTGTCCTAAATGATCTCTTCAGGATCTACTCGCTTGTAAGAGATCTCCATCTTCATCCCACAATTGCCCTCAACCCTGATTCAGACTGATTCTACTTTAGATTTTTACAAAAGCTTATATTTTTTAAGCTTTTATTTGCACTAATCAATCCCTCAGACACCAGGGTAACAAAGTGTGTAACTTACTCCAGGACAGAAAAAGCCAAGCTTTCTCAGTGGTACCCAGGAGTGGGTACCTGTGATGGATGTGTGATTGTATTCATGGTCCAGCAGCTTCTTCAGGAGGACTCGCCATTCTTGTTTACAGCTCATGGCGAGTGCATTCCGCCTTCGCACTGCCTACTCAGTCACCGTCATCTCTTGCCGCTGGACACACTGAACCGCGAAGACCCTATTCTACAGCAGGTTCCGATTCCTGCCCCACACCTTTCAGGCAGATCACCCTCGAACCTGCAGCCTTCCTCAGGGGCACAGGCCCCTCCCAACCCAAATAGTCTCGGTGATGTGATTTTCTGATGGACGCAGTGCAGATGGACGACAGAAATTCCTCCAAGCAGGTGAGAGGGTAAGGAGGGGAAAGATAACATCACCAGCCAGGTGCAGACGCATGGAGAGCTGTCAATCACACTCGCACGTGCGAGGATGAGTGTGGTACGGCGCACTGAGCCGAAGCCAAAGAGGTGACAGGCCGGAGCCATGAACTATTCAGCCGTTATTCCTGCATGACGACAGAGCCCAGCGATGGCCGTTATATGCTGGGAGAAGAGAGGTGCATTCTGGGATAAGACCACGAGATACTGCCAAAACTGACATAACCTAAAACCCAAAGCCTGGCCATAGAGATTTCCGCAGCCAGGTTCAGGGTGCAGGTGCAGGTGCTGGCGCGTGGAAATCAGTATGCAAGCTTGCATGCAGCTGGCAGACGGGTAAGTCAGCTGGGACAGAGTCTCAGAAGGAGGGTTGGGGGGCTTCTGACACACTGCTCACCAAAGAGAGACAACATTCACCCGAACACGCCCTGACACAGATCTGCATCGGGGGGAAAGCAAACACATGCATGGCATACATCCGTCTTATCACGTCCATCCGGTCAGGGTCACAGGAGAATGTAGGAAACCACAGGGGCTTTAATAAAGATATTTATTCTTGAAGATAAAACCAGCAAAAGATTTCTGCCATAAAACACATCACAGGGAGAGAAAAGAATTCCATTTCCACCAGGGAATTTAGATTTAAACGTTTTTAAATCATTCTCATCTTACAAAGTAGAGGAGCAGTCGAAGTGTCAAATAAAGGACAGGTTCCCACGCACTTCTGTGTGTCAGCTGGTAAGGGGCGTCCCCATAAAACTCCAGGCAGGGAGCGGACAACACACACGTGATTGCAGATTATGGACACGTAAGAGCACTTCTACTCAGGTGAAAGACAACAGATTCTACCAAAGAACACAAGCAGTCGGGGTTTCAGGCCCAAGGATCTCACGCTGCTTGTCAAAGATCACCGTCGTCCTGTTTCTAAAAGACCCCGGAGACCTATGTGCAAGGTGTACAGTACCAGACTACGAAGGATCATAGACCTCCACCTCCAGCAGGCCACCAGATTCAGTAAGGGAGGAAAAATACTCACTGGTCTGGATAGTCTGAGATAAACAGAAGGCTGAGAGTTGCCCAAAAATCAAATCTGGTTGGATTTCACACCATGTCCTCGATTTTGCATCACCACTGGATGCAAACGCCATTGATACTAGAGTTACTCCCATTAGCTGTCATGATATGAACAAGCAGCACAGTGCATGTAACACGCCCCAGTTTGGGCATCCTTGTGAATCCTGAGGTTTTCCCCAAGCACACAATGCATCAGCATTGTAGAGAACTAAAGTATACCGCACAGCTGTGCCCCACTGCCACTCATTAGGTCGGGAATCATGTCTGAATCGGCGTGTGGCTGATACTGCGGGGATCAGCATGGGGACTTCAAGCTGAGCCTGGATGCTTTGAGTGGACCAGCAGCTCCCCCAGCAGTAACTCACGGAGCGAAGCAGGGATTCCCGGTTGTCAAGGCAACTGCAGCACAACGGCCACCAACTGATAGCGGGCAGATGTCTTCACTTCCGTTACTAAAATGCGGTAAGAATTCCGACCTTTGATTCCACCTGCAGCTTAGCTCAGGCCCGGGAGCACTTAAACGTCACTGGTAAAGATGCCGAGAAGCTCGTCCTGCTCTTCGTCCGGCCACCCGGCTGCCGACGGCGACACTCGGGGACAGCGGGCGTCGGAAAGCAAACTGTTTTACCCGCAGTGAAAATGCAAACAGTCGTGGAATGAGCACTCTGCTGCAGTTAAAGCAGAACCCCGGCACTACAACCCCACACAGAAAGAAAAGGCCCTGCTTTATTGTGAACAGGTAGCACAGAGGCACGCGGGCCACTGCCGCGACATCCACAGACAAACCGTCGCACTCTCCCGGAAGCATGCTGGCAAACTGGCACCAGCGTCTCCTCCCAAGGGCATTTCCACAATGTATCACTCACTCCCCTCTGCATTCGAACCCTCTGCCTGTCCTTATTGACCTTATATCACATAAGTATTGCCAAAACGCTACAATTAGTGTAATAAAAGCCAGTCACCTTCTATAGCTGCTTACAGAGTACAGTAACCTCCAGGTATAAATCCATCCATGGATGATACCCACAAAGCAGCATGGCCATTATAAGCATTCCATCGTTTTTTAATCCCTCTCTCTATCTCTCTCTCGCTCTCTCTCACACACACACAGACACACACACACACGTGCGCGTGTAAACACACACACAACCTACCCCAGTCCCCATTTCTAGCAGGAATTAGGGCTGTCACAGCTGTGACCTGGGAGTCCAGCAGGTGGCACCACCCCACTCTCGTCCTCAAATGGCATCGTAATGTACAACTGCCAACAGTATGTTTTGTTTTAAGTATGTGATTTAGCCATCCTGTTATGATGTTAAATACATTATAATTGTCCTAACACATTACATAATTATCGACTTAGCAGATCTTTAATCTTTAATTTATGGTACGGACCCATTGCCACTTCAGCTTTTAAAGACAGTTTTTTAAGTTTTCACGGCTGAGCTTCAGCGCAAGTCTGACTGACGCACCTCACACAATTTTTCATCCAGACTCGCAGGATACACTAGGGGGCAGTATTCTACACTCAGAGATATAGGGGGATTATTAAAAGACAATGGCCGTTAAATACACAGCCAGTGTTTAATTACGTTCAGGAAGAGCAGTGTTCTGATGAGCCTGCCACCGGAATCAGAAAATCTTGACTGTAGACACATTCATCTTTGTCATGCCTCCTCACACTAGCTTAATTACAAACATGTAATTAAGCCTGCTTTTTTCTAGCAGCCAGGGTGTGTATTTAATAAACTGTCAGCAGCCACATTTTGATGGGCTCTCATGGCCTCGCCGCCATAATGGAAAATGACACTTCATGAATCACCGCCAGCCCAGTGTCACCGCGGGCCGCATCAGCCGCACGTGGACGCTCCATGTCTTCCTCTGCCACGACGCCCCCTTCA
This sequence comes from Petrocephalus zakoni, assembly GCA_026774425.1. Lineage (NCBI taxonomy): Eukaryota > Metazoa > Chordata > Actinopteri > Osteoglossiformes > Mormyridae > Petrocephalus > Petrocephalus zakoni. Next base: position 8,663,166 of record JAODKN010000001.1, on the reverse strand, counting down.
GAGTGCACTTAGCCACGAACTCTCTGAAATCCAGGGTCGAGCACTCTTACATACGACAATGGGGACTAACTGCCTGTTCAGCATCATATTTTCATAGGGACTGAAATCGTCCTGCTTTGATTTCCATTACTGAATAAGACCAAAAACCACAGCACAAAACGATGGAGGGTATGTACACAGGAGACTGAATGTACAATGGTTAACAGGCTAAACTCTAACTCAAACTGAAAGGGAGTACGACACAGCCACACATGACACAGGCGAAGGGCAGCTGAAAGGGACTGTGACACAGCCAAACATGACACAGGCAAAAGGCAGCTGAAGGACTATGACACAGCCACACATGACACAGGCGAAGGACAGCTGAAAGGGACTATGACACAGCCACACATGACACAGGCGAAGGGCAGCTGAAAGGGACTATGACACAGCCACACATGACACAGGCGAAGGGCAGCTGAAAGGGACTATGACACAGCCACACATGACACAGGCGAACGACAGCTGAAAGGGACTGTGACACAGCCAAACATGACACAGGCGAAAGGCAGCTGAAGGACTATGACACAGCCACACATGACACAGGCGAAGGACAGCTGAAAGGGACTATGACACAGCCACACATGACACAGGCGAAGGGCAGCTGAAAGGGACTACGACACAGGCACACATGACACAGGCGAAGGGCAGATGAAAGGGACTACGACACAGGCACACATAACACAGGCAAAGGGCAGCTGAAAGGGACTACGACACAGCTACACATAACACAGGCAAAGGGCATCTGCGCACAGTCCTCACACACAGCATAATGGGTTCATTCAACAAAACGTCATTCGGCTTTATGCTGCAATAAACTGGATCGTTTGTATACAGGGTCTTTCGGCCTGTAATGAGGGAACCCGCCCGTGGTGAACATCTCCTGTCTGGGCTTGTCAGCAGCAAACGAAGGGCTCACGGACACCAGGCAGCCGCACAGGAAACTGGCACCTCACTAGACCGGCAACGCGAGCGGCACGTTACGATGCTTTCAGGCAGCGTTAGTGTGGGAATACAGGAATACTTTAATAGTGGACGTCTTTCGGTGTAAACCAGAACCTAAATGAGCAGTTGGTTGAGCAAAGGTCCACCGAGACTAAGATTACGATGCTACCTCATAACAAAGGCAGACATCTGTGCTACCTTGGAGCAAACACTGATATCCTCTAATCAATAATCAAATGGGTATCCAATAGTGAACCTGAACGACAGCCTATACAACAAACAGGGCTGCTTTTTCGCCTCCAGAGATTGGGATAAATTGAAAAGGTGATATTACCCTTGAAGACCCAGGGCTTGTTGCCAAACCAGTTCTCCATTCTGCAGTAAGTTCAGCAGCTTGATCAGGGACAACAGAGCCCTCCTCATCCTCCTCGTTTCTCCACTTTGTTCTCAACAATGGAATTTGATATGATTCCATCTTCCCAGCGGGAAAGGAATGCTTTCAGTACAGTTATAAAGGTGCAAGTGGCAGAAAGCTCCATGCAAGAAGGAAAACAGTGCTGATGACAGCACCCCTGCTGATTTCCGCATGCAACTGCGCCCTGAAAGCCAGCACATTTACCCCATGGTCCAAGGGTGACAGGCAGCATTGTAACTTAGGGCCTGGACACCAGAATCCCATCAGAAGAGCGCTTTACAGTACTTAGCCCAAATTGCTCCAAGTAAATAGTCACAAATGGCAGTTTATGCTTCAGATTGATGCATCAACTATGAAATTAAACAGAGCACAGGCAGCTTATGAATACTGAGATTACCGTGTTCTGTCAATATTTTGATTAGCAAAGCACCAAATACTAGCTACAGACCAAAAATAATTCTGTGAGATTACTTACACACCGGAGTTAAGACTTTTATCTAGACAATACAAAGGAAAGGGGCATTTCCAAACCAAATAGGAGAGTTTTTTTTTAAAAGAGGTCTGAATCTGTAACAGGGCTCCAAACCATTTCTGCTGCTGATGGGACCAATTAGATGCATTTTGTGACCATTTTTGGAGAAAAAAAGTTACACTTTGGAGAAATTTTCATTTAATTAATTTAGTTTTATGTACCTCCTGCTATTAAGCTGCATTGTAGATAAAACCCGACTTATTTACCATTTACAGATCATTAAAACCATGTTAGGCAAATTGAACAGAAATGTTAAGCATTACTGACATCAAGGACAAACTGACGAAATTCAGAGTGCGGTTGAACCTTAATCGACTTGAAACACCCTGTTCTTGTTTTAACAAAATATGGAAATGACATAAAAGGTTCAAGTAAGCTTTGTTGTAAAAATCAAATGGTGCTGTATTTGGGCATTTTTACCGTATTATACTGACAAATTTAACGAATATTTAACAAATAACCGATAAGCACTGGATCAATGAGCAGAATCAGAATCAGGTTTGTAATCTATAAAATCTAAACGATGCCCGACCTTTCTGGTGTGTGTGAGGGAGAAAGAGAGTGATTAGGGTGGGGAACTAACACATGGCTGTCGTCATCGTAGCAAGGCAGGCTGGGAAAGATTCTGCGCATGATGTCAGCAGCCTGACTTCGGTCCATAAGTACTTTCACTCCCAGTGTCCCTTTGGTGACTTCTTCCATTAAAATAAAACACTACATTGTTAAAAAATATAAAAAAAAAACAGAAAAAAAATGGGAAAAATATGATTGTGTTGCTTTGCATGATGATTTAAGCGGTGCCTCTAAATTTTGTGCTGGTGTTCCTAAAATTTTTAGTAAGGAGCACCAGTGCCACTAGTGGAAAAAGTTAGTCTGGAGTCCCATATAAATAAAAAATCTATTTTAAATTCCTGTCCAGCAGAGGAAAGTTCCGTAATATTAACACAAAGCAAAATCATCTTTTTTCTTCCCCCAGTGGGTCCTGGATACCCAGTTATATTCCATAAAATTTAACAGTAATGAAAAGGTTTATTTGCTAACCAAAATTAGCATAATGAGTGACTTTCAACCAAAGTACATTAATAGTCAGGTAAAGAAACTGACCGTCTAGCTGAGATATATAATCTAATTGTCCTTTGTGATTAGATTTCCTCATATGTTAAAAAAGTCATTAAACTCGTGAAAAGAAAATCCAATTTATTATAAAGGTTGACAATAATGCTGAACGGACAGTGAGAAAATTAAAGGGTTCAGAAACAATCAGACTGCCTTGGGTCAGCATAGAGAATAAAGTAGGTCTTTGCATTTTTCATTTGAAAGTTTCTATCCTGAAAAATCCAAATCTAAAGCATCTTTTGGCCCACATTGATTGGTAAAGGTGACAAAGGCCTTCTCCAAATTGCACTGGCCGTACAGAATCTCAGGAAAAATATATATTATCCAACGGTGTCCCAAGCCCTAGTGCTGCTAATCATTAAATGGTCATTAAACAGGGTCATGCTGAAGAAGTTTAACACTTAGAACCATATTCATTTCGAGCATTTTTCTATCCTTTTGATTTTAAGCGTATTACATTGCATGTACATGTACATATGCTTTACATTTTTGTTTTCTGGACCTTCTTGGCTACTCAGATATGTCATAATTTTATGTGTAAATGCTGACACAGTCTTGCTATCATCCTTTGTATGAGGAAAAACTACCTGTGCCCGTTGAAATTTCTCAATTTTTAGTCACATCTAATATAAGAATTTGCAGGCACTACAAATATAATCTTATAATATATAAATATTAAGATATATAAATATATATAAAAAGTATTTCTTATGCTGAGATTAGAATTCCAATGATGTGGGCATACAGGCTTTCCACTGGGAACCTTTGCATGGTTAGTTGTGAAGAAATGAATAACCCGACTGGTAACCCACTGAAGTTATCTGATAACTTAATAATTTGGGGGCAGATTGTGGCTCAGCAGGTTAAGCTCTGTGCCTGTAATCAGAAGGTCGCCGGTTTAAGCCCAGCCTCTGGCCGTCTTATTTTTATATTAGTATTTTATAACGTCAAAGTAATTGAAATAGAAAAGCACTGTTTAGTTTCTGATCCAATTAAGAGAACAGATATTACAAAAAAATAAAATAAAAAGCCTGAGATTAATGGGTGTGATAATCATGGGATTCTAAAGTTTTAAAGCAATACCATAAGTTTCACACATTTTTTCAACTTTAAAAATCAAAAATGTACCATTCAAAATGTCAAATAAACTTCCCCAACTTAAAGAGGCTAACGAGTTTTATTTCCTCAGCCACAGGCCACAAAATCAGGAAGAGCTGCAGTTATCAAACTGACGTAAACCAAAACAAATGTACCGTTTCTGAAAGGCTTCCTCTGTGCTGAGCTCTCCTTGGGCGTGGTGCAGAAGATCAGGGTGACGGACAAAGGGCACCCTGTCGCACCTGAAGCTCAGCCTAGCAGGACTGCATCAGAAGCACTCAACACGACTTCATTTTGGTTAGGGGAATACAATACATGATCTATTTTTAAACGTGCATTAGGATACAAGATAAGAGTGCAATTAAAAAAAAACCTAATAGCTGAAAACCTAGATAAAATATTTAGCTAAAACTTTATGGGAGGGAGTGTGACGTGGACTGTGAACACCCTCAGTTACGAACCAAGCAGCTTCGTTGTGCCCACAGAAGTGGCACCAGCATAATTCGCTGTATACGTTAAACACTGTATGTATATAACAACAGTAATCAGTGTTGTTATCGTTGCAGTAAACCTGGGGGGTCCAACTGCAGTCTTGGAGAGCTAGAACCCAACACAGTTTGTAGATTTCCCTGCTCAAACATACCTATTAGCTGATTAAGATGTTTTTGAGCGGGGAAATCTGCAGCCTTGCAGTAAACGGCACATTTGCACGCCTGGACATTACCGCACGTTTCTGCGTTATTTAGCTCCGTATTACCAACATGTCAGCGACACGGATGAGCGAAAAAGCTTTGGAGGAAGCACCGGATTCGCTACTTCAGCAGTGATAAGCTCCAATTAGAAGACACGCCGGCCGTGCGTGCCTTTCTACGTAAGACGCACGGACTAAGCACCTGTACTACCCTTGATCGGAATTTGGCTATGTATTATGCATTTATTTTATATATAAATAAACTAATGAGTACATTTTTTGCATTAAATTTGTAAATGTACGCTACTCTGTATTTTCTAACGAATGTGTGTTGAGCGTGATTAAGCTTTATTACGCAATGAATTTTATTTTATTTATTTTATGGTTTATTTGACATGGACAGTGCACATTAATAAACATAAAATGTAAATATGCCAGAATTAGCCAAAGTGGCTATTTTACATCTGTCGTCCATGGACCGATGGTAACAGATCTAATGCTTTTCTGAAATTGTAATATGTGTAACCGGGCGCTTTATGAATGACTTATGTCACGGGGACGTAACTCTAGAAAACCAGTATACCATACTTAAAAACCCACAAAAAATCAGCACTGATAAGCCAAAAGACTACACATTAGAATATACACATTACGTTAAATAATATATGGTGTTTATTTCATATTATATTACATTATCCTATAAAATCAAGGAAAATTGTGTTTATTTAATTAGGACTACATAAAACTACTAACTACTTGTCACTTTACACTTGTTGACACACTGTCTGCTTTATATAAGTATATTGTGACTTTATTTATTGCTGTAAATCCTGGTCTTGTGTTATTATTTACTGTTCATTTATTGTTTCCGTAACTGTCCTTTAACATGTGTTCTTATTTGTTTATTGATGCTGCTACTGGGAGTGAGCCAAACAGTTTTTCATTGTATGTACATTTGTGCAGTGACAAAGAATTCTGATTCTGAGCATTACATTTCATCTAACTGTAATGACCTGCTAACAGACTTAACTGTTAATATATATAGTTGAAAAGGCAAACGAATTTAATTTAAACTTATGGAAACAGATAAAGATCAAATTAACCCTCTGACAATATTGCAGCACCGAATGACTGTGAAAACAGATATTAAATTATTAATATAAGACATTTAGCAGTCGGGCCCATTGTAGCAGGCACATTAAACTCCTAAAAGTGTGCTATTTTTAATTTAAACGCTCGTTTTACCTGAGCAATTAAAATAAATCTACCACTTTGCTTTTCTGAACAGGCTGCTCAGCATGAATTACTTCAGTACAATATCCAGCTGTACAAATGGGTGGAAATTGAAAGTGTCATTAAACAAAGATAAAAAGTGTGTATGTGTGTGTGTGTGTGTGTGTGTGTCAGGAAAGCATTCACATTTTAGTACTGGTCCCATGTGTTAAAGTGCTGTGCTTTTGCATCCCTAATCTATAGACATTCGTCCAGAATTGATCTAAGGGGACCGTAATGCCAGCTTAGGACATGCGTCTTAAGTCTCTATCTGGCACGATGTGACTGATATTACGACACCTGTTGTCATGGGTAGGACTTTGCCCCAGGTGACCAGGCTTGGGGGCTCCGGCCTGCCCCCTCCCAGAACCTCCCAGGACGAGCCCCCTGGGGGTGAGAGCACTGCGCTCCCGGGCCTCCTCCCCAAGCGCAGGGCGCCGGAAGGCTTCTGCGTTTGCGGTAATGAGAGAATCCCCCCCGGCCTCGTGACCGGATCCGCGTGCGTGCTGACGACACGCGCAGAGCCCCCCCCCTCACCGAAGAGGAAACCGCTACGCAGCCGAGCGGCCGCCGATGGGAGCCCGGAGCCCCGCTGCCCGACCGCCCCGCCGCCATGCCCGGCGCTAGATAACCGCCGCACGCCGGTAGCCGCGACCGCTTTTTGTTTGTCACTCCGGAGGAGGAAGATGGAGAAGCAGCAGCCGCGGCTTTTGTCGTCCCAGCTCCTGGCGAAGGGCCGGCTGCTGGAGGTGGCCTTAGACGGCGAGCGGCTGTCCTGGAGGGAGCAGCCGAGGAGGACGCGCATCTCGGGGGGCGTCAGGGACGCCCTGAGAGCCGGTGAGTGCGACGGGAGCCCGAGGCCACCGTCCGGGCGGGGGGCTCGGCCGCCCGCAGCCTCGCTTCGCGGTCGGTACCGGCGCCGGGACCGGGACCCGCAGAGCCCTGGACCGCTCCTGGCGCGGTCTGCGCACGGAAAGCGCTGTAAGGATGTAAGGAATCTGATAGTGCGCTTTGTTACACTGTCACAGGCTGCGCTTCTCTGTGAGGCCGACGGGGGGCGCTGCGCCTTTACGTGTGGGGGACTCTGAGGGAGCGCTGTGCCTTTACGTGTGGGGGACTCTGAGGGGGCGCTGTGCCTTTACGTGTGTGGGACTCTGAGGGGGCGCTGTGCCTTTACGTGTGTGGGACTC
>JAODKN010000001.1:8628319-8642012 GCA_026774425.1 Petrocephalus zakoni | reverse complement strand
GTGTAGCTGCTGTAAAGAAAGTGACTGTGCTGCCAGCCCCATAGTGGTACAGTGTACCATGTGTAGCTGCTGTAAAGAAAGTGACTGTGCTGCCAGCCCCATAGTGGTACAGTGTACCATGTGTAGCTGCTGTAAAGAAAGTGACTGTGCTGCCAGCCCCATAGTGGTACAGTACACATCTACCTTATAATAGCCATAATCAGCCACAGAGTGGGACTAATTTTCAGCCCATGTTGTCTTCATTCTGGGGGAACTATTATAAATGATGCCGCAGTTCAGGTCTTATTTTCCCTATAAGTATATTACAAACATTTCAAAAAGAAAAGAAATAACTTTTCAGCCCCACCTGGCCACTTTCTAACATCCATAGTTTGAGAAACTTCCACTGATTAGCTATAACAAGGGATTAGATGTGGCCCCGTCCCCAACTGCAAAATGTGAAGTGATCACACTGATGCGCAGGCCGCATAATTTCATGTTTCTCATTGCAGAACGATCGTGGTCTATTGTGTGTGTGTGGGTGGGTTTGCATAGATCACTTTTGAGTACCAGAATGTCCCCAAAGTGTGGTAAAACCTGAAATTTCCCTACTTTCGGAGACAACATTTCAGGTCCCCATTTGGAAAACCTCAATTTTATAAAAATCTGTGAATGGAATCAAAAAAGTAAAAATGCCAAAAGTCTTGTTGGTTACTTATGGTTAAGGTTAGGGCTGGGTTGGGGTTAAGGGTGTCATGATTGAGATTAGAGTTTTTCCCATAGAAATGAATGGAAGGTCCCCATTTAGACTGGTACGCCGAGACTGTGTGTGTGTGCCTGCAAGAGAAAAGTTGCTGGTTAACATTCTGAATCATTCTTGTGTATTATTTTGCTTCCAAACGGCTCAATTTTAAATTTGTCAAATTATTTTCTGACCGGCACCCATCGGCAACTCTCCGAAATCTCCTGATTGGTTACTCTGGGTCTGCCAAAATACTCGATTACAATAATAAACATGCATTTTACATATGCATTTACATTCTCTCCAGGAATTAATAAAATATCAGTATGAACTGTACTGTATGAAAAGTGCTTCACACCAAGCTGTGAACTGGGATGATGGTTCAGGCATCCCAGCCCAGAACCTGCTCCAAATGAGGCGCTGATGCTGCTGGTTTCAAATCAGCCTCCACAGAGCAGCCAGCAGGAGGTGCCATGGGGCCATCCTCTAACATGGGTTAAGGAGGCAAAACTGAGCTCCGTTTGACCCACGAGACTCGTTAAGCTGCATGCCTAACGATGCTCAGACTAATTGCACACCCCCACCCTACGGGACCCATCAGCCCAAGTCTGATGTTCAAAGTCTCTCCAGGGCTTCACGCCAAACAACACGATTAACCGCGTCACGTTTGCTAACTCAGGAGCTGCCAGATAGATTCACATCACAGAGTCCACAGCTAATCTACCTGGGAGCAGAACTGACTTGGGAAACGGGAACCACATACCTGGACAGGAGAGCGTGATAGGAGGAGGCAGCAACCTACACAAACCAATATCCATCAATCAGTCATTCAATCAGTCTTTATTTACATAGCACTGTTTTAACCACAGGGTTAACAAAGTGCTTACAATAGCACTTAGGGCTTACCATAGCAGACAGTGACTGGAGTCACATGGTGCAGCAGGACTCCAGTCAGGCACTCAGGCACAGCAAACTTGCCGAACCTTGGTCTTGGAGGTGCTCGGACCCAATGTTGCATCATGCCGTACTGGTTATGTGTCAGTGTAGTTAATCTGAAGGTCTCATACACTCAGTGTTCCTGGACTGATAACCAGGGATTAGATCTTTGTCCTGCTGCAATAATAATCACACATTTCCACAAGGCCAAAGGACGAACCATAAACTTTCCATGTCCTCTTTCATCAGCTGCCCCTGTGTTTACTCTTGCCTTAGCTTTGGCACCTTTTCCCAGAAGTCTGCTGGTCACCCCCTGCAGCAGCCCTTTAGTACATCGGGGTTTACAGGAGACCCTATTGCAACAGGCTGTAATCCTCGAGGGGGGCCATGAATATAATGAGGATGGGTGTACTCACAGGATAGCATTCTCAGAGAAAGGCATACTCACGCAATGGTGTACTCACAATAGGGCATACTCTCAGAAAGGCATACTCACAGGATGGTGTGCTCTCAGTAGGGCAAACCCTTAGAAAGGCAATATCACAGGATGGTGTACACACAGAACACAAACACATACGCACAGTATGGTGTACTTACAGAAAGGCATACTCATAGAATTGTGTACTCACAGTAGGGCAAACTCACAGGATGGTGTGCTCACAGAATTGGAATTACCAGGCCCACAGTCACTTAAAGTCACCACTTTGATAAAGTGTGCAGATACGATGCTAGAGATTGAAAACAAGGATGTACAGACACAAAGACACTGGGACAAGACAGACATAGCGATAGAGACACGCGGGAAGACAAGCATACAAGTGTAGCTGAGGTGGCCTTTCCCTCTGAGATAGTCTTGTAGTGCCCCCTTGTGGACAGTATGGTTAAGCTTCCTTTTCTAACCATAGTGATTGTGAATGTGTGTGGAGATTTTTATCCCCAGGTAAACAAACTGTTTCATTAGTTTTCCATTAAAATGGACAAACATGTCCTTAGTCAGGGCAGGACAGAGTAGCAAGGTAAAGTCTAAAACACCATTACAGAACATGATCCAATCAGCACTTAGATATCACTGATATTTCTGCAGAAATTCCCCTACACCCCACTCCCTCCAATAATTTAGCAATGAGAGTATTGAGTACAGTTGATTGGACGGAGGCTCTGAGCCACACTGATGATGACGGGGTTACAGAGGCACACTCACAGAGGCAGTAAAACGACAGTGGATGCTCAGGGGGCGGTCAGGAGACGGAGGACGATGGTACGGGTATGTACGTCAGCCCCACGGTGGGGATAGCAGTTGTAATGACCACATCCATCACGCAGACGGCCTGACGTCCCCTCACACAATCAAAAGCCCATCTTCATCTGTCTTTCCTTCCCCGTCCCTCCATCAGCTGCTTCATCCTTGAGCCTGACTCCCTTGTGGCCGTGTGCCACGGGTCACCTGATTCAGGGTCAGAGGTCACGGCTGAGGTGCTTATTGGTCTTCTTGGCAAGGACAACAAATAGTGTGGCAATCCTGCGAACTAGGGATGCTGCGATCATCCACAGAGCTTCCTCTCAAAGGTCGAGGGATGACACGGATTCGGACTCAGAAGAGCCGTTCTTGGGATGTGCCAGGTCTCGGGAGAGCCGTTCCTTGGACCAATGAGGAGACCTGTTCTTGGGACAAGCGAGGAACCAGGACACCCAAGGAGCAATTCCTGGGATAAATTGGGACCAGGGAAAGCTGCTCCTGGGACACGGCTGAATGCATTGACGGCTTTCATCTGCTCAGCGCTGCTAGAGAAGGTGGTGAAGATGAAGACCTTAACGTTTCTGCACAAAGACAAAGAGTAACATACTAATCGATATTCCCCTGGCCAAAGCATCCATCAAGACAGCACCACACTGTGAGGAGGCCCAGCGAGAGGGACTTTGTCCCTGTGATTTGTGTCGGGGGGGAGGGAGCCCAAGGGCCAGTGTTCTCAGTGGAGCATATTGCTGTTGCTCTGGTAACAAGGTCCACTCGTGCAGAGCCTGCTGGGTAATAACGTTCCAGCTTCCTCTTTGTCTTACGAATCGGCTTCACGCAGGGGCTGCAGGCAACCTCTCGATCCATTTCCACTCCCAGCTTACTGGCGTTGTCACGGGAACGGCATGCGCTGGCCGGCTTGAGGTTCTGCCCCAAAGAAAGCCACACGTATGAGAAATCCTTTCCTCTTCAGTCATAAGAATAAAGGCATACAGTACCAAACGCTCAGCCCTAGTGTCCTTCTGCATAAATTCCATCTAAATGATGCAGGAATGAATCGCAGCCACTCTGTTGTGAAAGGCACCATATAAAAATAAACTGAATTGAATTCTGGATTACACCATTTTTGGTGGTTTGATGACTTGTATTGCCTGACTGATGCCCGTATCCAGGACAACCTTACTTGCTTAACTACTGAATTGACTCGCTTCCCATTTACACAGCAGATCAGAATTTTATGAATTAAGAAGAAGAAGAAGAGCTGGGGGTGGGATAAAATGGAAAACTACATAAATATGCCTAACAATTCAAGAGGAGAGATTAAAGCATCAGGTGCAGCTACATTAATTTTTCCTTATTGTTATTCACTTCTGCAATTCAGAGGGCCATCATCAGCTCTGCAGGAAACGTTCTGACCCAGATGTGAGGACACAGCTCACACAGGCATTACTGCTCTCTGGGGAACACCTGACCAGGTCCAAAGGAGACTGGCTGGTTCCTCAATGGCATCCATGGAACAAACACATCCATCTCTGCACCAGATGTCCTCTGTCCAGTCCTGGTCCTCCTAGCATCACAGCCAGATGTCACTTCAGGGAGCAGCCAGAGACGCACAATGGACTGACCCGGGCCAAGTGCTCGGTTGGTTTAAAACCACAGCAATGGACATGAACAAGAAACCAGCTGCATGCTGGTTCACTAATGAAAACCACCATGGGGAGAATGGAGGTCAGGTTCTGAATGCCATGCTCAGAAACTTGGTGTGTGTGAATGTATATCTATCTCCACGGCAGAGAGCAAGGTATGGGACTGGGAGCCGTAGTGGAATCCAGGCCCAGCTGGGACAGGCCACAGCTCCGTTCTGGTGGATGGCGTAGAGAGCCAGCTTGTCGGCATGAAAAGATAAATACACAGCATTATTATGCGGCCATGAAACCTTCAGCTCTACCATCACTCTACTCTGGCTCCGCCTACACGCCAGGCCCATCCCTCATGGATGGAGCAGAGACGCTCTTGCCTCCCGGTAGTCCGTTCTGGTCTACACACGTCCCGACGAGAGCCTCCGGCAGACGGAAAACACTACGCATCCTGGCGTCAGTGAGCGATGGAGGCGTGGTGGGAGGTCCCAGCTGGTTCGCGGCAGACCAATCACCAGAGGGCGCCGCGACAGCAGTGCCCCGGAGCAATAAATTCCGTCAGGCAGCTGCATTCGGTGAGCTTCGGCATATCACATCTGCCGGACCAGCACACATTCATCACGGCCTCCCCAAAGCACCAGCCTCTCACACAGGCCCAGGGAAGATCTATGGTGGGCAGCTGGTCAAGATCATACATGTCCTGGGGGTCGGGTGGCTGTCTGGGCGGCTGGCTTCCTCATCCTCGTGCAAAAGTCTCAGTAGCTTACCAGTTTCCCTCCACTGGGTTCTAACTTGTTAGATGTGAAAATTACACACAGATTGAAGTGAAGTATGACTCCTTTTCCTAATTCAGAACCAGTGCCAGGCTAATTATTACACTATAGCCAGATATGAAGGACATCTTTATCATGGCACTACAACATGGTAAAGTAACCTCCCAGAAAGACAAGGGGAGCCGCACTGTTCTGGGCTTTAAGTTCCCAGGCACTGATGAGCCTCATGATATTTTGCCACAAGGCTGCTTCCCAGTGGAAAGCCTGCGAAGGAAGAGGGACAGGGAACGGGTGCGGGGGCAGTAATTACATGATGAATGCCTAACGAGGGGGAGGTCAGAAGGTCACTTTAATTAAAGTGCAGTGGCCCTTTAAAGGCAGGAGCGTGGCCTGTTTGGTGACGGGAGGCACAGGCCATCTTCACTCCCCTACATCAAGTGTAACTGTGGCTGTGCTACACACTCAGGGTGACTGCCATTGGGTCATGCAATAAATCACCACAGTATAGCGAGACATCCACTGAGAGAGATGCCCCATGAAAGAAACATTTTGTCTGCATTGTGGAGACATGTCCACAGAGACGTCGGCGTTATGAAAGAACTGAGAACAAGAAATATGCCCATTGAGAAAGATATGTCTGCATTATGGGATGTCCACTAATGCATTTTGTCTGCATTTTGAAGAAGATGTCCACTAAGAGAGACATTTTCTGCATTATGAGAGATGTCCACTGAGAGAGACATCGTCTGCAATATGAGAGATGTCCACTGAGAGAGATATCATCTGCATCATCTGCATTATGAGAAATGTCCACTGAGGGAAACATCATCTGCATTATGAGAAATGTCCATTGAGGGGAACATCATCTGCATTATGAGAGATGTCCACTGAGGGAGATATTATCTCTGTATTATGAGAGAAATGTCCACTGAGACATTGTCTGCATTCTGAGAGGGATGGCCACTGAGCAAGTCATTACGTATGCATTATGAGAGAGACGTCATTTGAGATGCCCATTGGGACATTTTGTCAGCATTGTCAGATATCCAGAGACATTTTATCTGCACTGAGACAGACCATGAGACAGAAAACCCCTGAAAACACATTATATCTGCAATATGAAAGAGATGTCCACCAAAAGCACATTAAGTCTGCATTATGAGAGAAATGTCTACTGAAGACATTTGCCAACAGCAGAGCAGATCAGAGGGATTCAGGAGGGATTCACATGTCTGGATCTGTGTGGTTTCTTACCCCCTTTGAGCATGTGTCTGCAATGAGGCCCCATCTCCTCACACTCTCCCACGATACACAATGCAGTTTCCGACCCTCCACCACGCCTCACATGGGTACCCAAGCACACGGGTCTGACTCCACCATACTGCGGAGATTAATAGCCCCGGCAAAATGCCCATATGGTGAACAAGGGCAAGACCGTAAGCGTTCATTGCTCACTCATGACCATCTTCTGCATTGTGCTCTGGGTTCAAGCTGCAGCGTGCTACACTGTCACAAACCATACTCCAGTTTGAGTCCCATTGGGGGGGGGTCCTATTAGTGCTTCATGCACCATTTGCTATATTTTCTGACCCCACTGGATGGTGCTCTCTTTTCAAAAAAGGGCTCAAAGCAAAGCAAGACGCCACCTAGTGGGGGTTATAAAATACATCAAATGGTTCATGAAGCTTGATTTAGCCATCACTAGTCCCTATCTCTTGTCCTGAACCCAAAGACACTGCACATTATGCTACACTGCCCCTGGTGGTCACATCACACAGTGCAGCTCTGCTTCAGGACCCATTCACAGCCCATCCAGATGGTCGTGGCACCGTAGCGACGCTGGTGTTTAGTTCTCCTAACAAACCAGGTGCCCCCAACAGGCAAGCCTCCACCTGCAGAGCCCCCATCCAGGGTAATGAGGGGTGGGGCTCAGTTGGGCCAGACATGTGACAGGGCTCTTCGATTATCCACAAGCAGATCCTCGGAGCCCCAGGAAAAGGCAGACAGGTCCAGCAGGAGGAGGAGAGGAGGACAGGGGTCTGCAGGGGCTGCCTGAGCAGCGAGATGCCAAGCAATCCCTCAACACATGCTAATAACTCACCATTAGCTGCTGTTGGGGGGGGTGGTGGTTTGCGAAGTTCTCTGCTGTGTGCTGTACACTGCTGGGGGCCGTAGGCACCAGCTGCCATGCCCCCAAGGCACTACCAGCCTTTCCACACACCCATGCTATGTCGCTGAGCTTCACGGCCAGAGGAACACAGCAGCCGACCAGCCGGCGGCAAACCCTGGAGGGCAACTCGATGTGTCGAGAGGGGCAGTAAATGAGGGGGCAAAATGAGTGCCCCAAATTAGTGAACGAGTGCAGCTGGACTCGGTGTTCAGCCTGGGGGAGGCAAAGAGTCTGACCTGACTGGGCTCTGGAGCACAGTGAAGCTCCTCTGCCCCTCTGAGAGGTTGGTGTCCCCTAAAGCATCATGTGACCCTCCTCCTGGTGATCAGCAAACTCATTTTTAAGGTAGCAGAGCTTAGATCAAAGCATGTCAGTCTCTTCTTCAGACACTTCAGATTTGGCCTGAAGGGGGCATCACACTAGAAAACATGCAGCTTTCATTGATGGACACTGACAGCTCCAACGTGTCGTGTCTCACAACTGCCTCGCCCATGCATCCTCCAATACCAGCCTCCCCAACCCCGGTGACAGCAGAAATTGAGAAAGTGACAAACAATGGAGAATTGCGATGTCACAGTAACATGTGGTGGCAGCCTTGTGTTATTACAAAATAACAGAGGTATTCTGGAATTAACTCCACAGGGTGAGTGAAAAGGTCAGGGGGCATCTGCCCTTCCTGATTGATGTAGCACCTGTGACAACTGACACGCTGTGACGCTGGACACGCTGTCACTTCCCCTTCAATTAATAAAGCATCTGGCTGTGATCAGTGTCACCCAGAGAACCTTACGTGCCACTCAGAACTTTTCCCGAGTTCACAAACTACACTGCAGTCCAGAAACTCATTCACCCTCCGAAGACCTGCACCGGTTTCAGCAGAGCAACCCACACATGTGCACATGCCTCCTCATTTTAACTATCTGCTGGTGAATAAAGGCTACCAATTGGCCCGGAAGCAAAGCAGCATCATTAAAAACACGCCCCCACCTTCTCCAGGCAATAGGCCCCCCTCTCTCGGCTGGCTAATTAGAATAGACAGCCTGATGTAAATGCCAGTAACTCGAGAGCGCCACCTATTCGACGTGATGCAGTAATTAGACCACAGAAAGGAGAAAGAAACAGCTGTGATTTGGAAACTGACAATGAGGTGACAATGGTCCGTGCCTCCTCTTAGTGCAGTAAGACCAGAATTAAGAGGCCACTGCAGTCAGCCTAAAACCATGTGCACAAAACACTGTCCTGCCTTGCTCAGTGGGAGGGGCACCACAACATTCTGTCCAATAACAAATGTGCACGGGAGCCGTTCTCCAATGAGAGTGTCATATTTATGCAGGGGCGGGGTTTACAAAGGAAGCTCTGAGAGCCCAACCAACTGCATGCCAACATAATAGTGTCCCCTGTGGGGCAGGTAAATAGGGGCATTTATTAATAGCACTTCTTAGTATAAGACCGAGGTTTGACTCTACGCCCGTCTGCCCAGACTGCTGACCCTGTAAACACAATGTGTAAAAGTGTGTGACACACTTTTACACGCAGGCAGAGCAGATCCAAACGGAGCCCAGAACCATTGACCCCGCTTAGCCGTCCAGCACCAGGAGCATTTTATAATGGCCCTGAAACACCTCTTGCTGGGAGAACTTCTGTTATCTCCCGGTGAAGTGAACTTTAAGAACACATTACACAGCAATTAACAGGAACAGCTGGGGCATCGGGCCGGATTTGGCCTGTAATTAGCTGGGAAATGTCAGCCGATCATGCCAGAGGGATTTCCCTCGCCCCAGGCCCACTCAGGCAGCCGGGCTGGGCGCAAGATAGGGAGATGTTAAACGTCAACGCGGAGACGCGAGCCTCTGAACAACGGGGGGTTGCTGGGCGGGCAGCTAAAGCACAGGAGGAGCCGTTACACAGGGGACGTCGGGAGATCAGCAGTGGGACCTCAGCAATGCAGCAGCATCTCCTTAAGGCGGCCGCAAACTTCAGATGAACTTGTTTCGTTAGTATGAAAATTGTCGTGTAAATGGTTGGCTTCCCTGTCTGTGCCACCACTAGTATTAAACCAATAATGGCTATTAATAAAGAAAGTGACTTGCAATTTAAAAGAGCCGTCATCTCCTTTATTATGGCTCTTATTATGGCTCTTATTATGGCTCTTATTATGGCATGCTTATTATGGCATGCTTATTATGGCTCTTATTATGGCTCTTATTATGGCATGCTCTAGTCTACGGTTGTGTTGTGATACAGAAGGAACAAGGCAGCGGTGTTTGTATACGTGTGATGGATCGTTTGTGGCAATGTGCTTGATTACATTCTATCTGGATGGTGTTTGACGTATACGGTCACCTTGGGGGGGGGGGGGGGATCTGGTACTGACACACACACTGCTGTGATGGTCTATACTGATGGTCCCTCTAGCTGCGACCCAGCCCAAACGGGACATTGCTGGCTACAGCTACCAGGCCTGGCTGCCAGTTTGGCACCAGGGAGTGAAGCCTGCAGCCTGTTGGCCTAACATACTTACATACTCCAGACAGGGATGCCCTGAATTATTCACAATGAGTGGCTGCAGAAGGCCTCGCCATTGCTGCAGAGCAACAGCGTCCGATTCCAGAGAGTGCCTGGGAAGGATATGATATTTAAATGCCCCCCGTGGCCCTGCCTCTAAAAGCTGCAACAGCACACGGTAAACAGGACACGCGTGTTTACTGAAGGTTATTGCCATGTCTGACACGATGTTCCTTCAGGCCCGCAGACCCCCA
The DNA here is from genome assembly GCA_026774425.1 of Petrocephalus zakoni. Classification (NCBI taxonomy): domain Eukaryota; kingdom Metazoa; phylum Chordata; class Actinopteri; order Osteoglossiformes; family Mormyridae; genus Petrocephalus; species Petrocephalus zakoni. The sequence goes on along the minus strand of JAODKN010000001.1, from coordinate 8,631,782 downwards.
GGTCCCAGTTCCGGTGTCAGACCCCCCACCGGGGTAAGTCACCCAAGGGACAGGGATGTGTGCCCAGACCCAAAAAGACCCCCTCTAATGCAAGCAGATCCTGCACTTCATACTGACAAGATGTTTAGGAACCACACAGCCCGCCTTCCTGAATGAAGAATGAAGGACAGAGTACTTCCAGAAATAAGGAGTTCATTGTTTAAGTAAAGGGTGATGTGTTTTTATTTACTTCTGAAGTATAAAGGTACTGAAACTGTTACGTTACTGTGGCCCAAAAACCGCGACATATTGAACCATGGAAAAACCGTACCGTTACACCCCTAGGGAGTTTCACAGAGAGCGCCTGGGAAGGATATAATCTCAGATAAACTGGGTTATTACACTTTTTTGGGAAAAGGCCTTGAGTGATTCCGTTGCAAACTCACATATAGCACGGTGGTAAAATCCTGTACTTTTCAATTTCTTTGTTTCATTTCAGGTTTTGTTTATTTGGTTTTCAAGTTTCAGAAAATGTAATATTTACAGTATATGTCTGTTTGTAATATATCTTTATACATTTAAGATTAGTAATGAACCGACAAGAACATTTCTGGTCGATACGGTCAGCTGATAACACCAATACTGATTATTGGGGAGGTACTGCTTATGGGTTAAATGAAGAGGACACATTTTGTTGTTGTCAACAATGACATTTAATCACCTCATTTAAATTAACTACATTCCAAAAATATGAAAAAGTATTTATTTTTTGGTAAGGAAATGCCATCTCCGGCACACCACAAGTCTCTGAGTACTATGTTTTACAACTGTATACGCCTTACACGTTTATAACATTTATAACAGAGAAGGGCTGATCATAAAGGGTGGGAAACTGTAATTTTCTGAGTAATATCTTTTGATTTCGTACTGTCTGCACTGAATGAGAGAAGGAGAGTGACGTCGGTTGGTAAACGTCAGTAACTTTCAGTTAGTAACGTTCCTCCATACCGTTTTATAACAAACACATTGTAAATATACCAATATCAGTTAACTGAACAGAGATCGTAAACAGCGGAAACACTGCAAGTGGTTACAGAAACTCTGACTATGTAATTGGTCAAAAGTGGGGTCATTCTGCGGTACTGAGCCAGCACGGCGGACTGGCACCGCCACAGCTCCGGGGAGGTTCGGCAGAGGAGGGGCAACCTTGGACCCATCCGCTGACAGCCTGCTGGGAGCTTCCCGCTCCGGTGAACAACCTTCGTGCCGTTTGTCGGGTTTATGATCTTTCTGCCCCGCTCGTAGTGAAGCAGCCGTCACCTCGGGCCTACAGTTATAGTCAATATAAAGGTGGAACGACTTATTTACGGTACTTACTTACCCACAGGTACGGGCCCACACTTGGTTCTAAAAAGAGTAAATTCATGGTATTCGTGGTAGTGTGGAGGTGAATCGGTACATAGTGATTCCTGATTTACACCCATAACACGCGCGCGCGCACACACACACACACACACACACACACACACACACACACACATCGTTACGTCGCTTTAAACTATGTGATACTAAAGTAGAGCCGGGTCGTGACTGCCTCAGATAAGTGTCGGCTGCGGATTGAACAGTGCCCTGGCATAGACGTCTTGCCAATTAGTAAACTTGTTAATTATTGCATTGCTTAGACGTGACTTGCACACGGTGGGCAGATGCTAGTTACACTGGTCACTTTATTAGGTATACCTGCTCAAGTTCTTATTGTAGCAAAAATTGAATGTAGATCGATATATGTAAGAAGCACAATGTTTAAAATCATGCAGATACATGTCCGGAACTCTAGGTAATGCTTACACTGGTCACTTTATTAGGTATACCTGCTCAAGTTCTTATTGTAGCAAAAATTGAATGTAGATCGATATATGTAAGAAGCACAATGTTTAAAATCATGCAGATACATGTCCGGAACTCTAGGTAATGCTTACATCGGACACCAAAATGGGGAAGAAAGTTATTTAAGTGACTTTGAACATGGCATGGTAGTTGGAGCCAGACAGGCTGGTATGAGTATCAGAAAGTGCTCATCTGCAGCAGTATTCATGCACAACCATCTCATGGTTTATGGAGAATGGGCCTAAAATGTAAAAAACATCTACTACGCAGTGGTTCACTGGGTGAAAATGTCGTGTTAATGGCAGAGGTCAGAGAAGAATGGCCGATGGCCAAGCTGATAGAAAGGCAACAGTAATTCAACCGAGGCATGCAGAAGACCATACCTTCAAATAGTTCATCACAGCAGGTACAATTTCCATGTAATACACAATTGCAAACTGCGTCAAAAACTTGTCACCAAATCTTTGCAGTTTTAGGTTTTACTGAAAGAAGAGGAAAAAAGTTTTACTCCATGATGATGGCACAAGGTCTGTCTTTTGGCATTTACTAATCCGCACATTTCCCGAAACGTCCCCCACAAGGTTTAGAAAACAAAACAAAAACGTTTTCAAAGATCTCCCACGCATTTCACAGCTCCCCTGTGATTATGAGCTTAATGTAAATGTATGTACACCCTTTGGAGCTATTCTTTAGGGCACATAAATCCTCATTTTCATTGCTCTGCATTAAGCAAATGTGCAGTTATATTCTTGTACTCTAGTGCCCCCTTGTGGCACACCATTGTATCCACTTCGGTATTTTACACCAAGGCACAGTAGTCCCGAACCGTTCTGAAACCTACGCACTGCAGATGATCTGGAAATCGCTAGATGACGTGAAGACGAGGGGCAGGATTATAGTCAGGTTAGGTCACCAAGTCACTAAACCTGAAATGTCCCTTTATGTCTGGCCATGTGGTAGTCATATTACCAAGGGGTGTATACAGGACAGACGCGTGCCACTTCAAGTTCAACTTCACTTCAACTCTCTTCTTACCATGAAAGTCTGAAAAAAGTCCCATTTTTGCCCCAGCACTGAGCACCCCCTTGTGGAGCTAGGAAGGTGTGAATGATGTTCAGTGCTTTAAGCACACAGGTGGAGGAGATGCATTATCAACGGCCCTTAGAGCTTGAATATGACACAGTGTAAACACACCAGGAAATGGAATCTAGAGCAGACCGAACTCTTTGTTGGCACCTTGTTGTTGACAAACTGGCCCAGAAACCACCTGACCTTTTAAGATGAGGGGGTCTCCTGGGGTTGAGCTGAATGGCTGAACAGTTGCTGACATCTCAGCTAAGTCTCGACCAGATGAGTAAAACCCACATATTTGCTGGTGGTTCACTGACCTGCTTTCACTTGACAGTCACATCCACCTCCAGTGAATCACGTGACAGGTCTAACAGTCAGCTGACCTCTGAAACATTGTGTTAGTCAAGCCGGGGTACAGAAGCACGTCATCCCTATCCATTAGGTCCTCTAGGTCGACCGATGTATCGGTTTTGCCGATTAATCGGCACCGATAGTTGATTCCCGGAACTATCGGTTATCGGCAAAA
>JAODKN010000001.1:8607686-8623233 GCA_026774425.1 Petrocephalus zakoni | reverse complement strand
AGACCTGATGTGGTGTGTGGTGGTGGTTGCTCATAATAATGTAAAGGCAATTCTGGCGAGTGAGGGATGACAAGATGGGGTGGGGGGGTGGAGAGATTCCATATGAAATGCTGCTGGACCACATAAACATGGGACCTGTACTGCGGTAAGGTGCACAGCTAGATAGCAACCCGCAGAGCAGCTGGTTAAAGCCGATGGTGACGGAAAGTGGGGTCGGTTACAGCAGACGGCAACCGACAGAGAGGCCAGTTAAAGCAGATGCCGACCTATAGGGGAGCCAGTTAAGGCAGACGGTGACCCACAGGGGAGCCAGTTAAAGCAGACGCTGACCCACAGGGCAGCCAGTTAAAGCAGACGCTGACCCACAGGGCAGCCAGTTAAGGATGACAGCGACCCAGAGAGGAGCCAGTTAAAGCCGACGGCAACCTGCAGTGAAGCTGGTTAAGTCAGACAGCGACAGTCAGATGTGCTGAGCAAAGTGGATGCTGACCCAGGGGAGCTGGTTAAAGCTGACAGCAACCTGCAGAGGGCCAGGTTAAGGCAGATGGGACCCACAGTAGGACTGGCTAAGGCAGACGGCAACCAACAAACGGGCCGGTTAAGGTAGATGGCGACCCGCAGTGGGACCGGCTAAGGGAAATGCCGACCCGCAGACAGGCCGGTTAAGGTAGACGGCGACCCGCAGTGGGACCGGTAAAGGCAGACGGCGACCTGCAGTGGGACCGGATAAGGTAGACTGCAACCCATAGCTCCATGCTGCTTTTGGTACTGATCCTGATGGCCCTGTACTTTAACCAGCTCCCCTATGGGTCCCCGTTGGGTTTAACTAGCCCCTCTGTGGGACCGGTCTGCCTTAACCAGCTCCTCGGATGGTTACCACCTGCCTTAACCAGCTCCTCTGTGGGTTGCTGGTAGCTATAAATGGCCTCTCTGCGGGTTAAGGCAGACGGGACCCACAGAGGGGCCAGTTAAAGCAGTCATTGACCCAAAGTGGGGTCAGTTAAGGCAGAAAGCCTATCTGCTTAAAGCAGATGCAGATCCAGGGGAGCTGGTTAAGGCAGACAGTGACCCACAGAGTATCCAGTGAAAGCTGATGCCAGCTCACAGGGGAGCCGGTTAAGGCAAAGGGCCATCAGGTTCAACGCAGGAAGCAGCATGGAGCTACGGGCTGCAGTAAAACACCACGCCGTCTATGAGCACATCTATCTAAACACAGCAAGAGCAGCATACGGCCGAGTGCACCCCTGAACATGGATCTGACATATTGTCCCGGGATGGTGACACAGCCCCTAACCAGGCCATCACTACACACCATTAAATGGCTCAGGCTTTAGTTTTTCTTACTTGGTGCTAAGATGAAACCAGCAGGACATGTTCAGACCCATGTGTACAGATACACACTGAGGCACTAAGTGCATTTATAAACCACACACACGCACACGTTAAACTGCAGATTCAGACACACTGCAGACCCTACCTTCTCACACGCAGAGAGCTGAGAGAAAGAGAAAGAGACAGCAGAACACGCATGTAACACACGTGTAACTGCCCCTAAAATCACAGGCTGCAACATGGCCAGGAGCAGAACACGTCAGACCACACATCACACTTTGAATGGGCTGCACAGGAAATACACAGGACCAAACAGATGGCATGGTAACATACAGCTGCCCATTGGTAATGATTAAATGGAGAGCCACAAGACCACCAATATGGCACCGCATGTCTTACACGTCTGGCCCTCACAGAGACGTCACGGTGCCCCAGCACAGGGGCGCAACACCCAGGGGCTCACCCGGCGAGTCACGGCGGCGTTGCTGCGCTCCTTCAGCTGCGGGTCGGTGGGCAGGCTAGTCCAGATGATGTAGGGCGTGTCGTACTTGCGCCTCAGCTTGGGGCAACTCTTGAAGAGGAAGTCGATGATGAAGAACTTGATGCCTGCATACAGTCCTGGGTGCAGGGAGAATGGGGAGGGGTATCAGAGGCAGTAGGTAGGTTGCAGGAAAAATGGCAGCAGGAATATGACGAAGAAGAAGATCTCACCCATGATGAAGCCTAGGAGCTTGTAGGGAAGCAAGCAGGAGGAGATGAAGGCGACCCAGAGGGCGATGTACAGCTTCTGGGTGATTTCTGGCTGCACCCACATGAACAGGCTGGCACACACAGAGAAAACGGTCAAAAAGATGCATCTCCCCATTTCTTCACAGACAGAGGAGGACAAAGAGCAGAGATACACGCTCCAAACTCACTTCTTTATCTTCTCCAAGACATCCGCCATCTTACCGAAAAGGTTCTGCCAAATATAACAAATAAATATTAAGAGCTGAGACTGAAACGTCCTGTGGGGGTCAGGGGTTGCGCTCATCATAGGTTTGGGATTTCCAGTGGCAGCAATCAGGGCCGGACTTGGGTCCATCAGCTTACCTGAGCTTTCTGTGCCACATCAAGAACCAGCTGGAACTTCTCTGACACAGTCAGATCCTCCTTTGGGGGCTCCTGAATGACAGAAAGCGTGTTCTGCTGTGCGGAAACATGACCGACAGCGGCAATGCTAACCGCTTCCTCTTGTCAGTGCTTAGTAAGCATAGGGCAGTCCTTACCACTGGCTCAGAAACTTCAGGCACAATGCTCCACTGAATCCTCCAGCCCCTGAAGGTCGAAACAAAAGGTTCAAATGCACTACAAATCCGTCAGCCTCCTCACAGGCGTCCCCAAGGCCCGAGTGCAGGGCTGAGAAACCTACCTGGAGATGAGATAATTCAAGGACAACCTCAGAATGGCCAGAAACAGGAACATGGGAATAGCCCAGCCGTACCAGGCTGCGTTCATGTAGATCTGAAGTGGAGGCCGAGAACACACGTGAAACACTAATCCATACACATACACATGCACCCCCCTCCTACACACACTCACTACACCACCCGCAAACCCACTGAGGGGGTTCATACTTACAATGAATGCGATGGCTGACGTGTATACAGAATGCCAGTTGGACAAGGCAGACAGATTCCTCATGAAGCTTGTGACAGGTCTGGCTCCTCTCTCTGTTCAGAGAGGAGAACCGTTTCACCCGGAAGCCCATCCGAGAACAACACGTGACCCGACAGCAAAGCGTGCTGCTGTAGATCAGTAGGTCAGCAGGGTACTTACTCAGTCGCCTCATGTTTTCCGTTAACCTGGAAGAGATGACACCGGTTGGTTACTGGGGCAGACCACGACGCATGCGGACGCAGATGCAGCACGGACAGCTGTTCACTGCATCCAAGTGAGTTTCACATCTAACAGAGGCGCGAGTGGCTGCACTGTGGCCCACACACCACACGGGGGCAGCAGAGCATACAAAATCCTGACTCTCACTGCACCAGCCAGGGGAACAATGTGTGAAGGTTAAAACCAACTGGGGATTCCTGTGCCCAGCAGCTCTGAAAGGGACCAAAGCCGTTTCTACTCATGTTTACTGTCAGTAAGCATGACTATTCACACATAACCCATGTGAAACAGACCAGGACAAACAGAACGGTCTTGTTAAATTAGGTCACTGTAAACAGTGTCCAAAACGCATGTTTTCCTGTGAAGTAATACATCACACTGGCATATTCCAGAATTTACGGACGGGTGCAGACTAGTGAAACCACAGATAACCGTGCTGGGAGAAACAGGACAAGGACGAGACCCAGAATGATCCGGGACTAAACGGAGACGGCAAACACAGCGGCATGTTTCCCAGTGACGCAGAGGACTGGCTGAAAGCGAGGGCCCCCTGGCGATGCTAACCAATCAGCACCTGTCACTGCCCTGGTTTCGGGTTAAATGGCCAGTCATACATCCCCATTAATCCAGAATGAGGGTGACCATCTCCTAATGCTGTGAAGCTAAGTGCCTTTGATTTTCATGCCATTTGTACAATTCTGGGGCTTCACATGGCTGCCTTCGGAACTCCCTTGAACTTGCTGGGCCTGTCCTGTACGTCTAATCCCGCCGACTCCATTCAAACTGGAGCCAGCAGGGGGCGCCGTGCCTCTTCACTCACCTCTTGGCACTCAGCGGCTCTTCTGCCTCCACTGTTCTCTCCTCGGGCTGAAAGCGGAAGTCCTCGATGTAAACGCCCAGCCTGTCATACAGCCACTTCTGCAGCCGGCTGTACAGAGTGTCCTGGCCCTTATCTGCCGCGAAAGAGATTTTGTTAGCAAGGCCAGCAGGGGGGCGCTCCACGCTGCGTCATCGCACCTGTCACCCACAGACCCAGTTTAGGCCAACAGCGCCACCCCTGTCCGCCTGTCCCACATCTAGAGGATTCTCTGAGCTCCCCTCCGCAGGGCCACTTGCCCTAGATTACTGTGATCCACACGTTTAACCCACTTCCCAAAATAATGTGCCGTTCACTAGAAGTCGAACAGTGTGCCGAGGTTCTGACACATGCCAGCGAGCCAGATGCTGCACATCTGCAGGGCTGGCTGCTGCCGCCGCATGCCTGTGCATGTGCAGATACAGCATGCTCTAACCAGCCTCGATCACCTCCTCTCAGATAAAAGGAAAAGTGTCACTGTAGTTATTAGAACTTCCCCCAAGCCAGCCTCACTGTAGGCAGAGCCTCCAGCACTAGATACAGTACTCTGGGGTGGGGGGGTGGGGCAGCATAAGGTGGGGTGTCAGAGAGAGAGAGCAATTTCACAGCAATCTCCCCTGAGGGGGCACAGGGCTGCGGTTCGGTCTGGGGGAGGGCGGTAGTCCAGTCACAGAAACACCTGTTTCACTGCCTCTGTGCCGCGATACCTGCTAACAAGTGGGAACCAGCACAGATAACTGCAGATTAATACCGACCTCCGGTGATGCTACCATCTATAAAACAGCCGGGCAGACTGACACCACAAGGCCCAGACTCACCTGCCCCATTGGCAGCTGGCAATGGCGCCTTAGGAGGGGACTGTGCCGGCGAGTCCTCCAACCTGCAGGGGGAGACGATCAAAGGAGGTGAGACCCCAGCCCACAAGAGCCATGCAGAAAGCTGCCAGCAGGGGTCCCAGGCAGACAGGCACACACATAAACTTCATGGGATTGTACATGCCAGCCTGTGACAAGCTGTGACACAGCAGCCACACCATTTGTTTACCGTCCATTAACATCAGTGTCACTTTAAACAGATTAACAGGTCCAGATCCATGGTCACTGAGGATTACATTACATGCGTATGAGTCACGATGGCCCAGTTAGGGTGCTTAGCGTGGCCCATGCCCACGTCTGGCTACACATTGGTGCTCGCCTCTCCTTGAGGAATCCCCGGTCTCCCAGGGCGACCAGCAGGCGGAACTATTTTTAAAGCATCGCTTGAGGTAAAACCTGCTGAAGCACAACACTGCCGCAGCCTGGAAGGCAGAGCCATGTGCTCACATGGCACACTCACATGGGGAGTGGCAGAAATGTCCGGAAGGGCCGACACAAACACTCAGCACACACTCACCTTGCTTTAATGACCTCGTTCATTTTCTGCTCGAGGTCTAATCTTTTCATTCGTTCTTTTTCAAGCTCCTGTTTTAAGGTTTCAATGTTTGTTTCTTCCCGTAATTTTCTTAGTTCCTCCTCTGGGGGGAAAAAAAATAAAAGAAAAATAAATTTACATTACCATTTAGAAGAGGATGGACAGGCTTAAAATACTTAACAGTGCTTTGTCTTTTAAAGGTACTCGTGTAAGAATTTTTACACGAGAGGAATGATTCACTGGCTCATTTCACACAATGAGGAAGCACCACATGGTTTGTATGAAACATGACGTCCACATCAGTGTGACCCGAGAAGACCAAAAGACCAAAAGACACAGGAGGGCCGTTTTACAGTTAAGACGTAAGCAGCATGCTCGGCCTGCAGACCATGCAGGAGGCTTCAGGTCACACCATGGCATCTCTCTCCTGGCCCTTTGTTCTGCCAAGACCACAGTTAATATTTGAGGAGCAGGAGTGGCTCCTTTCAGAAGGAAACAAAAGCACAGCAGTATAAAAGACCACCTCACAAGCTCTCCACCAGAACCGAGGTGGCGCTGCCAAATAGTGCTGCAGATGTTTTTGCGTCAGGAAAGGACCGACAGACTCTGGACATTAGGGATGCAGCATCACTTTGCCACATGGACAGTGACATCAGTATAGAAAATATATCAACACTGGCTGCTCATTTATCTAGAAACCTGCTGGAAACCTAATAACCCTAAACCCCATGCCTCAGATGAATTTGAACATTGGGAAAAATGTAAAATGTTAAGACGACCACATCGTGTAAAACACACAGTCACAGGGTGTTCAAACTTGCAACCCAAAGATACAACGAAAAGAGGATTGGACCCCGACCGCCATTTCACAAGTTACAAAACCACACACACTACCCAGACAGGCACATCGCATCAGACCTGTGTGACAACTGGGGACATGCAGTCTCAGGGTGTGTGCCTCTCAGACACACACACACACACACACACACACACACACACAAAGCAACATGTGAATTTAAAGTCAAGCTTTTGTTCAACATTAAAACCCATGAGGCAGCACTACCTCATGAGAAGCCATCACAATATTAACTGCTCTACCTTCTAATGCAAGGATGAGAACTTAAAGATATGAACTGCTTCTATTATGTATTTATTCCTTTTTCTAAAATTAGCAGAGAACAATCAAACATAAAACAATTATCACAAGCTGTGACTGTTAAATTAAAGTAATAATGAAAATAAAACAATTCCAGTAATAAAAAAAAAACAATAGGAATCCTGCATGGACCCCTAATAATAGGACCTTTTTGTAAAAAAAACTTATAGCTTAGCCACTGCAAATGTAATGTTCCCCTTAGGTGTCACGTGTTGGTTGTTGTTTGTGGGCGTATACGCGGTCACGTTGGGCTGCCATGAGTGGCATGTGAGGAGCTGGGCACATCTGATTGGTGGGAATGACTGTGACACAAGGAGGAAGGCATGCATTTCTAAAACTATTCCCACAACAGGTTTAAAGCCTGGGTCAGACGCACTGTATAACGCAGCCTTCGCAATTTGCTAATCGTGCAGTTTCAAATCACGAATTTGATTTCAAAATCGATAAATCATTCAGCCCTACATATTCACACACTACAGTACACGTGTGCAGATCAGAAAGCGTGCTTCGGGAGACACGCGGTGACAAGACATGTGAGAGAAGAGGCAGACAGGCTGCACCTGTTAGGAGTCATTAAACATTAACGCGCTGCAGTGGCTCGCGGTGCCACCGGCAGGCTGGATCATGTGTGCAGTGTGGCAGGATGCCAGGCAGACGACACGCAACTCGGGGGGCTCCTTACATCACCGTCACATCTCCTGTCCGCTCACCCGAGAGGAGCTCAAATGGGAGAAAGGGGGCGATCACTCAACAACGAGACAACATGAGGGAGTCTAAAGGGTTTGAGCCGCCTTATGGAGGGAAGTTGGCGACTCATCTCTACTCCACCAGCAGATACACCTACATCACACAGATTCTAGCCCACCTACACAACCTGAACCTACATTTACAGCATGAGATCGATATCACTGAAGACCTACATCTAAAAATCACCACATGAGTTACACTTGCTGTTCCCCTACCCAAACCCAATTGGTGACTTTGACTCATTCACACAGCTGAGCATTTCGTTTTTCATGCTTAAGTACTTTGTTGGGCTTGAACCAACAACTCTCTGGTTTCTCCCTGTCCACACTATTGTCAGGCCCAACTCCAGCTTTAACCCTGTAGCCCACCCAACATTGCATTTAGGGTGGAAGCATTTAGCCTGGCCCCTCCATGCAGCTGGGCCCATGAAGGGAGTGCCACCCCGCAGGGGCCGAACTGGCTCAGGAATGCTTCAGGCACAGGAATGCTTCAGGCACAGGAACAGAGACGCACCACCAATGCATCCACAGTGCACCAGACGCTTCGGCTCACTAATGCTTTCGAAGCTGCCAATCACTGCCTGGGAAATACGGAGCTGTAATATCAGTTTGTGTTCACACAAGAGCAAAGAGGAATGAAAACACTAAGAAGAAGGTGAGAGCTGTATTCAGGCTGACAGGCCTCTCACTCTAAAGGCAGCACAGTGCCAGCATCCATCACATGGCTCACTACCTCCTGTGACCATGACATCAGTGCTTTGCTGAGCCATGGTGTCATCAGCCCATCCCTTCCTGTCACTAAGGTGCCACTGCCCAGCGGGTGGACAGAGGAACCACTGAGAAGGTTAAAGGATGCCAGAGGCCAGGTGACTTCTGATGAGAGCATGACCTGGAGATCGAAAGAGACAGTGGAGATAATGAGCAGAAGGCAACTCGCGTTGGGCCGCATGTAGGGAATGGCAGACTCTGGCTTCAGGCACCTCCTTAATCTCCTCATAATCCATTTAATGAGATATTACAGGCATTGAATATGAGAAGAGAGAAACATACGCAGAGGAATCCGAAAAACAAAGGACGGGAGCAGGTCTCCCCATACCCATGCACCCAGCAGACAAGTCCCATCATCATTGGTCCATCAAAGAGGAGGCCCACTGAAGGAAATGCCATCATGGGAATAGACGGGGACAGACAGGGACTGCAGGACAGCAGCTTGACAAATCAGAGCATTTCCACTGACGCCATGCCAGCATCAGCCAGGCTGATGTGATTTAGATAGTGAATAAGCAGTGAGTCAGCACAGAGTCCTCCCGCTGGTATTCCAGGCTGAATATCCAGCCACCCACATAACATCTGGCAACACGGGTCACACACACAGCCCCACAAGCCAAGTTTTCCAGCTTCAGAAGGGGCTCTCATCATGTAAGCGCCTGCTAACTAGCCTCTATAGAACATCATCTCCTCATTAAGTGCATGGCTTACAATTTCCGGAACAAAATGGCCCAACAAGAGTCACTCAAGCATTTGGTGAACAGCACATTGTGCCTGCGGTTCTGGTTTCTGGCCGAAGGGACAGTCACAGAGATCATTTTACCCTCAAACACATAAGGGTGCTGACACCTCAACCAGCAAGGCGATCTCTGGCATTGGATCTGATGCAGCTGAAGAAAATATAATATCCTTCATAACCATGCAGGTTGTTAAGTTTTCATACTTATGCGGGAATGGGGTTGAGAAAGAAATTTCCAGTATAAATCTGGAATGAATCTTCTTTCAGCAGAAGGACAGTCTCATGGACAGGACCTGTTACATCAGCTGTTAAGTCATTTTTTATGCTGGGGAATGCGTTTTAAATAGGCCTCTAACGTGCTCACAGTCCTATCGGCAGCACATATTCATTGACGCATTCAAGGTACATTCTTGGGCAGCCATAGAGCAGTATAGAAATTTGCACACAGATATGAACTTTGCAGAGATAATAGGCTGAATACCTCAGGGACAATAGGTCCCATCCCCATCATTTCTGCCTACACTAGTAAATGGCATTACAAAACAAATGCAGAGCAAATCAGGGTCACAGATTTTCCGACCATGATCAGGTCCACTCAGGGTGCCGTCTCCTAGACCTTTTCTTGTACACTGTAACACTGTACTCCTCACCCCTTGACAAGTCTCTGATCACTGCTTCACGCAGGTCACCTCATCGCTCCTTACATCTCCTCCTGCCTTCCTCCCTGAGTCTCCTTCTGCTATAGGCCGTGGGCAGTCTGTGTTCAGATCTCTGTATGCTTTGCCAACACCTCCAGCTGAATCTCTCTAAGACTGAGCTTCTCATCTTCCCTGCCAGCCCTACCCTTCACCACATCACTGTATCGCTTGGTTACTCGATATGGTCTCCTTCAAGGTCTGCCAGGACCCTAGGGGTAACAACAGATGACTAGCTATCCTTTGCTGGGCACATACAAGCTCTCACAGACTTATAGATTTACCAAGTATAACATCAGTAAGATCAGGCCTTGCCAGGTAATCTCCAGCACTGGTAATCTCACAGCTGGACCAATGCAACTCCTTGCAAATAAGGCAACCAGCTTGTTCGCTACTGCAAATGATTCAAAATTCACGTCTGGTATTCAATATGCCGGAATACTCTCCTGTTGCATTCCTCGACTCGCTTCATTGCCTCCTAAAAGCAATAGCATCATGCTCAGGTCTTTGATCCTGGCTTTCATAACTCTTAACGAATACATCCTTGATTTCCAATGAATCACACAATCTAGAGGTTTCTTGTGTGTGGCTCCACAAAGGAGGAATAATCCCACATTTACATCCAGTCATAAGTATTCCTTTAAATTTTTTAGAAAGCCTCTAAACCAGGGTTCTTCAAATCTGGCCCTCTATTCCAAATCCAGGCCTTGTTTTCAGTTTTCCCAGGTAGATAGTCTAATAATCGCCGATTCTGATTGGCCACAGAGGTTTCACAAGTAAAGGACGCTGGAAACTCGGCCCTTGAGGACCGTGATTTGACCGTGATTTGAATAGCCCTGCTCTAAACCATCTTTTCTGGGAACACCTCACCACTGTGCTGCTTTGGCTTCATCTGCCATCTCTTAGCTATACCAGATGCTTCTGCATTCTTATTCTTTTGCTTAATTGTCTGCTTGGTAGCTGTAAGCTTGAGACATACCATCTGCCTCCCTTGTATGTTGCTTCAGACAAAAGCATCTGATAAACTGATAAGAGCAAGTATTGGTAGGGCTGCACAATATAATCACACACATGAACAATCACACTGCATTTCTCAGCACTTGGTATCTTTTGACACCAAATTTAGCAACACCAAATTTATTTGACACACTCTACTGGTAGATATATTCTATTTGGCCACAGTTTATTTTGGGCAATTTCATCTCCTTTTTTGTTTTATAATTATTGCAGTGTTACCTGTGGAAATTCGCATATCAATATGTGATACTGCGCAGCCCTAAGTATAGGTCTCTTCATCACAGGCCTCACATGTAGAAACGGACTTTTTGAAAACAGTCGGAATATATGGAAGATGTCACATACACAATTTTCAATTGCTGTGAGGAGCTAAAAAGTTTAATGTGACCGTTTCCCAAATAAATGCTTCTGGCAGGACCCCTAAGTGGTTATATCACTTGGCACACAGCAGTGCTGCTGCCGGTTGACTAATTAATCACTGCAAATAGAAGTAAATTACCCGGCAGACGGAACAAACCTGGACCACACAACTGATTGTAAAGTTTTCTACAATCCATTACACGGCAGATTCAGAAACGACCAAAGCGGTACATGAAGATAGGGCAAACAGTTTTAATGATTAAACACCACCCTTTCCTATCTATAATTGTATTTTAGAATTCCATTTCTCCTAGTAAGAATTGCAGTTTTACTAGACATAATAAAAATTATAGATGTCTGGAACTCTAGTCTAACTAGTAAAAACTGTATTTGAAGAGATCTATAACAGATTCTCCTAGTCAAATTTTTTAAGATATCTTCAAATCTTTAACAAATGTAAGTGCCCATTTTAACATTAAATAAGTAGGCAGGATAGAATTACAATGCAGATGTCTAACTTACTAGTACAAGGATTATTATTATTATTATTATAACTGACTAGTATTTCAGCTCTCGCTAGTTCTCTTCTTACAAATGAGCATCTGAGACACTAATTCAGTTCTCATGAGTATAAATCATGTCACTTTCCCCATTCATCTCTATTACAGTTTTCATTTGTGACGGCAACAGTTCTATTTTAGATCTCAATTCTAGATATCTGAAATTACATTCTTATTAGTAACAATTCCCTTTTAATATGTCTGCAATTCAATTATTACTAGCCACAATGTCTATTTTTATTTTCGTTATCCTCAATAAAAACGTTTAAATATATCCGTAATTATAGATACCCAAAACTACATTAGTACTAATAAAAACTTGATTTTGGATCTCTCAAACTACATTTCTACTAGTCAAATATAATTGTGGATAATTAAAATTAAATTCTTAATGGGAGAAATTGTAGTTCAGGTCATTTCCAGTCATTCTACAATAATACTAGTGCAAACAACATCCTGTTTTGCCACCATTGATTAAAAACGGCTTGGGGGGCAGAGTGTGGACCACCTCTAATCAGAAGGTCGCCGGTTCAAGGCCAGCCTTGAGGTTGCTGCCCTTCACAGCCAAGCTTGCTCTCAGAGAGCAAGTTTGGGGGTGGTGAGAAGACGACAATTTCCCCACAGGGATCAATAAAGTATCTCAAAAATCAAAAAATATTCCCATGGCGTCCTTGAGACGGACGGAAACTATACACGCAGAGTGTACAGAAACTATACACCCTGAGTCCAATGGCCAGTCACCAGATATAAATCAAGTAGCAATTGCCAGTGCATTATCCATTTTTGTACTCGCTGCCACAATGCAACGTGAAATTCAAATTAAAGGGTAAAACACCTACGAAAAACACCCGTGAGAATTCCTTAAAATTAATACGGTACATTGGACCGTAATTTACGGACTTTTCTTACGGTGTATCATGCAGCCCCATTTTGATATGATCATTAGATTTGATTTCAGTTTTAGTGGATCCGCTCTCGTCATATCACGCTAATGTTACATTCGCTTTAAATTGCTGTTAGCCACATTAGCGTCTTGTACCAAGGAGTGACATTTAGTGCGTTTTGCAGACGTAAACCTGTAATCCCTAAACGGCTGCCTCTACCACTAGAATTCGCTTTCTGTGTGTGAGTTATGCTGAATGTATGACATTCGCTACTTGTGTTTGTTCCTAAACAGAACAGCCAGGATAGGAAATGCTGGAAACCCATCCTGACAGGAGTCCATCCCTTCGAGGTGGCACAGTAACCTGAAAGGGTTTATGAGTGTGGTTAATGTCAGATTAGGAGAGCTGAAATTAACCTTTTGCTGGATGATAACCGGCAACTAAAACAAGAACTAGAAAAAGTTAAGATCACAGAAAAGATGACAGCGCCAAAGTGAGGCAGTTTCCTTCCTTGGCAGACCTGGCTAAGACTTACTTGTGCTAGGTAACGTACCTTCAGAGCGTGCGTTTAGTGCGTAGCGTCCTCTCTCCTGAACATGCCGACCAGTTAATTTTTCTTAGAAAAACCTCTCAAAGAAGACTACTGGCATACTAGTTTCACCGTAGAAGTCATTCATGTTAATCTTCCTCATTCTACATATCTATCCGTGCAATGTTTTTATGTGACTTTATTGCACTTTATTTTACTTGTTATGGACATACTGGATGTTAGTACTTCAGACAAATACAAAAGTGTAACAAAAAGTATCGAACCGAATCGTATCATATCGTGGGAATTTCTGAGGTATTGGAAAAAATCGAATCGCTGGCTTAAATTGATACTGTATCGTATCGTGAGGAAAGCTGTGATTTACACCCCTAATATTTGTGAATTAAAGATTCAACAGCCATCATGCAGTGAGGCATGAACACAGTACAAACGCAACAGATTACGGTGTGCGGAGGGACACTGAAGGCAAAATGGCTACGGGGACTCTACAAAAAGCAAATAAGTGAATTTAAGAAGATAATGTGTCAAATATTTGTAGCATTTTTAAAAATCGCAAGACGTGTGCAATGCGTGGATCAACAAAAGATTTTGATTGTTTTAGATTTGAAAACCAGTTTGACCGATTCACTGAAAAAAAATAGTACATTCATGAAGTAGACATCACTAGAGTCAACGTGAGTTCAGTACGAGCTTGCCGAGCGAAAGCACCAAATTGGAAAGCTCAGGAAACCTGTTATTCAGTCCGACAAAGTTGCTTTTCAAGACACCACTTTAGTTTCTCTGTATGGGCAGTTTAACATGTAAATTTAGAGAATGAGTAAAAAATTGTGGTTTTATATTTCTTAAACATATCATGAAATGTTTCTAAACAAATTTTAACTGCTATTTCATTTAACATCCTGTCCAGATTCTTGCTAATTCTTACACTTCCACAGGGCACCAAGGAGTGTTTCCCCACTTCTTGTGAAGCATTATAGCCAATAAAGCATTAGAGTAGTTCTTCATTTTAATTCCCATTTATATTTCTAGTGTTGTTCTGCTGTTTTTTTTTTTTTGACTGTACTTGAAATTTTGAATTTTGAACCTCTGGTGATTAAAGCTCAACCACTCAGTACTTTTGGAATCATAGATATGAAATCATAAAAGAGTATCATAAAAAAAATAAACTATGAAAATAAATTAATTAAAAGGTAGCTTGCTTTTCTTTGAATGCTTTGGTTTGTTTTCGCTTTTCCTCCATGGGCCAGACTGTCAATCAACTAGTATCTGATAGAACTGGCAGGAAACGACATGTACAGGCCCCTGCATCCGCAGAGGTCTAAACGTATGTTTATGCAAATGTTTTTCTTTTCACTTTAAAAATTAATTATAAACATTTAAAATTTAAATCACACCGTGCGATAGATCCTCCCAATAATTAACAAGACGACTTGATCATCCACCACTGTTTGGGTGGGCAGTGTAGTTCCATATGAAAGTACTCGTGAGGTTTAACTTACGAGCTTTTTGTATCCCCCAAATTAAGGCTGTGAAATTAAATTGGATTTTTATTTCGATTTCAATCACAAAAACAATGTAATCGACAAAAAAACAAATATTAAAATAATTCTGCCGCATTAGGCTCTTATTTTGCCTTGCGTTCCGAACGAGGCGAGCATGCGCACTTCCGCCCCTTCCAAACGTGTATTCTGGTGGTAGCGTTTTAAAAAGTCAGCGTGAGTAAAGATGGCAGAAGGAGGAGAGGAGTAGCAGAGCAGCGTTTAGTCAGCAAGAAAAGAAAAGTAAGCTCACTGGTGCAGGAACAATTTGGATTTTAAGACACAGATGTGGATCAAAAACATTATGTGCAAGCTTTGCTACTCGGTGGTGTCTGCGCCATTCAGCAACACCGCAAATCTCTGTAACCACCTAAAATGTAAATCACTTGGTGTTTGAAACCATCTAATACAGAAACAGAAACTTTCAGGGTCATAGTAGTTTGTAAAACCTGAAGTAGCTCAATGTGTCCAGGATGACAGAAATATAAATAGGGTGACCAGATAATCTATGTTTACACTCTAAGTCAGTGTTCAATAAATGTTGTTAAGTTGAGAAATGTTGTGTATCCCATATTACTGTGATATTTTACCATTCAAATAGGGAGGAAAATGTCCAATCATCAGCACAAATAAATAAATAAAATCGGCAGCATATATCGGCCATCGGCCGACACTGACTTCTAAATATCCGCATCGACTATCCACAGTATTCCTGAGTTCGCGCCATTAGCCCTGATTCATAGCGGAAGACTGTTTCTTACTTCCGCTTGCACTGTTGCTGACAGTTGCGGGGTCACACCTTCACTGTCGATAAAGGTTTCTCTCACTGCAGTTTCTCTTACCTGTCGTAAACGGCAGCACATCGGAGGTGGATACACAGTAGAGACGTTTTAAAAAGCGGCGAGGACAGTTCAGTAGCAGTGCCTCACCCGTCACTTCTCACGGACTGGATAGATGACATGAAACTACGGCCCGATGTTAAGCTACATCGACATTATTAATTACCTCATATTTTCCGAAGGCGTTGATGGCGAGGAATTGCGTAATTACAAGAGCCC
>JAODKN010000001.1:8595631-8607586 GCA_026774425.1 Petrocephalus zakoni | reverse complement strand
GTGTATCACTTATCTGGATATCAGAATGTTTAAATCACTGGCCTGGCCAAAGGCTGTGATTGGGGAGTCACGCCGCCACCATCTAGCTAAGTACTACATGGAGCTAGGGTTGCCAACCGTCCCGAATTGTCCGGGACATCCCGAAAATGGGTGATTTTAATTTGTCCCTTCATGGGCACCTGCAGTCCCGTATTCCAGTCACAGCCTCGTCGGCCAATAATGGACTATAGTAAGCATGGCAAAACTCATGCAAACGTTGCTACGAGACGCGGTTGTTGGTGCGCGTGTGTGCACTGGCCACTGGTGGCTTGTCCTTTTACACTGTGAAATGTGTAGATTTATAGTATGAAACCTTGTGATTTCCATTATTGTTGGTCAGCTGCTCTGCGCGCGCACCTGCAAGAAAATGTCCCTCATTTGGGGTTGGTAAAGTTGGCATCCCTACGTGGGGCACTGTTTGCTGTTTACATGTGAACGCCACTCCAAGTTGTCGATGCTCAAGGCAAAATGTTTCTAACGCGTTTTTTAGTATTCTCGAATTATTATGGCAGCCGACAACAGCACATGTTGAACGAGTGAACGCGCTGGCTCTCGCTTTGAGTAACCGGAAGTATAAAACCAGACTGCGGAAGTAGTGGTCTGTCATGACAGCCTACGTACGCTTACAGAAACCTGTGGATAGAAAAACCCACATTGGTCGACCTCTAATTGGGACTAGTAGTAATTGAATTACTGCAAACTAAAAAAGGGGAGTTGTCACAAGAAAGAATGTAATTTCAGATATCTAGAATTCACATTTTGAGATATCTAAAATGGAACTGCTGCCCTGTCAAATGAAAACCGCAATACAGATTAATGGGGAAAGTGATATCATTCCTACTAGTAAGAACTGTGCTCAAGTACTCTTTTGTGCTAGTAAGAACTGAATTAATTAGAGATACCTGAAATGCCAGTTTGCACCAGTAAGGAATACAATATAGATATCCAAAATTACTATCCTGCCTACCCATTTCATGTTAAAACGGCTTGCCATATGAAGATGGCGTTTGGACACCTGCCGAATCTGCATGTTGTTCCACCACAGTCAGGCCACTCAGAGGGTTATTAGCGGTGGATCGACTGCTTCACCACTCTCATCTGAGCTGTAAAAGCCATGTAAGGGGCTATTTTTAAACACCATGTTTATTTAGAGCACATGTCCAGAAAGGAAATCAACGTCTGACTGCCATTACACTCACACCAGACATTGTGTCCACGAGGAAAATGACCATCACCACAAAAAGCACACAAAACGGACCAGCCGCTTCTCTGCAGTCCCAGCACATAACTCCCTCCAAATTTCCATACACTAAAACATGTAAAAATGAAGCAAAAGCCATACTGGAGGTTTATAAACAACAACAACAGAAGGCAGCATTTCAATAAGACCATAAGATCATTAAGAACATGGGGCAGTGGTGGCGTAACGATCAGGGAAGAAAGGTTGCCAATTTGAGTCTCCAACCTGCAAGCACTACTGAGGTACCGTGAGCAAGGTACCGTCCCCAAGCACTGCTCCCCGGGCACTGAATTAGCTGCCCACTACTGTGACACAATGTCACATAGATTAAATGATTTCGTTGTGGTGTGTCGACAATTAATCACCATTCACTTTTAGAATTAAGAGCCCATGAGTGGAATTCTGAACACATGAACCCCTGCAGTGTCTTCATACGGAGCCTCGAGACACCAGGAGAGAGCAGAAATGCATTGAGTTCAGAGCTTGGAGTGGGAAAAGAGCCACCAGAATTTGGCCTGGGTGCTAAAGCAGCACAGCCGGAATAAAACCCAGGATACATTAATGAATATAGGAATAAAAACCAGGCAATGGAGTGTTATTTACAGACAGGGCACAACATGATACCCACAGAGCCAATACCTCTTAGATAAGGGCTGGGCGCAGGCTTAGGACATGACACCACACATGGATGCCGATTCATTCCCACGGTTACTGGCTTCTCCAGATTAACATGTTTAATCTGTTAAACATTATCATTGTTCACCAATGTGCCAGAAAAACAACACCCACAATTGAACACTGGTGACAAATGAGCATAAACTAATATTAGATCAGGTTCATCTCTGGAATCAATGTTAAAAATATATATAACTATTTAAATAGTTAATTAATGCAGGGTGCATTGAGTGCAGGAAGACAGATACTGCTATAGAGAGCCGGGGATTCTCCGTTTAGTATAAGAACCTCCCGCACCCCACCCCACCCCACCGTAAACTGAAAGAAACTGGAGACAGTGTGTGCTGCTGGGGTCTGTCGCCTCGGGGGGGCCGTCGCAGCGCGTGCAGCTGACGGCACACAGCCTGATGATGCAGCATCAGCATCCCGACATCATAAGGAAGCAGACTGAGATAAGGTGAGCAGCATTACTCCACCAGCACCGCAGGTCATGTAACCCACCCACAATGCAAGGGTGAGGCTTCTGCTTTCATCTCCTAGAATCACGTCACCCTCTTCCTGCTGTCCCCAGGCTACCCCAAGTGAATCCTTATCATGCCTTGCCATGGAGATCCTCAATGAATGGCATGGCAGACAGACACCAGCAGGCTTGACCTATAGAGGAATCTGGAGACAACATGCTCACTCAAACAGACCTCAGAGTGTCTCAGGTTGGTCAGTTAGCCTAGCCAATCGACCAGAAGCACTGAAGCGTAGCCATGAAGATCCCTCCATAGCAGGTCCTCAGGGAGCAGCTGTACCTTGCTGCTATTGTTATCAAGCTAAACGGGCCCATCTGTCCCTGAGGGAGGCGAGTGCAAATGTTCTCTGCTGCCAAGGGTCAAATAGTGTTTAGAACGTGAACCGGTCTAACAGATTCCCAGGGCAAGCCCAGGCAGTGTACAGCATGCAGAGCTCGGGGACACACACCCCAAACCTAACGCCTCCCAACCAACCCTTAAGTCAAAAGGCACAGCAGTGTGCAAACTGGTTACTCTTCAAAATGGGGTGGCCGCATTGGGAGATGAGCAGACACTGCCAAGTCCCAAGCTCACGCGGCATGTGGAACGGGGGACGACAGAGTGCTGTCTGCATGGGCACAACCCTTTGAGCCAGAGTGCCAGGTCTTATCAAAAGATCAGTAGTCGTTTATCAAAACGGGAGCGAGACTACAACATGCAAGCTCACAAATCTGTCCTGGTTTCTCAATACAAGACAATGTCACCGGTTTACATTCCGCGGCTGGCCCAATGCTCCTACTGAGCACACACACACACACACACACACAAATCGACATCCCCACGCCAAGCCTAGCAGCTGACCCCAGCTGAACCCACGGCCGGGCCGCCATATCACCAAGGGCCCACGCTCAGAACGGTGGTTTGCCAGAACAGCACATGACCCAAACAAGCCATACTGCGATCAGGACTTGTACTGGGCGGAGTCCTGTCAGCAGAACTGAGTTCCTGCCAAGTATTTCCAACACCAAACAAACTGAATTCGTAATCATCATCATGATCAGCCATGGCCTGACTTTCAGAGCACGGAGGTCTGAGCAGCGAAGCCCACAGCGGCATACTCACGTAGGAAGTGCTTCTCCAGCAGGGCGATCTCCAGGTGGCCCTTCACCTCATTGAGCCTATCTGACTCAGACCTCTGGAAGTCCTGCATGGTGGTGGCCATGGAGAGAGTGGCAGGGCTGGCCTGGAGGGAGTCACACACACACACAGACAGATGTGTGAGTCACATGAACCATTGGAGTAAGTCACAGCTCGGACGCCTCGGCTACCTCCTGCCCCAGGGGGCGGGGTCAGAATACGGGAAGCCAACCCCACCCGACTCATCAGAATACCCGACTCAATGCCCCCCTCCCCGCTGCTGAGGCATACTGCGGGCCAAGAGACAAACAGCTTCCCTTTAAGCGCAAAGAGTGCAAGGCGGCACGGTCTGCGACGGGGAGCGTGATGGAGGTGGGGGGGGGCGGGATTCCTGCACTGTCTGCTTTCTGTCTGAGGGAAAGAGGGAGAGGCTGAGTGAAACAATTTCAGCTCCTCCTCCTCCTCAGAGAGAGAGAGTGAGAGAGAGAGAGAGAGAGAGAGAACGATGGAGAAACAGCAGTCATACCTAGGAGCGGGAGGGAGGAAGCGCTACACTGCTCACTGTAAAAAAAGCCAAGGAGAAAATGGGAGGGAGGTGCAAAACAAGCCACTTTTCATACAGCTTGACGAGGGCAGGGTTACAACTCCACCCCAGGTGTAGGGGAATGGAAAACACAGCGTATATCAGTGGCAATGCCAAGCACGCCCCTCTCCAAAGGTCACACGCAGAGCAAGCTGAAGCCACGCTATGCTTCACACAAGCTCCCGAAAACAGAGCAGGGAGGGGCCTTCAGAACAGAGGGGAAACCACGCAGAGAGAAGCGGCCAGCTTCAGAGCATCCTTTCGTCATGCGTTCCCAGCTCGTGAGACGCCCAGGGCTGAGCAGAGAGAGCAGTCAGGCCTCGGCCGGGATTCATCCTGTGCTTCACTGTTCAATAAATAGCAACAGATCAGAGCTGGGCTGCTGCAAGACCCGTTTCCATGGAGACCACCCTAAAGGCCCCAAGCACAGGCTGGCCAAAAAGATGCCTGAGGTATAGGGAAACAGAAGAAACCAACAAGGGCACATAAGCAAATTAGGCATCTATATCTTTGTGAGGACTCTCCATTCATTTCTATGGCCATAGCTCTAATCCTAACTATAACAACTTTAACCTCTACCCAGCCCTAACCTTAAGTAAACAAATGAAGTACAAGACTTCTGGCTGTTTTTTTACTACAGTCATAAACGTTTATAAAACCGAAAAAAAAAGGTCAAAATAACAGGTTATCATCCTATTGTGGGGACGTTTAGTAATACGCAAGTGACCACACACACACACACACACACACACACACACACACACACACACACACACACACACACACAGTGACAGGAAGAAATCAGGCAGCAGCATTAATCAGAGCCCCGTGGACTGGAAGCAGCTGAAGCCAGTATGCGCAGTACTGCAGCTTTGCAGGTAACGATGAAGTTAAAAATAGTCAGACAGGCAGTGCCTCCGAAGCACCCGGCTGCGACATGTTAACGCGCAGGGGCTCTGTAGGCTTGAATCCAGCCCCGGCTTTGTGTGCACACACCCCTTCACACACCAAGCAGTTTATTTACCTGGCCAAATGATGGCAGGAAAGCAGGCACACACGAGGGGGAGTCACGTGACCAGTCACCTGCAGCACTCCCTGCAGCCCGAGTCGGACTTTCACATCTCCTCCAACATGATCTTGGCGAGCCGCTCTTCATTTCCATAACACCATTGCTGCCGCTCACGTCCGCACAGCAGCACAACAGCTCCCCGACACCCCTTCCCGCCACTGCCTGCCGGGATCCAACCAAGCCTCTGAAACCCAGTCTCTCCCACCCGGGAGCCATGCGATTCTTAGCCTTTCTGACCACAAGCAAGGTGCTCGGCTTCACCTTCTGCACTACTGCAGAACACCATCTGCAGGGTAAAGTTTCCTACAAGAGCTCTCGGTGTCCCGAATCTTTACTTAGTTAAAATGATAAACAACAACAAATGCAGTCAGGAATGTTCTAGAAGAAAGGCACCTTCTCAAAAGAACCCGAGCAAGACCTCTGGTTCTCAGATTCTCCAAGCCGCCCTGTGTGCTTTCAAAAAGGAAACGCCGCCACCACCCCCACCCCCAAACCAGGACCCACTGAAACAGGACACAAGGCTGGCCTAACTTCAGCTCATATCAAGTCACAGATCCAAATATTACATCCATGAAAACAGCTTATTTTAAAAAAGCTTCCTGGCATCCAAAATAAAATATGTGAGATTCACATGAACAGTAACCGCACTCCCTGGGTCCCTTGTGTGTGTCTGTCCCCTCTGTGACAAAGCTGTGCTGCATTGTTAAATCCTGCTAGCTGGAGCGAAACCTTGTGCCAAAAAGACTGCATTCGAGAAACATTGCATTTCATATTACTATATACCTATATATGGATGACATAACAGTAATAGGCCAAAGCAGACTCTACTTCCTTAGGAGGCTCAGGTCTTTTGATGTGTGTAGGAAGCTGCTATGTGTGCCAGCGTGTTGATTTTATACTGTGGCCTTCTGAGGAAGTGGCATCTGCTCTGGTGATGCCACAGGCCCGGCCAAACTCAACACAGGACTGACCCTGGACCCACTGGAAGCAGTAGCAAAGGAGAGGGTGCTGGCAAATTGGACAACATAATGAACAATTCTGCACATTGGCTTCAGGGGGCTCTATCCTGGAGCAGATTTAGCCAACAGCTCATTCCGTTACAGTGCCCTAAAAACACTACTGGGGATTGTTCCTGCCTGCTGCCATCAGACACCATGATGTCCTCTCCCAACATGCCACGCCCCCAACCATAATAGGAAGCATCCTCTCTCGTTACAGTGAAACTCCAGTTCTATCCATTGTGATTGCACACATGCATGTCCTAATTTATTATTCTACTTTATTATTCATATCTTTAAATATTTCTGGAGTATCACAATATCCCGTTTTTCAAGATATTTGCATATTATGTACTTTTTAAAATTTGTTTGCCCTCTGTGTAAGTTATTGCACTAAATGTGTATTTGTCTGTGCACTTGCTGCTGTATGCACCACAATTTCCCCGCAGGATCAATAAAGTCCATCTTAATCTTAAAGCCCACTTGACTAAATGCGTAATTTAAAATATTGTGAATTAAGCAGTAAGCAACGATTTCTGTGGAATGTCAACCTCCATCTTAAACAGCCTGCTGAAGAGCGGCATCTGCAAGCTGCATTCAGCTTTTCAGAACCGACGAGCAAGACGAAATACCTCCATCCACAAACCAGGTCACAGGGTATACAAAGTCTCAGTCTGGGGGTAGACCTCTTAGCATCCAACAAGACTTGCACGTTTTTCAGATGCGTTTCAAAATGACGGATATGGTGCCATGTTTATAAGCTACTTGTTGAACCCACAGAGACATTTAGACCTAACTGGAGCTGAAACAGAAACATTGTTTAGATGGGAAGTTAGACAAAACTCCTTCTGATGACCCATCTAAAACATGGTGTCTTTAAAGAAAAAAAAATACAAAGTGAAAACCAGGAACAAGCTTTTTTGTGCATTTAGACAGGAGACAAAAAAGCAGGGGACAGCTACAGCTCAGAATATATGGAACAGGATTTTGTGCCAGGGGTCCACCGGTGGATACCGATTGAAAAGGGTCCTCTGTACACACAGAGAGACAGTCTGAGGCTTCCTACAGAACTGCCTGTGCACTGGGTTTTACATCGGACCACAGGGGCAATAATATTCAAACTGTTTAATGGAAGCCTAGTGGAGAAACAGCAGCAGAGAGGGGCTCAAGGGGGCGCTCTCACACACACACACACCATGACAAGAGGTATTGACCGAACAAACAAGTTTGGAATGTTAGCGTTTTTAAGACAAGAGAAGCCAGTCTGAAGGCACTGATACCAGCTTCAGAAGACATTCAGCAAAATGAATGAAGCAGATGAGATTATTTCACAAGAACCAGGTCCGTGGCCTGCACCACCCTTACGCCACACAGCTGGACTTCTGCCCCAACAAGGCCGCACTTACAGAGTCACGCAGGTCTTCCGGGTCTCTCAGAGAAGGACGCCGTTTCACCGGGACGTCATCACTGCCTTCGTTGTCCGATGTGTTTGGGGACTCCGCGAGGTCCAGGAATTCATCTCGCTTCTGACCTCTGAACCGTATTTTGTCCAAACGCTTTAGCATGATCAAAACAGAGTTCTTCGACTTTATCTTGACATGGCGTACGGGATTCCTGTGGGGACAAAAGGCACATCATGACTCTGCTCACCATATACTAGTGAATATCCCTTAGCTCTCAGTCCCCAGGATACCAATTCTTTGTGGTGATTCATGAAGCATGACTAATCTTACTGCCCCAGTCCCAGAGGTCCACAGTACAGCTGAGCTTCTCCAAGATCAACAAAGAGCTTCCCCTACTGGAGCAAAAAGCTAAATCAACTCAAAGAGTGTGATAATTAGCTAGAGCTGGCAGCCAGGTGCTTAGGATAAAAACAGACCACTCTCACTAACAGGAGGTCACAGCAGACCAAGCTCAAGTGTTACTGTGCTCTGAGAAGTTTCTTCTCAAGATGGGGCTTATCTCATCCCTTTATTGGTTCCTGGTCAGAGGAAAGTGGCAGGTAAGACAGCACAGGTGGGATTGATGCCAAGAGCCCGTCTTTGAGTCTCTGAGCTTAAAGTCATTTCATTACAGACAGGGATGTAGCTGAGACTCACTCCAGCTGACAGCTGAATCATCCCAAAGAGGTTATTGCAGGGTAATCAAGGGTAATCAGAGATTACATTATGTGGATCACATCACTATTTCAAAGAGCAGGAAACACAAACTTGTTGAAATTTTCACCCCAATTCGACATCATGCTGCATATCGAAAGGTCACAGGTCAACCATGACGCTTAATACAACTCTCAGCCAAATAACATTCAGGGATTAATACAGGCAATTTTTTCTGGTTTGCCATTTTTCAAAGTCAAGGCCCCTAGAGGGCGATAAAGAGGTTACCGCACATAAGAGCTAAGTTGGTAAAATCAACCACTGAAGAAACTGGCCTGCTTAGCTCTTCCTGGCATTAACAAAGAGTGAGCTAGAGTGAGACATGGAGACCCCATGACTTATCCCCCACAAGCCTGTGACAGTGCCCAGGAAACAATGTGTCCCCCTGGGGGACAAGCAACATCTACTCCAGCCTTTTGGATATGGCTGTGGCAGACTGCATGGCATCAGCAGGTCAGCAGAAGGGTGGGTCTCTTGATGACTGGCTCAGGTAAACAGCCCAAGGCAGCTGCAGTTCAGAATCAGTTACTATTTCAGGTCACAAGTCCATTCACATTCACCCGGAAGATTCCCTCAAAGTTTGGCTTACTCTCTCCAAAACAACCATCTCTCTGCTCAACAGAGGCAATCTGAAATAGGAGAATGACATGAAAGACAAATGACAATAAGCACAAGGAGACAGAGTGTCTGAGGACTCCCGTTCCTAGGAACTGTGGGCACGGAGTACCACTGGCTGCCTTTAGAATGCTAGCATGTCAAGGCCCAGCACCTACACCACACAAGCGCATGCAGCATGGGTTCAGCACAGCTCTCTGAAGCCAGAATAAAGGTCAACACATTGTCATCACTGACAGCACTCAATTCCAGATCAATATATGCATGGCAAAGAGAGCACAATGGCAACAAAGCCTTCCACAGAAACGGCACACGCTCTCCACACAGCAATGAGGTGGAGGACAGCCACTGCCCACCTCAAGATTAACACTTTTAGTGTTTCAAGGTCTTTCACAGTAACCACAATAACCTACTGGCATCAGAGTACCATCCCAAAGCATCTTTCATAAGCCTGAAGTTACTCTGAATTTATACTCCACACCAAGACCAGAAGCCAGGATATTTAATAATTTAATAATAAGCAAGGAATTTAGATGAGTAATTTCAATAAGTTGGCTTCTTTGGATCCCAGACAGACATGCAAATGTAGGTTAGCCAAAGAGCTTGTGTGCAGAGCGTCCGACACTGACATCACCAAAGCTCAACTTCAGCCCCATACAAGAAGAGGTCTTAAAACAACTAGCAATTAATTATCAGAATCAGAAAAACTTTATTGATCCCAGAGGAAATTGCTCATGTTACTACTGCAACTGTCACACAGAGACACAAGACAATAATGTAAAAAATAGAAAATATATTATACATAATATATTACATATTATGCCATCAAATAGGAACTCGACAACAATGCCAAGTGCCAAGTGGATAACAGCAGAGGGGAAGACAGAGCTCATATTCAGAGCAGTGCTCTACACATGAGGCCACCAGGAGGTAGCTTTCCTCCACTCTTCCACATGTTGTGGCATTAAAGTTCAACTCGTACTCAGGTGAGACTCACCAGGTTCTCTCATCCCCCCCCCCACAACCCCCCAACTATGCCCTGTCATCCAGCTCCACAGACAAACATGACACATCACTCCACTTCAAGGTACATGACAAGTCATCTAAAACCACAAAACCTCAGGTCACAGTGCTCCTCTCGCCACACCAAGCTCAAGTGTGTTAAGGCCAATTCATACTTTACTTTTCCATGTTCGCTTTTGCTTGTGGATGAGAGTATGTGTCGTAAATTTTGTCATCAGAGGTCTGCTGCGGACAACTACGGTCAGTGCACATGTAACCTAGATTTTTGTGTCTAGAGGAAAGCAGTCAATGACGAAAGAGAAGAGGAGGAATAGCTGTTGTAGTACGTATGGCGAGCAGCTGCATGTGGAGGGTCACACATATCTAAATTTTTCATACTCTCCAGACATTATACCAAGGTATATAGTATTTTAAAAAGCAACACTAGGGGGTGAAGGGGAGGTTAGGGTCCCAGTTAATTTTGTCATTTCACAATAGTGCCTTATTACTGTAATACCGCCCAAGCATTGACTAATAACTTTAAAACCATTTATAAAACTGTACCCGTTTGACTCCACCACTTGTATTTTCGTTTGTTGCAGTACATCCTCCTTCTCCTGGACCGGTGGAATATCTCAGCTGCATGCAGGCGCCAACCGAAACCATCTACATCTCCGGCCAAATGTAGTATGAACACAAGCTGCCGCCCGGATGGCCGTCCCCAGCCCGAAAGCGCCCAAAAATGCACACAGAAAAGTGAAGTATGAACTAGGCTTCAGGCGACTCCCTGTGCAGGAGCAGAATCACCACACGGTTCCCTCGCAATTCCATTACCTTAGGTGACAGAACCCAAACCAATGTGACGTCCACTGCAAACAGAGCAGCCATACAATGAATGCTCTGACAGCTGGCGAGGGCGTCGCTCCTAACAGGAAACCCATTTTATTTACAAGATCCCATCACACTTCAGCACAACCTGCCTGCCCAGAGGCGGCACGCCATTGAAGTCTCAGGACTAGACGGGAAGTGATCTCCAACATGGCCTATACACAGGCAAAGCCCTCCCTAACACTATTGATGGAAACGTTAATGTCTGTAAAGCCCTCATAAAATATTAACTCACACTCAATAAAGGTCCCTTTATTGGATGTTCTTAACAGCCTTTGAACTCATCCTCATCACCACCACCACCACCACCACCACCATCATCCCCATCAGAATGACAGTCCTTTGACAGCCCCAGATGGCTGGCTCCCTTGTCAGCCCCACACACGCGGCGTCCGATCGGCAGGCTCACGCACACACACACTAGACAGGAGGCAGGACACCGAGCAGAAACACCATCCAGGTCCATTTTTAGAAGGAAAGCGGGCAGCCCACACAGCCAGCGAGTATACGCTCACTGCAGGTAGAAGCAGAGCATGTGAAACGTGCCTCGCATCAGCCTCTGCCAATGGCCCCGATTCACCCTGTCGATCCATCACGGAGTGCAAGGGAGATTGTCAATAGGGTAATCTGCAGAGCTTACAGAGGTCAGGCTGCCGGCCAGTCAAGCCCGAACAGGCAGTGACCCAAAACGGCATCACCTTACCAAGACATGAATCAGAAAATCCCTGTAACATTAACACCGAAAAATCAGAGAGATTCACAACAGGGTGATCAGAACACGGCCCCCGGCCCCAGGCCCCCCACACTACTGACTGGATCCAAAGCGCCTCCATGTGAGGGTGGAGTGGGTAGCACCGTGTTTCCTACCCCACCAACAGCTCGGGAAGTTAATTCTCTAAGACTCATTAAAAAAAAAAGACAGTGATGATGACGCTGATGGAAAGCAAAGCCGGACTGTCGGTCCGGTACTAACGAGAGCCATGATGAAGTGCAAACGACATTTCCAATTCAATTTGGCGTCCCCAGGCCAGGACCCCACAATTCAGTCACGCA
>JAODKN010000001.1:8568293-8580676 GCA_026774425.1 Petrocephalus zakoni | reverse complement strand
TCTGACATGCGCTCTGGTAATTCAGGAACGTAACCCAGACGAGGCACCTTCTGACGCATGCTCGGGTAATTCAGGAAGGTAACCCAGACCAGACACCTTCTGACGCACGCTCGGGTAATTCAGGAACGTAACTCAGACCAGACACATTCTGACATGCGCTCTGGTAATTCAGGAACGTAACCCAGACGAGGCACCTTCTGACGCATGCTCGGGTAATTCAGGAACGTAACCCAGACCAGACACCTTCTGACGCACGCTCGGGTAATTCAGGAACGTAACCCAGACCAGACACCTTCTGACGCGCGCTCGGGTAATTCAGGAACGTAACCCAGACGAGACACCTTCTGACGCGCGCTAGGGTAATTCAGGAACGTAACCCAGACCAGACACCTTCTGACACGTGCTCGGGCAGCTGGAAACACTCTGAAACACTCATACTCATGTTCTCCGTGATGATGGTGAAGGGCTTCAGGTAGGTCCTCCTCATGTTCTGAGCCAGGGTGTTTGTGTACTCCTCAAAGTACCGGAGCAGATGAGCGGTACCACCCTCAGAGCGCTGGATCTGCTCCCAGTGCTCCTTGTTTTTGGGGTCTAGGATGGCACTGCCTGCTCTGATGATGTTCTGGAAGGATCACAAGAAGGTCAATCAGCAGATTGGAGGAGGGTCCAAGTGACCTAATGCTGAGGAATCCACAAAAGCTTACTGCTAAGCCCCTCTTACGCTGCCCCTGGTCCCAGACAGTACATGAGTCACGTCACGCTCACACACTACATTACTCACATAACAAATATATATAATCTCTCTGAACAATCGTTTTTTGTTCTACCCTCAGAACATGTTTGTGTAAGTTAAACTCCCAAGAGCTTATGAATGACACATCTTCCTTTATGTTCAATGCCTCATATATCAGGATGGTTGCTAATGTCATTTAGAGTCATTTGACATCAGACTGGCCTCAGGTGGGAACTGCCGTGGAGGGGCATCCCGGGAACGGGGGGCAGGTACGGTACCTGGTTGAACTGCACGTCGTGGGTGGCAGCCAAATCAAAGCCCCCCTGCTGACTCTCGTAGCGCAGCACGCGCGAGATCAGCTGGTACGCTGTTCTCACATCATTGCCATGGAAACCGCGCGTGTGCAGCGTGGCATTCTGCAGCATGTGGGCGATGTCCCTGGACCAGTCGCCATCCATCAGAGACTCGTTACGATGCAGCTCCTCATTCTGGTGGAAGGTCAAGCGAGATGCCGGTGGGGGTCACACGGGGAGGGCAGGGCGCGAGGGCAGGGCGCGGAGGAGCATGCCGGATTCCCGCCAGGGATACACACCATTTTCTTGAGCTGGGAGAAGGTGATGGTGGTGCAGTTGAACAGTTCTGGGGGGAGCCAGCCCGTCTCATCACCACAGTGCCGGATGGCCGTCCCTGGGAGACAAAACGGAGCAATGTCATATGTGGTGTTACAGCAAGGAACGTTCCCCATTAAATGGGACACTAGGCTTGGGCCAGCAACAGCATCTACTCAGCATCCAGGCTCAGTTTGAGCTGCTGCAAGTACTTGAAAACCATACAGAGCACATTAAGCGAGCTCCTCCAACAGGGCCACATCCATGGGCCTTCTGGAATGATCTGTCAAGCTAGGGGGACAAAAGGCCCAGTCTGTCTTCATCTTATACCAGAGGCTCGACCAAAACCTGGCTGACTTTGAGGAACCTGGCAGCCAGAAGCCGTCTTACAGCTCAGATTTGCTGCATGTCTACGAACGACAGAATAAAAGACATTCACGGTCTCCTTGGATGTGGAAATAATGTCAAAATATTCCCAAGGTTTAAAACGCGGCAGGTATTTACCGATGGATCCCCTGGGGCAGTTCACCGCTGCGGGACGCCCAAACTTGGTCCTGGGCCACCATATCCCTGCATCGAAGGCCTTAGGGCAGCCCTCGTAAACAACTGCAGATCAAACAGAGGGTGGAGGACAGCATTCAGAACCAGTACACCCACATAAATGAGCAAGAACAGCCCGGTCTATTTAACGGCTCAAATCAAGAAACAAACTGTCTCTCAGTTATTAAAGAAGCTTAAATAACATCCCATTGAGAAGGCTCGAGAACAGGTTCCCGTGCCATCTATAAATGGCAGGTTCCACGCTCGCCCTGCATTGGGAAGTCGGCGCCGCTATCTCGGAGTGGCTGCTGGACGTTCTGCAAAGGCGCGGCAGGGCGATGCCGTACCCTCGCAGCCGTTGGCCGTCACCTCGGCAAAGGGGCTATCGCAGCGGTTGCACTGCCTGCCGATGACCCCTGCCCTGCAGGAGCACTGGCCGGTGACAGGGTCACAGGTGCGTGACAGGGCCCCCAGGGGGAAGCAGTCACACGGGGAGCAGGTGTCCTCCTCCTTGGGTCTGTAGTAGTTGTCCTACAGGGTAAAGGGGCTGACATGTTCATGAAGTTCACGAGCTTGTGCTCTCAGCAGACATCAGGGTTGTAAGAGAGTCCCCCCCCCAGGCCCAAAGGAGCCCCCCTCCCAGGAGAGCTGGCCCCACCTTGCAGGAGCACTCGCCCGTCGTCTTGTTGCAGTCCGATCTAAAGCCCTTGGTGATGTCACAGTCGCAGGGACCACAAACGGGGCTGCCCCACCAGCTGTGGGGGCACGGCTGATCCGCCCTATGGGAGAAGAGCAGCAGAAGCACATGATAACCGCACACCTGCTGGCTCCGCCCACCGCAGAGTAAGCAATCAGAGCCAGCTGCTGGGGTGTGAAGCCCCTCCGCCCGCAGGTCTCCCAGGGGAAGTGGAGCTTGACAACAGCAGCTGGGGGCCCGCCGGGGGCCCATGGGGTCCCGGAATCTCAGGTTTCCCTTTATCAGCACTTTTCATATCTGCTGTCTCTCTGCTCACTGAGTCATAGGGGATGCGTTGCTATAAATCACTTAAGAGGACCCAAGGCCCACGACAGGTTCAGGGGACAGGGGGGACAGGTGACAGCTGACAGCAGCACTGTGACGGCTGAGCCTGAGACCCACTCGACGTCAGGGCACACCGTCTGCGTGTGGCACCAAACTGCTCAGACATGATCTGCTTCCAGACACTCTGCTGGGCTCCGGGAGCAGAGCGTCAGGCAAAAGGCCAGCGAGGAGGAGCCAAAGAGAGAGGGGCTAGAAGCATCCGCGCACATATGGTTCGACTAGTCATTTGTTTGCAACATGGACCCAACAATTCTTTAGCATTGTCAGTAAACGACACATAATGCTGTATTTTACGTATAACGTGACCGTAGCAGAACATCTACCGACTACAATAACGCTGTACGGTGTACACAGCTTACAAAGTTGACTCAAACAGCACTAAAGTGCTTAAAAATGTAAATATCACTGAGCAGCCATCTTGAATCCGAAACTCGGGGTACTCTGGGCTGCTCCGAGATATTTCTCGGATCTCCGAGAAACAGGAGTGCGCATGTACACGGGTACATACCAAGGTACACACACGGGTACACGCACATGTGTATGCACACACGGGTACACACATGGGTACACACACATACGTACATACCCAGGTACACACACAAGTACACACACACACATATGCACAATCACACACAGACACACACACGGCGTGAGATTTGGAGCGGGTGTGCGGGTCATACTTGTTCTCGCAGTACTGTCCGTAGTAGTTCTGGCCGCACTCACAGGTGTAGCCGTGAGAGGAGCTCGGCTTGTGCACGCAGCTGGACACGTGTTCACACGGGTTGAGGTAGCAAGCGTCTATGCACTCCTTCCCAAAATAGCCTGCAGGGGGCAGTAAAGAGCACACAGTGAATGCATCTGCAAGAAACAAACAGAAAGTGAAAGCTTATGGTTTTT
The DNA here is from genome assembly GCA_026774425.1 of Petrocephalus zakoni. Taxonomy (NCBI): domain Eukaryota; kingdom Metazoa; phylum Chordata; class Actinopteri; order Osteoglossiformes; family Mormyridae; genus Petrocephalus; species Petrocephalus zakoni. Next base: position 8,576,817 of record JAODKN010000001.1, on the reverse strand, counting down.
GGGGCGGGGGCAGAGGGTCACCTGGGTCGCAGACGCATGTGTGGGCATTCCAGTCATCGCTGCAGTGGCTGTGCTCTGGGCAGACAGTGGAATCGCATGGGTCAGACATGCTGCAGCCCTCCTGCACCCGCACCTTCAGCCCCTGCAGCATGTTGATGTTGCCCGTGTTGGTGGCCGTCTCGCCCATGCGCACGCCCTGCAGAGGATGCATGTTGACGCGTGGATTCAGTGAGGTGGCGGGACGGGTACACTCAGTGGGTAAGGACACGGACTCACCTGCATGCAGCCCTGGAAGCCGTGCTGGACAGAGTCACCCTGGTCCTGAAGTCCTCCCACAAACAGACTCTTTAACCTCTGACCTGGAAGTTCATTGCCGATCTCCACTGTGTTCTGTAGGGCAGAGCCTGAGGTTACCATTATGCACCTGACAAGACGCTCCTGCTGAAAACGCCACCCTGTATCACCCCCCTGCAGCCACATTACTGCATCCACAGGAGCAAACAGCACCTTACAGCCACTTTGCTGGTGCTATGGGATGAAATCTACAGCTCTTGGTGGACATGCTTGCACTGGAGACGTTCACCTGGAACATGCTGTAATCCAGAGACACTGTGGCCATGTACTTGATGTCTTTTCCATCCTTGATGCTCTTGAGCTCTACCAGAACGTGGTGCCACTCGCCGTCGGTCACACGGACCTTTGAGAATTCCAGCAAGGCGATCCGGCCCTCCCTGAGGAACACCTCGAAACGCAGGTGCTTATTGCTGATCTGAAACAAGACGGCGGTACAGGAAATATGGATTCATCTATTTTCCTGGATGGTCAGGTTCACGCTCCAGTCACAGAAAGTCTCCTTTTAGTACCTGTTTTGTATTTTACACACCCCCAAAACACAAAGTAAACTCTGAATTTTTCTATAAATAGAGGGGGTTGTTTTTGATAAAGTTATGATTGAACACAGAAGACCTACAGGGCCTAAACCTGAGGATTATGGTTAAGATCAAAAAGGATCCAGCACACAAGGCCACACAGCAGGGCGGTTATGTTACATTAACTGAGGATCTGTTTCCTGTCAGCTTGGGAATGTTGTCTACTCAAGCAAAAAAAAAAAAAAGAAAAAAAAGGTATAAGCCAACAGGAACAACACACAGCAGGGTCAGCTGGGTAATTAAGCTGTTCCTCATTTTATTTAATAGTTATGGCACTAAAACTAGAAAAGCCCACAACAGCAACAGATACACGGCACCCTTAATGTCCCCTGAATGTGACTCATCGTGGGCGGGGCCCTCAGTGCAGTCCTGGACATTGAAAAGCACTCGTGTTTGTGGACTGAGGCTTCACACACCAGCAGGTTGATCCTGGAGGCGTCCCCAGCATTGGCCTGCATCAGCATGCCATCGCTCTGCCGTGTGCGGAACATGAGGCCCAAGTACCAGGGGATGGCGATGGTGATGTCCGGTTCGGTCCAGGACACCAGGGCGTGGCCGTCGAAGTACTGAGGGGAGGGCATGGCTGTGGGATGGCGGGAGAGAGCGTGAGGGTTGCGGAAGCCGACATCCCTCAAAGAAAACTTCAACGAGAGCAAGCGGAGAATGAAGGAAGGGCAGAATTTAACGCCGGCAGCAGACGTGTCCGAGACGGTGACTGGCAGGCGGATAATCTCACAGAGGCGTTACCCTGGCATTTGTGTCACCGCTACCCGGAAATAGGTGAAGCGTTCCTCCCACGAGCGTTCCGGGTCATTGGCTGTTCAGAAGCTGCACCAATTCAAACTGTCTGCCCCCCTCCGCGGAGCATAATCTCTCCCTCAGGGTGCATCAAACAGCCTCATTCCCGTTCCAAGACTCTCTCTCCATAATGGACCAAACATCTTAGAACCTCTTTATCTGGTGAAAGGAATTAGGCTGGACTGCACACATGGGAATATACCATCACATACAGTAATACGAGGGAGAGTGATCCCAGCCTCCTGGGGAATTCTGGGTAATTTCACCACCCATTCTAACAGAGCTGGTTACTTCTGTTATACATCAATTACATGATGGCAGAGAGTTCCCAGCCCCATGACTCTTTTTGAGTCTTTCCTCAAGTGTCCCCTGGAATAACCTGGGCCTCACTACAAAGCGATATGTCACTTCAACTAACTCATACTCATACTCATACTCATGACTCATACTAACCTCATACTTCATCTGGGCTGGCATGTCAATCAGCATTAAATCACCGGAGAAGCTCACAAAACTTATCCCACACCACAAACTGGCAGGCGAATCAACGCACACCACAAACTGACAGGCGAATCATCGCCCCAGCCTCACCGACTGCTACCTGCCTGTCAGTAAAAGACAGAGCTGCAAGTAGGTTGTCATTCACTTAAGATCCTCCTGTGAGAATCAGAGGCCATTTAGTGTTTCTGCAGACTCCCAGATGACAGTCTGTAAAATGACTGCCTCCACTGTGTGTGTAAAGACAGGGCAGACCCTCCCATTTTACACAGCGGCAGAGACTCTCTTCCTGCTCCTGTTATTTGACTGGTTAAGGAGACTTTTCCATCACAGGAAGCTGGGAGACATTAATCCCGCCGTCTGCTTCCTGTGCATGAGGCTTTGTGTAATCAGCAGATTTACCCCAAGACCACGGCTCTCCTTCAAATGGGCTTCCTCTATAGATCCACACAAACATGCATGCGCGCCGCCGTGTTAATGGGGAATTCCCGGTCACGCGCTGTAATCCACCACGTCTCGCTCTCCGTCCTTCCTCACCTCGCTCTCTCACGCCTCGCTCTCCATCCTGCCTCACCCCACTCTCTTGCGCCTCGCTCTCTTGTGCTTCGGTCTACGTCCTGCCTCACCTCGCTCTCTCGCGCCTCGCTCTCCGTCCTGCCTCACCTCGCTCTCTCGTGCTTCGCTCTACGTCCTGCCTCACCTCGCTCTCTCGTGCCTCAGTATCCGTCCTGCCTCACCTCGCTCTCTCACGCCTCGCTCTCCGTCCTGCCTCACCTCGCGCCTCGCTCTCAGTCCTGCCTCACCTCGCTCTCTCGTGCTTCGCTCTCCGTCCTGCCTCACCTCATTCTCTCGTGCCTCGCTGTCTCATGCTTCGCTCTACGTCCTGCCTCACCTCGCTCTCATGCTTCGCTCTCCGTCCTGCCTCACCTCGCTCTCTTGCCTCGCTCTCCGTCCTGCCTCACCTTGCTCTCTTGTGCCTCGCTCTCCGTCCTGCCTCACCTCGCTCTCTCACGCCTCACTTTCCGCCCTGCCTCACCTCGCTCTCTAGTGCCTCGCTCTCCGTCCTGCCTCATCTCGCTCTCTCGCGCCTCGCTGTCTCGTGCTTCACTCTCCGTCCTGCCTCACCTCGCTCTCACGCGCCTCGCTCTCCGTCCTGCCTCACCTCGCTCTCTCGCGCCTCGCTTTCTCGTGCTTCGCTCTCCGTCCTGCCTCACCTCGCTCACAGTGCTTGCCCCCGTAGTGCAGAGGACAGTCACAGGAGAAGGTGTTCCACTTGTTGACGCATGTGCCACCATTCTGGCACACGTTCGTAGAGCAGAAGTTACGCTTCGCCGCACAGCCTGCGTGGGGGGTTTGGGGAGGAGCATGGGACATGGGAGAATGAGGCACGGTATCTGCATTACCTCATCAAAAATACAACAGCGTCACTAAGCAACAGGGGGTGGGGGGGGGAGGGTGCCACACGATCCCGCTCCGACTCACGGACCGGCGCTGGTGCCATTGTTGGCGATGAAGCTGGCCATGTCCACCGGCTGGCTGTCCACCGTCAGGTTCCGCATGCAGCCCACAAAGTCGCGGTTCTGCACCGGGAAGTCCTCTGGGAGGTTGGGTACCCCGCCCAGGAGAAGCGGCCCAGTCAGATCCAGGGACCTGCAGGGACGGGAGCAGAGAGCATCTCTAGGAAAGGTCACTGTCTGCAGTGCCGGAGCCTGAGGGTCACTGATCAGTGCAGGGGGGCCAGCTTTCCGCCCAGGAGACACAACAGGTGGGGTACCAAACCATGGCACCAGCGCTTAGAAATGATGGAATAGGCAAACATATGGCCAGTGTGAAAAATAATCAGGATTATAGTGCCCATACGATTTATTAACTCCAGTTATATACTCACAAATTGCAGACCCTACCTGACCTTTCCTTTAAACTGGTGTTCTCACTGAGAGCTCTGTGTGTGTGTGTGTGTGTGTGCGTGTGCGTGTGTGCATGTGTGTGTGTGTGTGTGTGTCTGCGTTTCTGACTCCACACTCCTGGGAGCAGCTTTCTGACCTTGTTTCATAAGGCGTGTGAGGCAGGCCTAGGGGGAATGCCGAGTACCTGTCACCCACAAATCGGGAGCTAAATGGCAGCTAGCGACCCCATCATGGCTTATCAGACGTGGGCTGGCTGTGTACATCTCCACTGTTTGCTCTCAGATTTTTATTAAGTTGGCTTGAATGCATAATCGCTCTCCCCTGCGATCTTAGCCTGCACTCAGATAGTCCAGCAATTACTCAAGAATGTAAACAGAGGGGAGATAAGATTAAGTTCTCTGATATTTTCAGCTTCATGAAGTTCTTAGCTGAACCGGGAACATGGATCCAGGGAGATCATCGAGACACAAAACGTGCATGAGAAAGGGAACCTAATTCAGCATCAAAACGTTTGCTTCTTCATACTTCAGAATCAGCATTAATATCCCTGAAATGGGCCCCGAAACTGGGAGGGGACAGAACAGCGCTCACTCACTTTTTGAGGCCCGTCTGTTTCCCTTGGGCCGCACACGAGTAGTTGCTGATCTGACCGGCGAAGCGTATCGCCATGGCGATGTCACAGTCGTCGACGGCGACCACAGCCACCTTCTCCCCCGAGGGTCCGTGAGGAATTCCCAGCCTTCCGATGCTGGGCTGTCGATCAGACAGACCAAAGAAAAGATGGAAATCAAAATGTAGGAAGGTTTATGAGCAGTTATTGAACATCACTGTCACTCTTCCTACTATAAAAATTATTTTGTTTTTGATCATAATCACAAGTGCAGGTCTCGGGATAAGCTCTGGAAAACCTACAGAGCCATCCCAAAGGAGTAATTAGCAGGACATATCCAGAAGATGTCAAACAGACATTGACGGCACTTAGGAACCTTCACCAACAGTCAACGCAATGGAGCAGAACCCAGAGAGCACTTAAAGTGAATCCCACACAGCTCAGAGCTTTTACTACAGTGTCATCAAATGTGGCCTTTCTGAGCTCCAAACCATTAAGGCAGCGAGAGTTTGAACAATGCGGCCTCAGTTCAGAACGGTACTGTTTTTGCTCCCCAAGCTACAAAGTCAAGATTAGATTAGCTGTAGCCATGTTACTGGTTTACCTGCAAAACAAACAGGCCAGTGTTTGATCTCATTTTCATTTCTTAAATAGTTCCTGAAGATCAGCACGGAGAAATGTTGGTAGTTTACAAAAAGGCAGGTTCTGAAGATGAGCGAGCTCTCTGTGTGGGCTTGTAAGGAGGTGTCAAACAGATCACCTGGGATCTCTGCTCTAGATCAAATGGGAGACAGTACCCTGGACCATGTCTGAGCCCCACCACACAGCTAAATGTTTAACTTCGCGAAACGGGCCGGCTGGAGTGTTTATCGGACTCCTGCGTAATCGGATCGCGGTAACCGGACACCAGCAGCGCTGAACCACGCCAGCGGAGCACCTTCACGCACAAGCCGTAGTCACCACCCCAGCGACAGCCACGCTGAGCATTATGGGTAGGGGGCCTGGGTCATCATTTTCCATGGAGCACTTCACAGAACGACACCTGGCTGTTTACTGTCACACGCAGGGGAGCGCCTGGTGTGGGGGGCTCTGATCCTCTTCCTGCAGACGGCGACAGGCCCGGAGAGAATGACCCGGTGACTGGAACATGGGCGTGGTCGGGGGGGACTGCAAAGCTTTGAAGACTCACATGGTTTTGTCAAACTTGCTGCCCTAGATTTACGACTTGGGCAAACAGAAACCCTGAATTAAGCCCACATGCTCCCCAGGTCCCACTGCCAGAAGATAGCAGCTGAGCTTTATCTGTGGACAAAACAATGTGTGGCTAAAATTAGCCTCTCAGCTCAATGCGCTCCTTAATATTTATTTACATCTGAGATTTACCTGATTTAGCTGCAGGTAGCTCGTCAGAAAAAAACATAACATAACATTCATTTATAGATGTGACTTCTTGAAAAATTATCCACATCCACATTATTTTAGATGGTACCTCAGACCCCACTAAATCTGGTACACCAAACATTACAGAGAGAAGCCCAGCAGTTGGCCTTTGACCCCTGACCTCACTCTACATGACCCCAGTAACGTGCCTGCTTTTCCTCCAGATCGGGTACAGACCAGGGATTTCACCAAACCCTAAAACCATCACAGATACCTTTTCTGAGCAGGCCAAAAAGCAGCAAATACCAAGGACAACAGTCTCCCCAGTATCAGGGCACAACACAACCACAGAATATGGTGAACGACAGGCCAAGGACACTCACACTGATACCCAACAGAAAGGAACCACAGTGTCTTACTGGTTTCATGCAGAGATTTTAGCATTTATAAGCCTGACATGTTACTCATTGTTCGCAGAAACCTGACGATGCCCATATTCTTGGCGTCTTGAATAACATTGAGGCACGAGATCAAACAGAGGCTGTCAGCAGGACAGCCATGAAGGAATAGCACCTGCTAAACCGAATCCCGCTCCTGCGTGTGCTCCTCAGCTTACACACCAGGACGGCACATGCCCATTATCCCACACCTCCTACACAGCTCACTCACATGCTCATTCCTACATCGCTGTGACCGGGATGGCGGTCTGCTCAAGGCCAGATGCTGACATGCTCTCTGAAACGGGACCCTAGAGCCAGTGGCTGGTTGGCTCTTGTGCTTAAAAGGGCCATCAAACATGGCTCAGCTGAAGAGGGCCTGCGGTTTGCTGAGGGCTTGACAGGCCCTAGGGGAGATCTGCGGCCTCCCTGTGAAGGCGTGGGCAAGACCAGCAGCAAGTCGCTCTGGCTGTGTACGACTGCCGTTGTAGGGGATGGAGGCTTTGTTTGGACAGGTAGACACTCTTATTCATCTGAGAGCAGAAACTTCACACCCCCTCCCCCAAAATACTCCCCACACACTCATACACAATGTATGAGTAATTCCAGGCTCATTCAGCTGCAGCCAAGGCAGTGAATTTAGCCAAGAGGGAGCTGGCTCACGCACCAGGAGGAGACTGACACACCATGGGCAAACTCACACACCAGGAGGAGGCTGACACACCATGGGCAAACTCACACACCAGGAGCAGGCTCAAACACCAGGGGCAGACTCACACACCAGGAGGTGGCTTAGCAGCGAAAGCTTCTCCATGGATCTGGGTGCCTCAAAAAGTCGGGATAAAGTTCCATCACCACTCCCACCTGATTGCAAATAAAAGTAAATGTAGAGATTTCGTGTGGCCAGAGCTAACAAGGCATCTTGCAGGAGAGCCCACGCATCAGGACCAGGGGCACAAAGCAGACAATACCACTGCTGGAGGGACATGTTCTCCACCTCGCTCTGCCACCAAACAGCATCGTGGGTAACACAAGTGTGTGAGTAACCATATTAGCTTTGACAGATACAAGCCTCCATGGGGGATTTGAAAGGCACCCAGCTTTGAATTGCTGACTAGTCTCTTCCCATTATAATAACCACGCCCACTCTCCTAAACCCGCGAAACCAGTCACTTTATAAGGTGCTCATTAGCTTCTTCCGCCCGTGATTTTATCAGCCACCTGACCCAGAGCTACCTTTGCAGATCCAGGCTTGCAGATGTTGGCCCTGATGTGGACCATGGGGGCTTCTCTCTCAGAGGTGCTGGGCTGCAGGTGTGGGGTGCCTTCCCCAAAACACCGCCCCCTGCATTCCTGCACACCCCTAGCAGGCAACCCCCCCCCCCCCCTCCCGGGGACTTAGACTGCCTCATCTGAGGCCGCCTGCTCTGAGATCTCACTCCTGTTTGTCCAGCTGTCGCACCACAAGTGCTCCGCTCAACCACAAATACCCACTCCCCCCAGCGCAGGCCAGACCCCGACCAAAACGGCCGCACTTTGCAGAGTCATCCAAACATTCAAACAGCTTCCATGCTGCTAAATGGCTCTTTGGGCACCGTAAATCCAAATGTCTCCGATTCGCTCCGCAGAACACCGCAGATGTCACTGCAGATCGCGTTCTGCAGATCGCGTTCTGTGCTGCCTCCAAATCCTGAATTAGCCTCGGCTCCGGCTCCGGGAGACGGGCATTCGGATCGCGCCGTTTGATTCCTCTCCGTCTGTCTTGTTGACCATTCCCTGGCCTCCCAGGGAAATCGACTTGCAGGAGTCATGGCAACTCACTTGAACCCCAGCACTCACCATGCATACAAAGGGTCAGATAATGGGGGCCGGCTGGGGACTCTGTGTGTGTGTGTGTGGGGGGGGGGGGGGGGGGGAGGGAATCAGGGGCGCGGGCCATGGGCCCCGTTGGGGCCATGGGGCCCG
>JAODKN010000001.1:8537378-8550709 GCA_026774425.1 Petrocephalus zakoni | reverse complement strand
TCCTCCACGATCTCCAGGGCAATGAAGTCGTGCTTCTCGTTAAACCTGCCATTGTAGAGCAGGAGGGCGTTCCTCTCCTGTGTGGCGAACCTGCGAGGAATTGGTGTTGGGTCAGCTTTGCGGCACGTGGGGAGCGCAGCCGCGCAGGTTATCTGCAGCCGCGCAGGTCCTGCGCCGACCGGCAGGCGTAGCAGCCGGCGCAGACAGACAGGGTCACGGGAGCGGGGCAGGGGCCCGGAAACAGGCCAGGGGGGGCAGGCCGGGGTGCAGGTGTCAGGGACCAGGCAGCACAGGCCCGGACATCAGGAAGCCGCTGTCCACACACGCTAACGCCGATAGCGCTGGCACGCGGCTATCGCTTCCTGTTTTTACCTCCGCTGGCAGCCCTGGCGAGGCCCCCGAGGCTCCCGTTTGCCAATGAGATCGCCCAGCGCCGTCCGCTCACATCCTGCACGCCGCTCTGCTCACCAGCCCAGTGGCGACCCATTTCCGCCACGTAAAACTGATTCCACTCTGATCCCACAGATGTGTGACAGCTGCTGCTCTTTGCTTTTTCAGTCTCAGTCCTCACATCCCGCTGAGACAGAATGCGGCGCTCTGCCTGCCCTGGGCAGCGCAGACCAGCCCCGAACGAGGCTCTCCTAGCACTGTTTATTAGTGCAACCACACTCCGCTAATTAGGGGTCGCCAAAATAAACTCAAGCAACACGTGTCATCTCTCTGCCTTTCTCTCATGGCTAAGGGTTAGCACTCAGACAGGACGCAGTACACACATGACAATGTACAGGGTGCTCACATGATACAATACCAAGTACTCACATGACAGTACTCACATGACACAGTACTCACATGACACAGTACTCACATGACACAGTACTCACATGAAGGAGAGCGTGAAATGGAACCTCTGCCTCAGGCCTCTGAAGGTGACAAAGGACTGCCCCGGGAAGCTGCGGGTGGTCATCTCGCAGTACGGCTTCTCGTACTCCCCTGGGGGGCACTGGCACATGAACCCCCCCACCAGGAGGTCCACGCACCTCCCCCCATTCTTACAGACGCCCGGCACACAGCGCCCAGAGCGGGCATCCACCTCGCAGTGCTCGCCTGAAGGGGACAAGAGACGTGTCAAGGTCATTATCATGGACATCCCCCCCCCCCCAAGCAGGACTGACCTCCTTTACCAGAGTATTTGCCATGCACACATCTCTCATGCTCTGTTTGCAGTACAGCTCTGAAAGGGGGGTGAATCCTCACAGTTTATTGTAATTATCCACATGAGAATATGTTATTAGATACCAAGCAAATATTTTTGTTCTGAAGGTTAACTGAAGCATGTCGGAGCAAACTGCACTGGGACCCTCGCCCCCGCCCTGACCTGACCCCTCCATTCTGTAGCAGGGGTGCATCTCTAACTCAAAGGGGACTTCCCCCAGTCTGCTTTATGACCCCCCCTGCAATGAATGCCATGTGACCCCTCAGGAGGGGTCAGGTTAGGAAGGTAAACAGGCGCTGGAAGAGGAAGGATGTTCCTGCCGAAGACAAACACCGCCAGACGCGGGAGACACCGTAACAGGCACCACATCTCTCTCTCACTTTCTCTCGCTCTCTCTTTCTCTCGCTCCCTCTCTCTCTCCAGACTTCAGTGCTGGACACAGAGACATCTGTTAGAGGAGGGATATATTTTAACAAGAGGCCCATCAGACCGTTCCACAAAGACAGGAAACACATTGGGCAGCTCAGCTGTCTATAACACAGTATGAAGCTGGCAGAGCACCCCCCCCACAATGCTCCACTGGCAGAACCCACCCAACCCCCCCCCTCTGGTATGTTGGGGCTTTGGTCAGCAGCTGGAATGTGCAGTTAATGTTTGATGGCCTGCTGCTTAATGTTTAAAGAGAGCTAAGCGGCTGGAGGTCGCCACCCTCCTCATTTCCATCCTGGTCCACAGGTTGGCGTTTTCCTCAGAGCACTGGGCCCTGTCTCCCGCCAGCAGCCCCCTGTAGTCCCTGGCTCCCACGGCCCGGACGGGCCACGGCGGCCCATGATGGCAGCCCCGCCTGAGATGAGTGATCCTACGATCGGTGGTGCCACCAAGGCTCCGGGACCGGGCCGGACGGGGAACCGCGCATATTTTCAACACAAGATCCGCAGACAGGATGGAGCTGCTGCGATGGCATAGGAGCCAACTGGGGGGGCAGATAATCCCTCCATTAGGGGGATCCATTTTCCTCTAATGTGAGAAGGGGAGGGGGGGCAGGGGGCTGTCATCGGCCACATAATGACCAGAAACTACCTGGGCTTGAACTGTGACCTTCAAAGGCTGGTCCCTGCACCGGACAGGGCTGATTAGATGGTAATTGTCCCCTTGAAGGAAGTGGGGGAACAGGTCAAGGCCCTCACTGCAGGGAGGGACTCAGGGTGGGGGATCAGACCCTGGTATGGGCAGAGGAGGGCAGGGCCATACAGTGGGGGGCCGCAGATGGAAGGGTGTCACTGTCACATGCTGGCTGCAGGCTGAGAACCCCAAGACTTCCTGTCTGCTCTAGTAGACCTTCCTGTTCCCATAATGCTCCAGGGTAGAGAATGTAATGGCAGAACCAGGAATGTTGCCTTGTTGGTGCTCAGCACTGGGAACCCGCTCCTACAGTTCATCTCAAAATCAGAAAAGACATCATAAAACAGTCTCTGAGCACAGAGCACTGATCACAGAGCACTGAGGACTGTGCCGTCAGCATAAGTACGGAATACAAAGCACAGGGCAGTGAGCACAGGGCAGTGAGCACAGGGCAGTGAGCACAGGGCGGACGCAGGCTGGGTCCCCGGGGGTCGGCTCACCTGTGAAGTCCTCCTGGCACTCGCAGGAGTAGCCGCCCTCGCGGCTGCGGCAGCGCCCGTTGTTGCGGCAGGGCCCCGAGTAGCACAGGTCGATCTCGGTCTCGCAGAAGGCGCCGGTGAAGCCGGGGGGGCAGCGGCAGCGGAGCCCGGTGACGGGGTGGATGGGCCGGAAGAGCACGGTGTCGGAGGCGATGAAGGGCGCCGAGCTGTCAAAGCGCAGCACCGACACGCACTTCATGTAGTTCTCGCAGGGCTCGCGCAGGCAGATGTTGTCGTCGAAGGGCAGCACGTGCTGGCCGGACACCAGGCGCAGGAGGGTGCGGTTTAGGTACACCTGCTCCTGCAGCTCCTCCGACGGGATGTAGCGGGCCGGGCCCGAGCCGGGCCGCAGCGCCGAGAAGGTGACGTTCAGCACGCTGCCGCGCACGTCCACGTCCTTCTGGATGTTGAAGACGAAGACGTGGTCGGGGCGGGCGGAGAGCACGGCGGCCACGCCCTCCGTGAAGAGCGCCAGCAAGGGCGAGAGGAAGCGCTCCTGGGACATGTTCTCCAGCCGCACCGTGATGCTGCTGGTCAGCATGTCGTCCGTGATGATGGTGACGCGCAGCACGCACTGCGCCGCCACGCGGTGCAGGCCGTCTGCAACGAGGGGGGGGGACTGGGTTACCACTCAGTGACATCAGCGACATGAAACAGAAAACAGCCCGCAGGAGAGTCAAGAGTGATTCGCGGCCCAAATACATCAAAACAGTGCATGTCCCGATGCCACCGAGTAACTGCCACCCGAGAAGGACAGAGAGGGACTGCACGCATCCACAGCTACAGCTCATGCACCTGGACGCAGCAATGCATGTTGATGGGGAGACATTTTTAGAAGGTTCCTGAGCTGTGTGGGACCTGCTTCCAGTTCTGGGTTCCAGCCGTCATTGCCACCTACCCCCACGGTGTTATTCCACCTGCTGACTTCATTCAGCTCTCATTCCTTGATGACCGAGCCCAGGCACACACACTCACACACACATGGATACACGTACACACACATATATACACACACAGAGTTCATATATTCCTGTCTCTGTGGGGCCTCTCCATTCAGTTCAATGAGCATAACCCTAATCCTAACTATTATAACCCAAACCCCCACCCAGCTGTAACCTATCAAGTAACCAAACCAAACAAAAAGGAGTTTTTTGATTGCATTCAAAGAGCTTTTATAAATTTGAGCTTTATATTGTGGGGGCCTGAAGAACAAAATAACAGGTTTTACCATACAATCCCCCAGACACACACACACACACACACACACGGTCCACATAGTCATATCATTTTGGGGGACTCGCAGTTAATTTCTATGGGCATAACCCTAATCCCAAATATGACAACCTTTACCTACCCAGCCCTAACTTCAACCATAAGTAACCAAACCAAACACAAGACTTTTTTTGATTGTATTCACTGATTTTCATAAAATGTTGTCTAGCCTTGTCGGGACCAATAATTAGACACACACACACACACACACATACATACATACATAAACTCACAGGTGACTCCCGTCAGACCGATAAAAAATAGAGACCACATGTCACCTGTGACCAAAACTCCAAGTAGGTCATGGCAACAGCTGCTGGGGGCCCCTTAGAGGAAGGGAAGGCCGCAGAAAGATGCTCTGGTCATGGCTAGAAGGCCTGGGAGGAAGGGGGTGCAGCCAGAAAATGCATAGTCGCAGCCCCAGCAGTGATGCTGGCCGACACAGAGGGCGTGCAGAGTCCCAGCAGCAAGGCGGAAGCCAGTGACCAGCAGAAACTGACACAGGGGAGGTGTTTCATTTCAGTAAAGCAGACTGTCCATCACCAGGAAGTGCAAGCTAATTATCCGTCCCCTTGTGGATATAGTATCCGACATCACGGGATGTTTCAACAACAGTCATTCTCCAAGCTAAAATATGTAAAGCTGAGCTTTTTTTTTCCCAGAGATGTGCCAATAACCTAACTGACAAAATGAATCTTCGTGTCAAACAGAAACCAAAGCTACACTCTACACTCTGAGAACAACACTGTATCCACTGGCACTGTGTGAAATATCCGCACAGCTCACACTGGATTCCAGTGACGGCATATCCATGGCACTGAAACCTGCCGGAGCCGCAAAGCTGAATTCCCGTCGGACATCTCCAGGCAGCTAGATGCCTGTAAGCCTGGACTTTGCCCAAAATAATAATCCCTTAACCGACTCTCATATTTCACACACACCTTGTTATTTGTTTTAGACCCAGTGAAATTCCTGTTCTGCAACTGGACGTTCTGTGAATGAGGGACATACCGAACTGCTGAAACGTGCCCCCCTCCCCCACTCCCTCGAGACCACGGGACAGCCTGTTTTTGGGGATCTCAATACCGTGGCGATTAGACACCCGCCCCACTCCTGCATGGGCTGGTCTGCATGTTACGCTCCTAAACGGGACGTCCTGGCAGATTCGGCATATTCTTTGCCTACTGTAGTCTCCACATGCTTCCTCCAAGCTCTGCTGGATTCATGGATTGGTTGTTCTGTTATTATTTAACATGTTTACTATATCAAGTCTGTTCAGCTCAGCTTTGTTTAGTTTGGTTTATTAAAAATAAAATGTCTTGGCTGAACCCACCCCATAACTGTGACCAGGATAACCAGTTGCATATGAACGGATGGATGAATGGACGGGTGGATGGACAATAACCCTGGATGCCCCCTCCCACCACCAATTACACCCTCAGAGAACCCCCATCTCCACCACAGGACAACCCCACGGTGGTTAGATAGACAGTAAAGAGCCCTTTGCCAGTGTCACCCTGCAGGAATCACTATCTCTGGACCACACATGATCAGCTGTCCACACTTCTAGCTCATTCTAAAAATAACCGCATTTCCTCAATGGAATAGGTTTCTAATTCTGTCTTTTTCCACAAACAACAGATAAAGGAGTTTTCCTAACCCTCTAGATGGGACACACCTCGAAAGCCTACCCACTCACATCCACATACAAATATAGTATAATCATAAATTAATTTTACTTAAGATCATTGTCTTAATATTAATGTACTATGTAAAAGCCAGTGAAAAGCTGCACTGTAATCACTATAAAAACAGGGCCTTAAATAGCTGTTGAGGGCCCTGCGTTATCTGGTGAAAACCCCAGTAGACTATTCCAGCAAAGTTCAAAAATTTGAATCAAAACAAGGTTTCCATAGCACCTGTTGCCCAGCCAATCAGACATGAGCAAAATACCACGCCCACCCTGCTCTCTCAGGTGTGATAAGTCTCCCAGAGTAATGCACGTGGTGCGAGCAAAGCTCAGAGCTTTCGGGAAGCTCTTGACAATAGTGTCAATGTATTAAACAAAACACTCTGTTTTTCGGGTTTCTTCAGGGATAAACTGTAAAACTCTCTGAAATGGTACCTTTACATAGGACTGATACATCACATGAAGGGTTATTTCTCCCCTTTGCTATGTGCCATAAAACACAATGAAGTCCTTCAGCAAAGTCGATGGATATAAAAAGAGACATGTACAAGCGAACGGCACTTCACTTTCCAGCGTTTGATTTGCGTCTATAACCAGTCATTCCTGCTTGGCTCCTCTATGACAAATAGCACACTGTTAATATAAATCATTATACTGTCACTCAGGCAGGCATTGTCAAACAGGGATGGCTCAGCCAGCTTTGCCACATATTCCACATGAAAGGGTCTAATAAAATTATATTTTTACAGAATCAGTCCCGGGCAAACCTCTCAGGTTTTTCAACAACCTGGCCAATAAGATGTCGTCTCTCTCACACAGTCTGCCAAAAAGCAGCACAGATCACATATCGCTGGCGGACATAACAGTCAAAAACGTCCCGGATACTTCTGGCAGGGGAAGTTATGTCAAAATTTTGCAGATAATAAATGTCTCTTTTCATGCGGACACAGATGCAAGCCAAATGGAAACACAAGCCTGCATCTGAACGGGACCTTTGACTCTGGAGTGAATGGAAGGAGAGCACAACGTGATATCTTGTGCGTCTGCTGAACGAAGAGGGGCCACAGTACCAGGAAAAAGTTATCTACAGGTGGCCAAAGTGACAGGAGGGACACCTGGGAACGGGATCTCACTGCAGGAATCTGAATGACAGATACCCTGGACTCGACACCTTTAGCTGGCCACTGTAGCTGCATGGGCCTCGTGAAGCACTAAGGTACTGACAGAGGAGCAGGCATGCAATGAGCAGTACGGCACGGTTCGTGGGAATCTCACCTGCTCAAATGCATCGGCTAGTCAATGATTAGCGGGGAGGGCAAAGGGGTGTCAAAGAGGGCGACTCCACCCCCACGGGCAAACGGAATCGCTAACTAACATAAACACTACTCGCTGGGTCTACACAGAAACCTGTGCAGTCGCTCGAAAACAAGTGAACTGGACCACGCTGATGTTCACGTCAGTCACAAGAAATGCCACCTTTTAGAATGTCACATGCAAATGAGCAGCAATCCACGTAAAAAGCACTGCACTCATGTCCATAAGAAGATCACCCAGCTTCACAAGGCTGCACATTTACACTGGGTTAGGATGGATTGTAGACCGGTTTGATAGGTGGGTTTAGGATAGCCTGAGTTAGGTAGGCTTACAGTCTTATTTGATAGGTTGGTTTAGGATAGCCTGGGTTAAGATGACTGATGGTCTTATTTGATAGGCTGGTTTAGGATAGCCTGGGTTAGGATGACTTATGGTCTCATTTGATAGGCTGATTTAGAATAGCTTGGGTTAGGATAGTTTATGATCTTATTTGATAGGCTGGTTTAGGATAGCCTGGGTTAGAATGGCTTATGATCTTATTTGATACGCTGGTTTAGGATAGCCTGGGTTAGGATGGCTTATGATCTTATTTGGTAGGTTGGTTTAGGATAGCCTGGATTAGGATGACTTAAGGTCTTATTTGATACGCTGGTTTAGGATAGCCTGAGTTAGAATGGCTTATGATCTTATTTGATAGGCTGGTTTAGGATAGCCTGGGTTAGGATGGCTCATGGCCTGGTTTAAGAGGTACAATACAGAACCGACAATAGCACACCGTCTTGTGCTCACATAGCTTGAGCGCCTGCCCAGGTCGAATCCTGGGTGATATAGGGTCTGCCATGGAATCGGAAGCAGGACCATGGTGATGCCTCAGCAACATGCCGATGCATTAAAGATAAGGAGGTAAGGAGTGGTTAATGAGGCAGGACGAGCCATGACATGCTCAGGATGAGACAGTTACAAGCGTGCACTGCACGCCGTGTTCACCCTGTAAGGCCCAGCAAAGAACACAAGTCAACTTGCTAGTTATACGGAGTTAAATTAGTTATTGTACTTATTCTCACTTTTTTATCATTACTTTTCATTTCGATCTAACAGCAGGCTGCTGAACAAATCTCCCGTAAATTAAATAAATACCCGCACGGTGTACTATGTAGGGGTGTGACAATGCATCGATTTGTATCGATGTATCGATGAAATGGCAAACGATCCGGTGCATCGACGTGACCACATAAATATCGATGCATGCGTGTTTATTTTCTTGCAGTATTGTTTTCATGATTCACTCCGACGTACACACGATCTGCACTTTTACGCTGTAGGTGCCGGTATGTAGCGTAACGTCTGCATGTGGCACCCAGTTTCGATATGATCATTAGACTTGATTTCAATTTTAGTGGATCCGCTCTCTTGTCATATCACGCTAATATTGTATTCGCTTTAAATCGCTGTTAGCCACGTTAGCGTCTTGTACCAATTCCCCTAGGTGTGACGTGTTTTGCAGACGTAAACCTCTAATCCCTAAACGGCTGCCTCTACCGCTAGAATTCGCTTTCTGCGTGTGTGTTATGCTGAATGTATGACATTCGCTACTTGTGTTTGTTCCTAAACAGGGGTGCGTTTCCCAAGAGCTCCTTTTATCAACTAACGTAGTTGGACTCATTCAGACGCATAGTTCTAACTATGTAAGTTGCTAATGTACTTAGCAACTGTGCTTTTGGGAAACGCACCCCAGAACAGCCAGGATAGGAAATGCTGGCAACAGCAAGCGACCGCCCGAAGTGCATCCCTTCGAGGTGACAGGGTGTGAGACCGAGGAGGTGGCACAGTAACCTGTGTTTGCGAGTGTGGCTTATGTCAGATTAGGAGAGCTGAAATTAACTTTTTGCTGGATGATAACTGGCGACAAACAAGAACTAAGTTAAGATCACAGAGAAGTTTTTCAAAGATGACAGCGCCAAAGTGAGACAGAGTTTCCTCTCTTGGCAGACCTGGCTAAAACTTACTTGTGCTAGGTAATGTACCTTCAGAGCGTGTGTTTAGTACGTAGGGTCCTCTCTCCTGAACACGCCGACCAGTTAATTTTTCTTAGAAAAACCTCTCAAAGAAGACTACTGACATACTAGTTTCACTGTAGAAGTCATTCATGTTAATCTTCCTCATTCTACATATCTATCCATGCAATGTTTTTTATGTGACTTTATTGCACTTTATTTTACTTGTTATGGACATACTTTTTGTTACACTTTTGTATTTGTCTGCAGAAGACTTTATTCAAAATAAAAATTAGTCACCATGCTAATTATATTTGCATAATTCATTGAAATGTAAAGGATTGTGTGAAATTTCATCATTTTGACTACTAACCCCATTATTGAGTCAAACCTATTCATAAGATAACTCATACACAACACAGCAGAAGTCACTGAACAGATGAGCTGAGAGCAGCCTGCGCCAATATCTCCTCATACAGAGAAGGGCAAAAACATCCAGTAACTGTCAGAGTTTCCCACGAAAAGACAACGAAGTAAACGCAAACCTTCACCGCTTGATAACGGGAGAGCCAAACTCTAGCTTAATTAGAGCAGTCGGAGGAGAGTGTGTCCTGCTCAGAGCAGTCGGAGGAGAGTGCGTCCTGCTCAGAACAGCTGGAGCCACTTCCACTGCAGCTGTGTCTGCCACGGGACTCTATGGGGTCAAGTGGGCCACGGTCATGGCCCATATCAAAACGTTCCCCTGCTTGGGGGGTGGAGGGGTCTACATTCAGCAAGTGAGCCACGCTCCAGAGCCCTACAACTCTACAGTGAGATAAAGGCAGGAGCTGAAAGGGTCGCCATGGTGCCCACCTTCCTCACTGTGCCGGCAAATGCAGCTTGGGGACAATAAAGGAGCTGCCTGTCTCTCAGAACAGCCATTACACAGACAAAGGATGATATAGTCCTATCCCTAAATGGCCTTTCCTTGTGATAAGATAACATTGGCTACATTTGGTAGCTTGTAGCTGGCATCTTATCATTCATTACTGCAATTGACTACAGACCATTATGTGCTAAACAGTAACGTTCCCCAAACGGGAATCAATTTCACCACATAAGGACGGCTGTGGCCAATGTGCCCAATTCCTGGGAAGAATTCAGGTGAAGGGAGGTGAACAATTAAATAACTTCAACGTATTTATATTCTGTCAAATCAGCTCAAGTCATTAATGGCACAGACCATTAGAATCCAGCCAGCACTGCTGACAGCACAAGAGCAATCAGGTCAACTTATGTGGGAAATTAGCCGACACTTATCTCTGCCTCAGGTCTCTGCTTTCTGAGCAGCAACTAATTGAGTCAGATTAATGAACAAGCCACACATTAGCAGCGTTCCCGTCTGCAGCCGCCCCAAAGAAGAGGCCAGTTACGGGGGGGGCGGCAGAGGGTGGGCAGGGTCACCGGGTGAATGCGCGCTCCCTGGGCTCCGCCCCCCAATCGACTCACACGTCCCAAGGGGAGCTCGCCTTCAGTGTCCACGGCAACGACCCGTCTCATGGCTGACCTACATAATCTCCCGTTGCCTGCACCTTGGCGTCCGGCCACCACCCGTCTGCACACAAAAGGGCTGTAGCGATGTCAACATGTCGGGCAGTCGCTGCAGCATCTGTAGTGGCGGGGGGAGGGGCACGGCCCGAGGAGGCAGGCCATAGGCGGGGCTCAAAACTCAAACCCCGATGGTCAAGTAGCAAGCAAGAGGACTCAAAGGCATTAGCAGTGTTAGCGAGACGTTAGCTTCTCACAGTACATCATGTGATATGAGATATAAGATCAAAAACCAAGATCTGACGCTAGTAGGATGGTAAAGCACAAATAGCTTGGTCTGGAACTGCTGAAAAGAGTGAGAATGACAGAGTCTGAAGGATGGTGGGGGCATATCTGAGCCTTTTGTAGCCTCCGGCGATTCACTCGGGCGACAACAGAAACAGGGTGAAAAAACGGCCTAATCTAATCAAAAATATAAAGGAGTTTAGCTAAACGGTGATGCAGCCACCGCTACGCCTGTCAAGAGCCTTCCTGTAACTGAACGGCAGACACATGCCTTCCACTGGAGCGTGACCCAAACACCTCTCACAGAGGCATCAGATAAAGGCAGCTGGCACTCAGGGACGGGATCCATGACCTTCTGACTCATCTCCGCGTGATGGATCTTCAGGGATGATCGACTTTGTCCCACACATTAATGAACCACATGATCACCCTGCATACCAAACGGCACCGTTTCTGAACTCGACTTTCAATTCCACTGTTTTTCAGAGCAAACATACCAACTTGCTGAACTTCTACACTCTGCTTCATCCCATACAGCTAGACAAACTGCACCTCTCTGAAGGCCGGACCTCCGCTTAGACCCGCAGCCCTGCCCAAGGTCAACTTCTGATCTCACGAGGCAGATTCTCTCTGTACGATTTCTATAGCTCCTCAGCTGAAGCATTGATAAGGACAGCTTCCCGTCATGGTATCTTTATGGACCGCGTTCACCAGCCTGTGAGTTACAGGAATTTTCATAAGTCAGGAATTCCTGCCCTATCTCTGTGTCCATCCACAGCCCGCTGGCCCGTTGGGTCCGGGGTCCTCATGAAGGCATTCCTTTGTCCCGGAGTCTCTCCATCCGCCGGTAACCAGGTGTTACAGAGAGCCGCTCGTCACCGCAGGCTTAGGTTTTAGGCTGAGGGGGGTGGTCAGAGTCTAGCTCCTGCCCAACGTGTAATTTAACCCCCATTCATGCCAGGTAACCTGGCTTCTTGCACTGAGAGACAGCCCGCATGCCTGTTGCAACCTGTTTGGGGGGGCGTGACCCACTGCTGGCCAGGGGTCTGCACCATGTAGGGGGGCTGTGACCCAGAACTGGCCCTGGGTGTGAACTGTGTGGGGGGGAGTGGTCTGTGACACACGGCTGGTCGGGAGTCTGAACCGTGTGGGGGGTCTGTGATACCCATGTGATTCTCAGGACAGAGTGCTGCCGTCTCCCTGTCTGGCAGAGCACGGCAGAGCAGTTCCTGGATCGTGCCTGGAATTCCTGGCTGCCGCCCCCCCATGTTTAGAGTGAAAGGAGCCCGCCTGGCCCGACGTAGGGTTAGGTCATGCAATTCCTGTTTGTCACCCCATCCATCACACGCAGAATGGACTGGGGCTGCACAGGGCTCTGGGGTGGGGTGGGACGGGGTAGGGGGGACATCTCCATGGGTGTCGCATTCCAACCTTGCATCCCGCCGCTGCAGCCTGGCTGCTCCTGGATGCGACCTCAGCCCTGACCCAGACGCCGTGTTTGGGAAGAGGCGGAGTCATTCCCACAGGCGCACGGGTGGCTTTGGGTGCTTCATGTTCATATCTGGGTCTCATTAACGAAACGCTGCGCTCATTTGAGCCCCCCCACCCCCCAGGACCGGCAATAAAGGTACAGCCGGGGGAGGGGGGTCATTAAGGAAACGGTGCTATAACAGTGCTGTAAGGTCCGCGGGAATGGGATGCACATGTCCAGCCCAGGGCACCCACCAGCTGGGACACTTAAAAAGCACCAGACCAGGACACCCCCACACCCCCCCCCATTTCATTAGCCTGCCCCCCCACTCCAATACAGACCACTTTGTTTTGATCTCAGGCGGGCAGTAAAACACAGAAGCCAACAGCATGGGGTGGGGAACTGCTATTGCCATGTTTCAGCTGACGGCCCCCCCAGAGGAGGCGGGGGAAGGGGGGGGGGGGCTCTCACTGACTGCCTTTTAGCGGGAATGAGTGCAAGAAGGCTGCGGGTTATACTGTCCACCTCGCCTTGAACATCAACAACGTGGACAAAGTAATCTGCTACATTAATGAAAATACAATAGAAGGTTGGCATCTGAACTCCTCCTGACCAGACTGGCTACGAAAGAAAGTATGGGAATTGAGGTGCACCTCGCCAGGGACAAGGTGAAGCACTCTGCTCACTAGGGACAAGGCGAAGCACTCTGCTCACCAGGGACAAGGCGAAGCACTCTGCTCACCAGGGACAAGGCGAAGCACTCTGCTCACTAGGGACAAGGCGAAGCACTCTGCTCACCAGGGACAAGACGAAGCACTCTGCTCACTAGGGACAAGGCGAAGCACTCTGCTCACCAGGGACAAGGCGAAGCACTCTGCTCACTAGGGACAAGGCGAAGCACTCT
>JAODKN010000001.1:8460860-8475001 GCA_026774425.1 Petrocephalus zakoni | reverse complement strand
CATTCCCCAGGCCCCATGGCCCCTTCCCCTTTGCCCAGGACCCAGTGCCCAGCCCCCAGTGCCCAGCCCCCAGGACCCAATGCCCAGCCCCCAGTGCCCAGCCCCCAGTGCACAGCACCAGACCAGCCCATTGCTAAGGAACAGTGGCAGGAACACGCTACACACATTAGCTACCCCTTACAAAGACTCTTCGGGCTCCAGGCCTGTTGAGTCACATCATGACCATAAGTGACATCATTGTGACTGCACTATGACCACACCGTGACCACACCATTATGACACCATGACCCACAGAATATCATCATCTCCAATCATTTAGACTCCAATCATTTCTCAGCTAGGTGCCTGTATGGTGTTGGGAGGGGTCACCATTAACCTAACCCTCCAAACACTCCCCAGCAGTACAGCCAGAGTCACTCAGGGGTGGGCTGGCTTGATCTGCTCCAGTCTGGTTTCCTAATAATCAGGCAGCAGCACATTCAGACCCCCACACACTGAAAACCTGGCTGGTCTAACATGCGCCTCTCACAGGCTGGTTTTCACTGCGTCCTTGGCCATTCTGGGAGCTGGCGGCTTCTGCATGGTGCAGCTTTTGCATGGCGCATGCTTGTGTTTGGGGGTGATCAGAGCCCTTATGACTGCTGGACAGCATTAACAGGAAATAAGGGCAGGTAGAGTGGACCTGCTGGACTGTGAAGGCTTACAGAACCAGTCCAGCAGGTTTCTGTTAAATGTGTCAATATGCTGCATTTAACTTTGAGTGACGGGATCGGAGTGGAGAACGTGGAGTTACTTACACCAGAGGCTTTTCCAAGCGGCTCCCCAGGGAACCGACCACCTCCCCGAGCGTGCTGAATGCCTGGCCCAGGAAGTCCTGCGGCAGAGATGGAGACTCTCACCAAACTGCACAGCTCTCCTCTTCTACCTAAAGGTCTACTTTGGTCTACCGCAATATTAAAAAAGACTTTTTCCGGCAGAGAGAGTGAAATATTCCATTGTCAATCATATCTGCACGCACGCGGTTATGCCTCATAAACACGAGTGACCACACTGTAAGCGTACCGGGGGACCCAGGCCGCACATCGAGAGGTGACGACCCTAAGGTCACTTTGGTCTGATAGCATCACACTATGCTGAGGCTCCTGTGGCATATTGTAATGAAGGAACCGAATGGAGCAGGAGCAGGAGCAGGAGCAGGAGCAGGAGCAATGTTCCCAATGTGGTCCCCAGGGACCCACAGTCACTCCCTCTTTTTGCTCCCCATCAGACAGTCCAGATTTGAACTCCCTCAAAAAACGTGGACTGTCCGTGGGTCCCGGAGGACTAGGTCAGGAAACTCTGGCATAGAGAAAATTGGGAGCCAACAGCAAAGAAGAGGGGCCACAGATGCAGGCACTCAGTCATGCAGGGGCCACAGATGCAGGCACTCAGTCATGCAGGGGCCACAGATGCAGACACTCAGTCATCTTACTTACAGTCACCATCAAAGGCCAAGACCAATGGAAACGTGCATTTAAAGCACTCGAGTCCTTGGGTGTCAGAAGAAGCCCAGCACAGGCTCCGATGATGAAATGCGTCTGCCTCACCTCTCCAGGGTCCGGAGCTGCTTGCTCCACTGCCAAAATGGGCTTTGCCAATGAAATGACTTAATCTGAATTTACTACCAGTGACTCCCATGCAGAAGATCCACGTAATTTGATTGCAGTTTAGTGCCATCTTCATTTCGCATTAACCGCGGAAAATAAGACAAGTTGCATTCATATTCACTAACAACTTCATCAGCTGCATACTCGGGGAGTACATCAGGCTGCCGCAGGAGTTTGCGGAAATGCCGCCTTCGATGTTTAAGGACGCGCACTGGCATTCGCACAGCCGACAGTCGGGCGGACCAGCCGTGCAGCAAAGCTCACCAGCCAAAGCCATGAGCATGGGGAGGACCTCATGTCAGCGGTACAGTAGCCCACAGAGCGCCAGCCAGCGACTGCGTGGGGTCACGCTCCCTGGCCCTAATGGGACACGGCGGCAGAGAGCGGATCTCCAGTCCCACAAGCAGCTCCTTCAGCGCCGCCAATGCGTTCCCACAGTGCATTAATCCAATCTCATGAGTAGGAGGGTGACAAGATGAGGGAGTATTATTAGTGTCAAAGCCTGCAATGGCAGGAATGTGCAGTGTGTTGGGTACAATCCGAGCTCCAACAGCACGAAGGAGAAATCGATACCATTGTAGGAAACACGCAATATAAATGTGACACATATGTACCATTCAGAGCCCCTTTAACACTAACTAGCTGCAGAACTCTCCTCCCTATACCACTAACCAGCTGCAGAATCCCCTAGAATCCCCCAGAATACCCACTAACTAGCCCTCAGAGTCCCCTCCCATTAACAGTAACTACCCTACAGAGTCCCCCCACCTTAATGCTAACACTAACTAGGATTAGTTAGGTACCGTGAGCGTACGGCTGCCTTTCATCCCTTAATCAGTAATCACCGAGAGCTGCGTGTTACTCAAACAGAAGGACAGGCATAATGCTGCTGTCAGTCATTCCGCGTTTTCCCTGCCAGCAACACTGGGTTCTTTTAATGGCTCTCGTGCTTCTTCTTCCATTATTTATAGCGTTAATTAGGATGCTTCCAGGCAGGCAGGGCCTGTGTTGCCTCACAAGGAAATTAGTGGGCGTCCGGCATCCCAAACACAGGCCGGCACTCCAGAGAATCCCACTGAGTTTGAGTTGCCTCTGAGGATGAGAAGCTCTGTCTGGTGTAAGGGTGACAGTGTGTGTGTGTGTGTGGGGGGGGGCAGCTCGGCCGGACACTAGGACACTCACATGCTTCGACAGATTGGAGCTCTTCGAGTCGACGTCATACCTGAGATGCAGAAGGAGAGGCTGGTGGTTAGAGCTTGCCAGGGAGTAAAGGCCAGCGAGGGACTTCCTCTTGGATAAAAGTGTGCAGTCACGCTTTTCTGTCAGTCCAATCCAATTCAATTCAATTCAATTCATTTCAATTCAATTCATTTCTATTCAGCTTATTTATAGATAGTGCCTTTCGCAAGAGTCGCCCCAAAGCACTTTAATTGGGTATAATACATTCCTCCTTTGTACACAATAAGTCAGAAACAGGAAAAGGGAAAGACAAAGAAGTCCAAGCAGTCCATCACTGCAGGACGAGAGGGATATAACTCAGCAGCAGGGGGCGTAGTGGTTAATCACCCAAACAGGGATCTTTGATCAGGGCGTTTAAAGTGAACTATCCCTGTAACAATGGGTACAGCTTTAAAGCTTGAGAATGTTCCCTAGATGCAGATGATGTGTGGACACCAGCGACCACAGCAGCGGAAACGTCACTCTGAGCATGACCGTCACAGGTGCCTCAAGTGCCATGTGACTGGCGATGGAGTACATGCTCCATCATTCCATCTTCCTGGATTTTGATTTCCTCCTTGACTTTTGCCACGCTTATGTTTTACAAGCTGATGGTTCTGCAAACAGGAATCTGGCCCCAGCATTCCTCTGTGAGCAGACAGGCACGGCTGCATTCCTGCACGTCCGGGGTGGGGGGGTGGGGCACAGACAGTAATGTAGACTGAAGCCCGCCCACATTCATGCCCTGGGCCGGCGCGTCACGGTCTACGCACGCCCCACACACCCATGCACACAGACCCCAAGCGCGGCACGCGGGTCTGCAGGACGGCTGAGGTGCCTGTTTACAGAGATGCTGTAATTATGTGTATCTATCACAGAAAATGAGCTTGTCTTCCCTCGCTCGCATGTGACAGGTGCTCCTCAGCGCTGCAGCCCTGATCGCTGTGCCTCTGTCTCCAGTCACCATGGCGACGAGGGGGCTTCGCTCGGCAAGCCCCTGTACCCACCCCCCACCCCCCCTCGGAGACTTGGGTGCTCGCCTTCACTCACAGGTCAAAGCGCAGGTTTTGCCTCTCCTCGAAGAAGTAGTCCAGGATGAACTTGCGCACAAAGTCCGGGTTCAGGGTGTTGTCGATGACTTCCGTCCTGCCGAACTGAGGGGGGGGGGTGTGCAGGGGTTAGGTGGCAGCCAGGGCAGCTCCACGGGGACACGGGCACAGCCTCCTAATCATGGCACTGCGGCTGTTTTTTACATTTCAGTGTTTAGTGATGAGGTACAGGCACGGCGGATAATGAGGCTATTATTATACTGTGGACGGTTAAAAAGCACTCTGAAGGGGGAGCACACAGACGCCACACCCACCAAAGACAGGGGGAAGATCTAAGAGGGCTGGGGTGTTTCTGCCGGGAAAAGCCGCGGCGGCCCCCGGCCCCTTACTTACTTCTCTCCATTCCTTGCTGCCGACCCCTTGCATGTAAAGTACACAAACTGCAAAAAACAGGAAAACACAGTGTGCGTGAAAAACACCTAGGGGGGAGGGACAGAGCTAGTAATTAAATACCAATTACTGTCAATTTACAATTACCGCTGCAGCATACAAAATGGCAAGCACACGGCAGGGCCCATCTGACATACAGTCAATGAAAATAACTTCTGTTCTTGGCACTCAAGGCTCTACCTAAACAGGAGGAAGATGAGCCCAGAGATGTTATTTGATCTGTTCTCTGAGCTATCAGTGAACTCATAAAAATCATAACTGCCAATTTTATCTCCTGTACTTGGATAACTGGAATTAAAGTCACATTAAGAGCTGCCAAGTGCTCCCACACTCTGAGCTACTTTCATTATCATCACAGCACAAAGCAGCGAGATTGAAACGGCTCTCTGCCGAAGATGTGTCCTAATCTGTTTCCATGGGAATGTGACGCATGGCACGGTACAGTGAACCCGCCGTGTCACAGACTCCACAGCGCCCCCTGGCTTTTCCGGCCTGCTGCCGCTAGGGTCTGTGTTTGGGCTTAGGACCTGCGGGTCGCTGGTGATCCGCAATCGCAGCATTGTTACAGGTGGCATTCATTAGGCTGTGTGACAGCTGAGCAGATTTCCCATCCCTAGTGGAACCTCCCTGTCTGTTCAAAGAGCAGACCTCACTGAACACCTAGCAGCAGGACTAAGCGGACCTCACTGAACACCTAGCAGCAGATCTGAGCAGACCTCACTGAACACCTAGCAGCTGATCTGAGCGGACCTCACTGAACACCTAGCAGCTGATCTGAGCAGACCTCACTGAACACCTAGGAGCAAGACTGAGTGAACCTCACTAAACACCTAGCAGTAGGACTGAGCGGACCTCACTGAACAACTAACCACAAGACTGAGCGAACCTCGCTGAACACCTAGCAGCAAATCTGAGCAGACCTCCCTGAACACCTAGCAGCAAATCTGAGCAGAGCTCCCTGAACACCTAGCCGCAGGACTGAGCGGATCTCACTAAACACCTAGCAGCAGATCTGAGCGGACCTCACTGAACACCTAGCAGTAGGACTGAGTGGACCTCCCTGAACACCTAGCAGTAGGACTGAGCGGACCTCACTGAACACCTAGCAGCAGATCTGAGCAGACCTCCCTGAACACTTATCAACAGATCTGAACAGACCTGACGGAACACCTAGCAACCGGACTGAGCGAACCTCACTGAACACCTAGCAGCAGATCTGAGCAGACCTGACTGAACACCTAGCAACAGGACTGAGTGGACCTCACTGAACACCTAGCAACAGGACTGAGCAGACCTCACTGAACACCTAGCACCTAGCAGTTTACCCCAGCGCCTCCATGTGGGATTTCTGTTTGGCTCAGCACCCTTAGCCCGACCACCAGAGGGCACATTCACACCAAAGCCCACTGGCCTCACACGGCAAAGGATGGGGGAGTGTGAGGCAGGCGTTGCTAAGAAACAAATGGAAGCTCAGGGGGGCTGGTAGGGCATGGAGTGAGGTGGGTGGAGTTATTTAGCGGGCAGCTTTGGCACACAGATCAATCCATACAGCCAAAACAGCTAAATAAAAAATGTTAAATCGTCTTACTTGGGTCTGATTTGGAGAATGTATCCATGTCAAGGAGATTCCTGCAGGGAAAGAAAAGGGAGAAGAGTGAGGCCAAGTCAGCACATTGACTTCATTTCCACAAGAAGAGAGATGAACAGTACAAGAAGCCAGCCAATCACGTGAAGTGACAGGCCAGCCTATCACACGGGGCGACGAGCCAGCCTATCACGCAGGGCGACAGCAAGGTCCGAGTGGAGCAGCCTGAGCAGTAGCACAGCTGCTAAGTGAGGGAGACGGTGTATGATATAAAGTGACAAGCCCCCCCAGCATGGCCTGCGGCTGGCAGAAGTGCCTGGACACCCTCACACACACATTTCATAACACCTGCATCGCAAA
This sequence comes from Petrocephalus zakoni, assembly GCA_026774425.1. NCBI lineage: Eukaryota > Metazoa > Chordata > Actinopteri > Osteoglossiformes > Mormyridae > Petrocephalus > Petrocephalus zakoni. The sequence goes on along the minus strand of JAODKN010000001.1, from coordinate 8,468,693 downwards.
ACCCTGCCAGCTTTGGCCAATTCATTCGCACCACGAAAACAAAACAGCACCCTCCCGGGGGGGGGGGGGGGTATTAGATTGGCTTGCTGGTCGGCAAAGGTAGCTGAGGCAAATCTCCGGAAAGACTCAATGCAAACACCCAGCCACACGTGTTGGTGCCATAGCTGATGAGCTGTGTGTGGGTCCGACATGACAGGCTCTCTTCTGGCACAGCGGACCAGCACGATGAGGGTGACGTCCACAACTCCCCCCGAAATGGTCAGCAAGCGTGCAGGAAGCCTCCACGTAGAACGCGCCTCATTCTACCGTCACCAGGCTGAGGCCTCGCTGCCGACGCCCACAGAGAACGTGCAGAAATGAAAACAAAAAGCAGACAATGAAAAGCCTTCTGTGGCAGCACACCACAGATTGTTTCTTACAGACGGCCAAAACCGGGTCCTGCTGGGCCCGGTGCCGAGCTACACAGCTGTCCAAATGACACTGTGTGGAGCGGATGGGCGCCGTCGCGTCACGTGTCCGCCTGTGTGCTCGTGAAGTTTGAGAAGTTCCCCGGGAACACAGCTGCACTGAGGAACTCCAGACAGCTGTGTTTCCCATGGAGGAGACACCTGTGGTGCCCCCAAAGATACACAGCTCTGCAAATATCTCACCTCAGGGGCACGTCTGATCATTGCACACTAATAAAGGGGAGCTGAGCGGGACGGAGACCGGGGGGGTCAATAGCAGATTTCTATCGCTTTCTATCCCAACAAACAGTAGATTAAGAGCCGGGGCCCTGGGGGGCCTTGGCGCGGGCCGGGGGGGGGGGGGCGTGCAGCCTGCCAGTGCCCCCGCTTGTTCGGCCACCGAAATGGCCCTCTGCAAAGGGTTAAGAGCTCCGGAATAACACCCCCCTGGTTCCCAACCCGAAGCATGCCCGAGTATAGCTGCAGTGAAGGCACAGATGTTGGCCTGACATTTCCCGCCTTCAAAGGGTCTGAGTTCAGGCATTTCACTTAGCGGCCAAATGCCCGTGATTAGCCAGGGCTTTGCCCGCAAGCCACTCTCCGTCTGGCACCCCGACAGGTACCCCCACCTGTAATCTTCCCAAACCCACCACCAAACTGTCCCCCAAGACTCTCTCGCAGCACATTTTAGGCAGGAGGACATATGGGTTTAATCTGGGAGCATTCAGCACACTGGTGCAGTGCATTGTGGGAAACCCTCCCATAGCCAGTCCAACTGAGGACCTCAGCGAAAGAGGGTGGGTGGGTATAACATGACAGTCTGGAACAGCCAACCCACAAACAACAAACAAACTCAGGCCAAAAAAGTTGTTGTTTACCAAGCACACAGGCACAGCCAACCGTGAGATACTTTGGCAGGGGAACATCTACTTTTTAAACAATGACCATGTTGTACAATACCACATGTTAATGTGACACCCCTCTCGCCATATTTATATGCCTGGAGACGGCACCCTCACACATGGCAGTCCCGTGCTGGAGCCTGGTTAACACCCAGAGTCGGTGTGTAGCAGCCCAGGACCACAAGGGAGTCGCAAGGGTTATGGGGGGCAGACTGTGACCGGCCCACCTGAGTGACAGCATTTCCCGGCCTAATTAGCTTAAACAGCTTTTAAAGCTCCGTCAGGGTGTGTAGCCACATGCTTCTCTGGGGGCTGATGTGTCACTCGCAGCTCAGCCGTCCCACTGGGACTCGACCAATCCGGCTCAGTGTTACAGCAACCGTCACCCTGGCAACCATCAACCAATAGGGCAGCAGCCAAGTTGACTATCTATTGCTCTTTTACTGGTTTCACTGGTATTGTGCCCCCTGGTAGAATAGGCACATTGCTGCTTTCATTACCCCTCAGCAAAGTGATACTCGGGCCCAAACTTCCATCTGCTGAATGTCTTAGGCGTGCTCTAGTAATTAGCTCAGGGGCTACAGCCGTGCCACAGAGGTGCGCCAGCAGCCAACAACACCCATGGTGCCAGGAAACACAGGCGTCCTTCACCATGCCTGGCCAATAAACTGGGGTCCATCTAACAGCACAGGGCTGAGCAACTGGGCCACCAGGCACAGAGGCGGCCACCAATTAGACACAGAAAACACTGGCGTTGAATCATTCCGGGTTATTTTTGTCTCAGTGGTCAGAGATCTGCGCACCAGGGTGGCTAAGACTGGTGGAGAACGGGGAGAGAGACAGGGTGTGAAAGCGGAGAGATATGGATCGGAGATGAGAGCACAGGAGGCGTAAATATGTCTCTGAAACGCTGTAACGTTTGCAGAATAAAATGTAAGCTGAAGATTTAATTATACCACTATTATTGTTGCACTGGTCTGATCACTCTTTTACCCAGGACCTTCACAACCCCACAACAATAACAGAAAATCAAAGTGTGCCGTTGGGAGTAGATTTAGGTACGTACCCTGAGTATTAGGAAGTAAACTAGTATTTCTGCCCTTGGCCCAAGCGGAGACGCTGGATAAACACGCGCGGAAACACAGGCTAGCCTCCACCACTCCCTGCACCACTCGCAGGACAATGGCGGTTTTGTTGTCAGACCGCAGCGAGGTCCCACAAGCTACCCTCCCATCCCGGGCCCTTCCTCTATCATGGCCTGGATACGGTGTCCGCAGAGACCACGGCATCTCACTGCGCTAGATTCTCAGGCCGCGGGCAGCGCAGGACTCACCAGGACGGGGCCGGGAATCCACTATCGCGCATTGGCGTGCTGCGAGGGGGCTCTTTAAATGGCCGGGGAAGGACAGGAAACCTGAGGCTGGGGGGATTCGAGGACGGATGCGAAAGAGAGACGCCTCCATTAGCTGCTCTATTTTAAGGAGATTTCATTAAGACGTCCCTCACTGATGCTTAAGTGCGGCATAATGCTGCGTATGTCAGCTGGGTTAACAGCGTTTAAGCAGTACTCGAGAAACACAACAAAAAAATTATCTTTAATGATCGTTAATCCTTAAAGACCCCTGACAGATTACTTTATATCACCTACAAAACTGCTAATGACGTGGGTATTCCAGCTAGAAGAGGGAAAGTGATTACTTTCCAAACACAGACACGTAGTGGCGTGGTAGTCTCTGGAAGTATAACACATTTACTGTGTTCCCAAAGCAGGGTTAGGCTCATTCTGTAGTCCTCAGTTCCTCATATCTTCTAACAACATCTGGAAAGGCAAATTACTTCAGGACACAGAGACACTTGCAGACACCCATGTGCAGACAGACACATACAGACACAGACACCCATGTGCAGACAGGCACACACAGGCACAGACACCCATGTGCAGACAGACACATACAGACACAGACACCCATGTGCAGACAGACACATACAAACACAGACACCCATGTACAGACAGACACATACAGACGCACAGACACCCATGTGCACACAGACACATACAGACACACAAACACCCATGTACAGACAGGCACATACAGACACACATGTACAGACGGACCCACACAGACACCCATGTGCAGACAGACACATACAGACACAGACACCCATGTGCAGAGAAACACATACAGACACACAGACAACCATGTGCAGAGAGACACATACAGACACACAGACACCCATGTACAGACAGACCGACCCAGACACCCATGTGCAGACAGACACATACAGACACACAGACAACCATGTGCAGAGAGACACATACAGACACAGACCCCCACTGTCTGAAAGCAGGAAAATGACACCATGCAATGTCTAAGGATATATTTAAACATAAAAAACTATTTACAAGAAGAGCCTTAGGATGATTACTCCATGCTGCAGCAATGCTTCCTGGGCAGTGGGCACAGAGAGCTACAGGGCCAAATGTTACTTCTGGACACACATGAATTGCCCTAATAATGGGTCAGAAACGTCCTTCCAGGATGACTCAGTCAAGACAGACAGTCAGTCCCAGTCTCTCTGCCTCAGCCACCTAGCCAAGAGGCTATGTCCAGCCCTGAGCCTCTGAGGTGCCTGTAAATCCACGATCCTGCAGCACGTCAAACCCACAGCCTTCCCCTTTTCTGGGGGACGCCACACTGTCATGCCTCCCTTGCGTGTTCCTCTGATCTCCCTGCTGATCCCCCTGAGGGTCAGAGTGTGCCATCCATCCAACCAGCAGTAAGTGTGTATGATCCTTGTAGGACACCCGCGCCTCCAAATCGCTACATAGCCAGCAGGTGCGTGATCGCACTCAGCACACCTGCGTCGTCGAATGCGTCTTAGACACACGCGCCGATTTCCCCGGAAGATCGTACCGCTGCTCTGCACTATTGCTGGTTTCTGAAGCGAGTGGATAAATGGAGCCTGACAGCCTGGTCATGTTACTGCAAGCGTCAGTGGTCCCTCGGTCCCTTATACAGTCAGGCAGACGACCCCTGCTGGGCAAACCAAAGGTGGGAATCTCCTGGGGAATGTCCAGGGAAACGAAAATGATATATGGGGACCCCAGCACCTGGACGGACAGGAGAAGTTCCGTAATGGCGGCCATCAGACACGCAATCCACAGAGATGAATTAAAACAGTTATGCACCGAGATGTTCTCATTGCATAGAGGAGGTCATTTGGACAATGTACACAATCCAGGCCACTTTTGATAGGCTTTATGCCGGAATCAGAACATTTAATTTAATGCTTTTTAAGTCCTTTCTAGTGGCACTCTGAGCCTCCGTTAGATTAGATTAGGGCTCACATCTGTAGACAGTTATAGCTTTACTATTTTTCCATATAGTTTTTCCATAGTTTTCCACATTAAGATGAATGAACCTGAAGAATGTCTACAGTTATGCAGAATCATATAAAAAATGTGTACATAATAGATGAAGTAGCAGCTCCATCCATCCATAATCCATAATCCATCCATTCTCTATAACCAGTATAGTGCATGTACATTTTGGGATGGCTGAAATGGCACTTTGGGACTGTTCTCGAACAGACAGAACAGTAGGGAAAAAGGTTCATTTAGAGGCCTGATGCATTTGCAAGTCAGCAGAAATTGCAAAGACTGACTTTAAAAATGATGCAACAGATCCTCGACTTTTGCACAGCCCTTGAACTGGGAGCCTAGATAACGGGATTCAACATGACGATCCTCCCAATAACAGACGTCAAGTTACGATTGTGATTTTATCGTGGACTGGATGAAGCTCTCGACTGACATTAAAACAAGCTCACCTGTTCCCTTTACACTGGATATCAGCGAGTCCACATTTCGCTCTTGCTGAATGTAAAGATCTTTGCTATGTTCAAACCACAGCTGGGTTCATATGAGTGGTGCGTCACAGAGACGATGGGGCACCACAAAAGGCCAAACGGTATTCTGAGGCCTTTTGTCACTAGCCTCGCTCCCGATTGTCGCCGTCATGGCTGCCGCGGTGGCTGTAGCTGGTTTTGCCGTATCCACTCCCGGGCAATGCCGCAGACACACATAACAGGCATGGACATCTGCTGTCGACTCTTTATAGCCACTTTGAGTCTGGTCAGCTCTATGTGGGACTTCACTGCATTAACGCCCACTGTGCCTAGCTGGAACCACATCTTGCAGACAGCACAATGGCTTTCTCAGTCGTTTACAGTTACTGGTTGCAACAACACAGCCTGCTTGATGTTGCCTGGCATGTCATATTAATTTGTTTGCACAAGTCATCTATCATTATAAAGTCACTGGAAGCAGCATGTTAGCACAAGCGCTCGGAATATATTTTTTTTACAATAATCAATACTACAAGAATTGTTCCTAAATTTAAACAAGTACTTTGATTAAATTGCAAAAATGATAAAGAAAATATTTATTACCCATGGGAACCATATTTTAAATGCAATTTAAGGGGTTCATTTTTTCTAAACTGCTTAAATGCTTTCTAATTCTTTTTAATGAGCCATGCAAACCCTGCATCAGCAGACTTGGGTCAGCTGACATCAGCACGGTCAGGCGGTGCGTGTCAGGTGACCTCTCCTCCTCGTCTGCCTCTACCTCACATGCTGCCTCATGCTCCTGGGGCAAATTACACTGACAGTCCATCATTGTATGTACAGCAGTCCTCTTTCATACTGAAAACTCTGCAGCGTCAACAAAAGCAAGTTTCCAACTTTATAAATAAGAAGAAGGGTGGCTGTTTATTTCATAGTAAAAATATGTAGATCAATCACAATTTTAAATTAAGAACCTAGACTCCTTAAAATAATCCCTAAATCAGGGCTGGGCAACCAGATCCTGGAATGCCTGTATTCAGCAGGTTTTCTCTCCAACCAGCTGAGCTCATATCTGCCAGAGATCAGGTGTGGTTCATCAGAGACCAGGTGGGATGAAAAACGTATGAGGGGCCGACCCTCCAGGATAAGGGTTACCCACCCACTTCTAGCCTGTTATCCTGGTCAGGGTCAAAGGGGCCCCCAAGCCTATCCTAGGCAGCACAGGGTACAAACCTGGGGTACACCCTGGCTGGGGACAGGGTTAAGTAATGTAAAGAACTCTGCAGCTTGTCTGGATGGACAGTTTGGACAGACAGCAATGAAGCCTGGATGCTTTCACTGATATATTTAAGCTCCTAACAGGGCTTTTCCTTACAAAAATGGAACTGACCATAATCCTATCTGACCACAGTGCATAGAAGTATTAAAGTAGGCCAGCAGTCTAACATTATCCAACCTTAAAGAATGCATTTGCTAGAATGGAGACTAGCAGTGATATTCAAAGGAGGATCTGAGATTTCGGCACACTTGTAGAGTGCTGTCGACATGCAGGATCCCAAAGCCAGTCTGAGATCAATAGGGCCGCCAGTGTCAGGTTTGTCCCATGCGGAAGCCTTCGCGGCCCGAGAGCAGCATCACGAAGATATCGGTACCTCACAACACGGCTCTCCAGTGTGCAGACACCTGACACTGAGGCCTCTGTTTCAGGGGCCTGACCTTCAAGAACGCTTTTGACTCTGAGGAACAGAACAGACTATTTTGGACAGACCACCTTTGAGCCCTGGCTGGTAAATGAGGAACAGCCTTGGTGGAGTGTCCCAAGGTAGCAGATACACTTCAGGCATTTCATCATCCACAGCCTGCAAAACGCAACAATCCTAAGCCAACAAGGAAGCTGAGCCTCGCTCTCTGTTGCTTAAAAACTGAGATTTGATTATAAATGCTCTTAGCTCTGGGCGGCATGGTGCCTCTCGCCTCTGGGCTTGGGAGTTCAAGCCCCATCTCTGCTAAGGGTCTGGGAGGTGTAGATGATTTCCTGGTAACATGTGGTGTCTCTGCGGACACCGGAACGTGCAGTCAGGCTAAATGAGCACTCTGACTGCATGTATGTGGCATAGTCGGGCATCCCATCCAAGGGGTGCTCCAGCTTTGTGCCCCATGCTGTCTGTGACCCTCCAGGCCACCCTGTGACCCTGACCAGGAGAAGCAGCTGGAAGATGGATGGATGGATGTTTTTAATAGCCATTAAGCTGGGTTGCACCCTGGCTCCGTGTGGACACTGATGCCACGTGTATTACGGCAGCTGAGATCCAGTCCGCAATTTTCTGATGAGGCCGAATATGTCGCAGTTGTGACGTGCCACAGCAGCTGTGTCGAGGGCACCCTAAACTTGCCCTTTATCCGCGTCACGGCGTACGGAACGCCCCCGGAAAACGGCAGACTGCCACTGTCACATCCTATTAGTGAGCAGCTTGGTCTCACAAATTCCTCTCTTCCTCCTCTCTGGGAGCTTGGCCTATTAGGACACACAGCGTTTCTTATGGCGCTTTTCCACTGCATGACACGGTTCAGTTCAGCTCACTTTTGGGGGGTTTTCCACTGGGAACAGTACCTGGTACCTGGTCCCTTTTTTAGTA
>JAODKN010000001.1:8387173-8408061 GCA_026774425.1 Petrocephalus zakoni | reverse complement strand
CAGAGACAGACAGGTAGACACACAGACAGGTAGACACAGAGACAGACAGGTAGGCACAGAGACAGACAGAGACAGAGGCTCGTGAGGCTCACGCTGCATATAACTGAAGTTCATGGATTCATGCAGTCCATACCTTGAAGTTCAGGCTGGACACCACAACATCCCCATTGGGAGTGATTATGGGGACACTTTCACATGTTATACCCTTCTCCACATCCACAACTCTCCCTGTTGGAACATCAACAGTCTTTGTTATAGAAGCAAGGGAAAAAATGTTATAATTGTTTCCTTCCAGTTCTTGTGTGATGAAAAATGTTTACAATAAACATGGCATTCTGAAAACCACGTTTTTTAGAAGAGCCACATAACTACAGTGTCTACAATGACAGCACCCTTCATAAAAAGCCAAGACAATCGTTATCCAGCTGTGTAGTATAATCTCAGAAGAGTCAGCAGCTGGAATAGAGTCAGCAGCTGGAATAGGTGGGACCCGGCCTGGTCCTCCTGGATCCTCTTTGTGTGTTTGTGGCGTCTCTCTCTTTACATTCAGCATCACCTCAGGTGGTAGGCAAGTCAACAAACAGGTTATACCTGTTGTCCTGTTTCACCCCGTCCGTATCCGTGTCCGACCCCTGCCAGCTGTTTGTTTATGGGCCAGTTATCACCTCCGCTGTCAGTCCTCTTAACATACATGTCATTAGCACGCTTCTTGCCCGTACCTGTAATCTCCAGAGGGCCCTCTATGTGCACGGGCCCGGGGCCCTTGTCGACCTCCCCTGCTTGGGTCACGGCCGCCCGCTTGTAGATGCCTCTCTGTACCTCGTCGAACACGGCAAACATGTTGTGCACGCGGGCCGTGTAGCCGGCTAGCTCTGTCACCTGTCAGGGGGGAGGAACACACACTTAGCCAATCCGGAGGCCCGAAGCCTTTCGGTCATTTGGGGAACTGAGGTCACCGTGACAATGCAGGTCATTTCTGAGGACAGTCACATGACCCGCAATGTGTACGCACTGTCAACATGGGAAAATACTCATGGAATAGCATGATGATGATATACAACAGAACATGATGTCTATTGGTCAGCTCTGTGCATCAACAGCCAATAACCTATGTCAACATTTACTGGCAAATGGGAACAGCGTGGAAATGCACAGAATCACAGCCTGAACGCTAGTATTTACATATAAAGGTCTGAAACTGGCAGAGCCACCAGCCAGTCAGTGACAGGAGGCCAATTTGCTGACTGACATTCACACAAAGGGGCAAAGTGAGCTGGCCAAAGGGTTGCCTCCTCCTCAAGGCTTTTTTCAAAACGTGCCAGCCGTCATGAGGAAGCTAAGCCAACGTTTCCAGGTGACGAAGCCGAGGGATCCCAATTATCCGCTTTTTCTGCCTGGGAGTTTTTCCCTGAACGGGACCCATTTAGGAAGTTTCAGCCAGGAGCCAAGTGATGTGCTGAGTGTGACCATGTGACACCTCAGCAACCAATCCGCTGGCGTGCACATGAGTCACATGACCGCTTATGAGGCATTTACAAAGCTGTTACATTGTGCATCATAAGCTTCACGGAAAATGGACCTGGAAATGTGGGGAGATGCACCGCCCAGCCAAACCCCTGCCACCAAGACTGTCACAAGAAAAACAAGCAGCTCTGCCCTTACATTCACCCTGCAGTCTATTTTCTATGTTAAAAGGCTTAAAGATTAGTTATTTTTCTAACTACCTTAAAAAATGAGAATCAGCTGTCCCAAAAATGCTTTACAGTCACTGTTTCCTTTAATCCATTTAGTAACGAGGTGCTGCGGAGCGAGGGAGGCGTGCTTCTTTAGGACGGAGGTGTCACCTCCTGCTCCCGTCACCACGGCGATCCCTACGACCAATCAGATCCTTCTCTGGTCACTTGTTATGCGCTGGGAGTACAGACCTGGACCAAGCATGTGGGATACGGGCTGGCCTCTGGGGGCCTCTCGCCTCTGCTGCATGTTAAACAGACGGGGGCTTATTTGAAACAGGCCTGGCTCTCGTCCTGATAGTGGCAGCGCTTTGCGATGCTGGACAGACACACCGGCTAAGGGCAGCTCTCAGTACTCATCTCCCAGAGCAGAGCGTGCAACAGGGGCTGCCATCCTCATCAAACCCACACACACAAACACAACACACACACACGTTTGTATCCCTAACTTAGTGAGGACCGTCCATTCATTTCTACGGGAAAAACCCTAATCCCAATCACGATACCCTTAACCCCTACCCAGCCCTAACCTTATCCATCAGTAACCAAACAAAATACAAGACTTGCAGTTTGAGTTCTTTGATTGTAGTAACAGATTTTTTGAGTTGAGTTTCCCCTTGTGGGGACAGAAAAAATGGTCTCCACAACATAGGAATAACAGGTTTTTATCACATCGTGAAAAACACGTAACATTCACTCAGACACACACTGCAATTAATGATCCTTAAACCTGCTCCTGCAGTTTTTAAAAGAACTATATGTACTGGGCTTTCGTTTTCACTTTGCTGTATTTGTGGGTTTACTTTTCAAAACGTGACTTCCCCTAAACAGTAAAACATCTAGACACACAGACACATACATATACACACACACTCTCACACGGACACACACACAAATGTGCACACACAGACCTACATACACACACAAACAAAGACATACACGCATGCACACATGCACACACACACACACACACATATGCAAAAAGACTCACTCAGATACACACACTAACAGACAGACGCAAACAGCCACGACCGCACAGCCCACATGGCAGGAACAGGAACACCTCCTTGCAGACCATGTGTACGCTCTGCCACTGGGGCCACAGTCTCTGCTTCAGTGTTTCGCATGTTAGCGTTCAGCACGTTAGCATTTAGCACATTAGCGTTTAGAGCTACAGATCAGATGAAAGCCACACGGTTACAACCCCGGCTCTTTCTCCGATTCAGAGGCAGTCCCAAAAATAGCTGGCAGCACATTTCACAGCACTGACCCAGATCCCAAATATAAATCCTTAATAAGGTGCTTTCTCACGGCCACAAACGCAGACCGTGTTGCGTGTAGCAGCCTTGATGTCGCATTTAAGGACAAAGCAGATCCCAAATGCTGGCCCCTAACTCTTCTTTAGGGAGACACCAGGTCTATTGGAAGTGTCTCCAGTTGGTAGATGGGGGGGGGCTTATTCCACAGAACTGATTTTGTTCAACATAATGACATTAAAATCTGAGCATCAAGTGAACTGCTCTTCAAAGAGCATCAAGGGACACTGAGGTCCCTCCAGCCGCAAAGACCAAAGAGCATTTAGCACCCACAAAATTAGACATCACATGAAATGGCGATCTCTATAGGGTTGTGTTGATTAGGATAGCAAGAAGCGGCTGGAAGATCTATCATCATACAAACATATAAAACCAGTGGAAAGTTCATGGGTTAAGTTCATTCTCTATCGCTCGTAAACTAACTTTTTATGATCTCATAAAGTGACCTGTCATATCATGTTTTTCAGAGATACACCTCTCTGCCCGGGGGGGGGGGGGGGGTGATAGGATGCCCTCGCTGCTTGTCTACACACATACCCTCCAACCGCATCACGTTATAGGCCAAGTATGAAAATGTGAAGGCACCTCCTTGTAGGAAGACATGATCCTCTCGATGGCGTCGGCTCCTGACGCCAGCAGGTTGCGTGCCGTGGTGAAAGCCTCCGTCCGCTCGCTCACCAACACCTGGGTCTGGCCGTCGGCAAGCTCTGTAAGAGAAAACGTCCCTGAGGTGAAGCCATGCTTATGCACAGGACCCATGGATGGGTTTTTCATTCTATTCAGACAATTCACAGCTAAAAGCTAGAGATCCACAATATATCAGTTAAAATATCAGTGTTGGCTGATGTTCATTAAAAATAAAGATATCAGTCTTGGACGATATTGCTGATTCGTTTTTATCGACTAAAGTCGATATTCATAGTTACCAGTGCAAGAGCTATAAGACATAAGTACTATAAATAATGGAGATGATTGCACTGGACGATCAGTCACTTTCCGTAATAGAGAACGGAGGATTCTGTCGGTTCATTTGCCACTTAGAACCTCGCTACAGTCTCCCGAGTCGGAAGTGCTTCTCGGACTTCTTACGGCCTGCATTACATGACGTGAAGATCACTGGATCTTATGAAGTAATGTCACCACCATCACTATTAGCACAGATATATGGTTATATACTGGTTATTGGTATCAGCCAAAATGTCCACATTGGTGCACCATTACTAAAAGTGAATCCCCTTGATGTCAGTGGCAGCTGTGCCTGGCGAGACCACCCAGGCAGTCATTTGCAGCTGGATGATGATTAATGAGGAACGCCAAGCTGTCTACAAATGTCTGCCGACAGCCACTGGCCACTGCGAGCCTCGCCAGTATGACCACAGCCATGATGCTTGCTAAAGCTTTGGGGGTCCAACCCCTTCCACTGGCCCTCGGAACACTGCTTCTGTGACCCCTCCCCACTCTAAGGGACATTAACACAGTAAGACTGTGGCCCTTCTTCAAATCTTAAATAGTGGATATTTGCTTTGTCTGCAAATAGCTGCATATTTAATAAGAATGTGGGCTTGGAAACCTGATAGAATTTTCTGTACATAATCCTCGATATTCAATTACAGCGGAAAGGTCACTTTATGACTCAAAAACCTCTACTTAAAGAAATGCTTTGTTTTAGTAAAATCTCAAAAGGAGTGTGATGCTTCAGTCAGCCCAGATGTGTATCCTTGCTTCACACACTCACACACATGCTATAGACACACAGAAACACACACACACACACACACACACACACTATAGACACACAGACACTCTCTCTCACACACACATGCTATAGACACACAGAACACGCACACACGCTATAGACATACAGACACTCTCTCACACACACACACATGCTATAGACACACAGAACACACACGCTATAGACACACACACACTCTCTCTCACACACACACACACACACACACGCTATAGACACACAGAACACACACACTCTCTCTCTTTCAGTCATAAATCAAAGCAGAGGAGGCGGCCTAGCACTGCCGAATAACAAATGCCTCCCTCCGCTTGGGGGCCGCCCGGAGCCTCTTAAAGCGCCGCGAAGGCCGGACTCACCGCTGTCGGCGAAGCCGGTGGCCGTGATGATGGGCACGGCCACCATGACCAGCCCACTGCCGCTCCACACGTACTTCATGAGGAACTGCTCCACCATGATGTACCACAGGCGCTTGGACAGGATCAGCTTCATCTGCTGCTCCAGCGCTGCGTAGCACTTCTGCAGCTGCTTCCTCTCCACCTGGGTCGGGAGGAGGAGGAAGAGGGACACGGTGCTGCGTGGGGGGGTCGGAGATGCGGCAGCGGACGCCGCTCGGCGGGGCACCGGCCGGGACTCACCGCGTGGCCCCGGTAGAAGGCGATCTCCTCGGCGTTGGCGATGATGCGCGAATGCACGTAGCGCAGGTGGCCCCGGCGGTGCGCCTCCTCCGCCACCAGGCGCCCGAACCGCGGCGAGCAAGCCCGCAGCACCTTGGCGGTGACGAACACCACCAGCCCGGCCAGCAGGGTGGGTCCGCTGGCGCTGGCGCCCCGGGAGCGGGCCGTCTGGATCAGCGTGTAGGAGGTGAGCAGCACGTCCAGGATGGGCTTGGTCAGGTTCGAGTAGAGATGCGCCACCGACTGCGAGAAGACCATGATGTCCTCGGTGAGGGACTGGTCCGGGTTCGCCAGGCGCCCGTCCATGTTACTGACCCGGTAGTAGGTCTGGTCCGTGAAGTAGGTCCGGTAGGCATGGTCCACCAGGCGGGTTCGGAACGCCAGCGCCAGCCTGCATTCCAGGTAGCGGATGGCGCTGTTCACGAAGGTGGCCGGGATGGCGACCAGCAGCCAGCGCATCAGCTTCAGCGCGAAGCGGCGCGGCTGCTTCTCCACGATGGTCTTCACGATCTGCCCGTCCAGGCCGGCCACGTAGATGGAGAGGAAGGTCCGGGAGACCAGCGCCACCGAGTGCAGGCAGAGCAGCCCGACCTCCTTGGCGAGCAGCCGGGGGAAGAGGATCCGCGCCAGCTCGGCGATCTGCCGGAGGAAGTCCGCGTTCACGCCGGGGGAGCGGGCGCAGGGGCTGGCAGGGGCCAGCAGCAGCGAGCCGTTTTCCTCCACCGGCGCCGTGGCGGGGTTCCGGGGCTCCTTCCGCCCGCGGATGCGCCTGCGGAGGATGGGGTACAGAGCCTTCGCCCCGTACGCGGCGGCCACCAGGAGGACAGCCCGCTTCGCAGCGGCCGACCGGTTCCATTTCGCTTTGGACGTTGCGTGCAAAATGCTGGACATTTTCTCCGGGGTAGTGGCCGGGGACGCAGAAAGGCCGTGGCTAATCCCCCCCGCTGCTCCGCGTCCTGTCCATCTGGAGCATCCCCAGCAGTTCCGCAGCAGACTGCACCGGGAGCGAGCGGAACGCCGGTGCTCGGCGCTGCGCGAAGCCCCGCCCCCCGGGCTCGCTGATTGGCTGGGTCCGCTCGCTGCGGCGCGAAACCTCGCCCCCCGTAGCCGCCGATTGGCTGAGACCGTGACAAGCCCACCCCCCGAAGTGACAGCCACGCTCTGACCCTGCCGCTCTAATACAGGGATGCTGAACGCGAAAACCCGTAAGTCACAGAGCTGGGAAGGTCTGATCGGAGTCACCCTACTGATCTTAGACGCAGACAAATCGGCCAGAAGGTGTCACTATATCGTTACAACACTAGGCAGTCTCAAACTACTGGCCACAAAAAAAACTACAATTCAGTTTTATTTGTATAGTGCATTTTTGTCTGACATTGCTCTGGGATAGCTCTGTATAACTAGCTGGTTGGTCCGGTTGACATCTTCCCATCGATTTCAGCGGGGATGGCATTTCTGAAGCAGTCCGTTGTACTCCATACAGACTTGGCTCTGGTGGGGCCCTGAAATAAGCCCTGCATATTCACAGCATATTCAGTATGAACTCAGTATAAATAAAATAAAGTTCACGACCATTTCACTGATGAAGCTGAAAGTGTGACACCTCACTAAATTTAGTAAGAATAGCACAATCTGAGCCTGACTACAAATGAGTCTATATATCCTCAGGCCCTTTGACAAGAGAATGTTTGGTACATAAATATATTCTTCGTGTACTCTGTATTTCCTGCTTGCAGCTATATTTATCATTTATATCACCGTCCATCCATCTTCCAACTATTCGTCTGTTAGGGGAAGTTGAGGGTGGGGAAATAACAGCATAAGGCAGGGGTACACCTGCCCATCACAGGGCACACACGCACACGCACACACTATGGGTGATTTAGAGATGCCACTTCACCTAGATGCATGTACTGCGAAACCTATGTGATGCAGAGCAAACAAATCCCATACACATACAAACCCTCATCCATGCAGTTTTACCTGGAACTAACCACAGAGCCACTATTAACTTGCTTGGACAGTGATTGACTGAAGTCCCAAGCTGAGTCACATGCTAGTAAAATAAACTGATGAGTCTAAATGAGGCAAAAGATATACAGACTGGATTAATTTTAATGTTAAGGGAATTTTAAAATAACATGGATTATATGGAATAGTCATGAGCATGGATTTTATTTTAATTACCTTTTGTTTTTGTGCAACAAAGAAGGATGCTTCATAAAACTGAAAAGAAGCTATCCTAATCTCTACATTTCCAAACTATAAATAATGTTTCACTTGTCGAAATCAAATGCCTTATTTACTTGGATACAGAACGGCATTACTGTAAGCAGAAGTAAAACACTGCATTTTACCATCAGCCCATAAATGAGTCAAGGTGACAGGTCAGTTTTGTACTGAAATGGTTTCTGTTGGCATAGCTTTTAACAAAACCCTGGAGGACAGTCTGTCTTCTGTATTTACAAAGGAAATATATTTTTAAATATTCTAGCAGGAACCCTTTAACAATCACTGGGATCTTTGTGTATATGTATAGTTTCTGGACCAGTGTCTACATACACCATTTTATCTGATTGCCTGTATATTTTGTGTTTAGTACTGTCTGGCTGTGTGCACTATCTTCCCCTTATCTAGTGTGTCTTTAGGTTCTTGAAAAGCGCTATATAAATCAAATGTATTATTAATAACTAATACAGACTGCAATGGGCCTAGTTTGCTACTGTCCACAAACCAGGGACATTTTAAAGCAGATAGTATGTCATGGATCAAGAACAGTTCACAATGTTCTCAAATTAAAAACCGATTGGTCGACATTGTCTCGTATCCTCACACACAGGCCCACTGTGTTGTTTTTAGAAGGTATGTATAGAGCTATTGATTAAATAGATCCATCCATCCTCCATATTCATATATACAGTACAGAGTCACGATATACATTTTTAAAAATTATTCAAAATCAGTACTTAGAAATTCTACAGTTGATTTCCTGTGTGTTTGTATAAAGACAAGAACACTGTTTTATCTTAATATTTAGTGATGTTTTGACAGCTACAATACAGTTTCACAATACTACTCTTAGTACAGCAATACCTTCACAACGAAGTCCGGGTGTTGATTAGATGTGAAATATAAAACCACCTTTAGCGTGGCTGACATTTACAGGCATGTCAATTATTACTGCTTACCTGGGTGAAGGGGGTGGGGGTGTTTACCACGTTACCTTGATCAAAAAACAGAACAGCTCCCTTTTTTAGGATCTCAGTTAAAAATTTAAAGCTGTTCTCTTTATTATTAGGTAGCAATATGTTGTGAAAGACAGGGCGTGCGGAAATAGCTGGCCTTAGCATGTCACAGTAAGATAATGATGATGATGAATATGATTATGGTGACTGGGGGCGCACGCTGCTGTTTCTCGTCATTTATACACAATTGTGATGATGATTATTAATAGCAGCGGCACCTCGCGGCCACGCGGTCCCAGCGCGCGCAGTCGGCGGTTACTGCACAGGGACGCGCGCGCCGCCGCGGCGCGAGGAGACGGTCTCCGCCGAGACTCCCCCGTGACTCCGCCTCCCGCTGAGACTCCGCCGTGACTCCGCATCTGTAAGCCGAATGGCGCGAGTTAGCAGCTAGCGGGGCTAACGGCTAGCCGGAAGCCAGTAAGCCACCCGCCCCGCCAGGAGACATGAACTGGGTGGGCGGCTCACGGTACGCGGCCCAAGCGGCCTCCTTCGGGCCCCGCTGGAGATTAGCAGGTGTACGCGTCACACAGGCGGCCGCCAGGCTGTTAGAAAGATGGCTTATTGTCTTCCAGGGAGCGCTGTATGGCGAAGAGCGACGCGAGGAAGCAGAGGGTCGGTGCCGCCGGGCTGCCGCTTTCGCTTTCGGTGTAACACCCCCGCCGCCGGCCCCCTGACCGCGAGGCGCCCTAACGTCTCTCCTAGGAGTTCTTCCAAAGGAGGAGGATGGAGCAGAGGAGCAAGCCTGCGGGGCAGCCGGCGGCTCCGCGGGGGCAGGGCGCCGGCAGCATGGACCTGCTCACCATGTTCATAGTGAACCAGATCGCGAGCAAGAAGGAGAGTGGCTGTGAGGAGGCGCCGGGGATGCGGCCCGGGATGCGGCCCGAGCCCGGACCTCTCCGCGGAGACGGGCATTAGTGCTGGGGGGGGGCGGGTCTCGCCTTCGCGCTGACTTCAAAGACATACTGGAGCTTTTAACCTTGTGAATTTCAGGTGAGCCTAAAATAACCTACCTGAAGAAGGTAAAGGAGCCAAAGAAGGCCCTGGAGTTACCCATGAGCCCCTGCTCCCCCTCGCGGTTATGCCTGGATGGGAACCCCCCTCCCTGCAGGTACTTCCGGCTGCTCCTGGGCCGGCCCCCTGACATCCCTTACCAAGCTGCACTTGCAGTATTATTAGGCTAAATAACACAAACGTGTATTTTACTAAGCTTTTAATTTGCAGTGTTAAAGCAAAATCTACCCCCTTTTTTTTTACCATTTTAGGCCCCAGTGCTTGGGTTTGAGAAAGAAAACACGATACACATCCCAGGCACAGAATCACGGACGTGTAAGGAGACCTGAACACAAAAACATTGATATTTTTCAGTAAAAACTGTCACACCTGCAATGTAACTAGCTACAATGCCAATAAGTATCATTTTAAGCTATTTTATATGAATTGTTGTCGTTTCCTGAATTAATGTCACCCGATCTATGCTCGCTTGTTACTGCCAGCTGTCACCTGTGTGGGAATCCGGCTTTTCCGATAGCAGCGTTCCCGATTACCAGCATGGCGTCACGGACACGTTGAGCCTGTTCTCAGCATGTAAACCTGAGTCCTTGTCCAAAAAGTTTGACATTCAGCCTGAGGAGGAGGTGGGTGGTCCTTTCCATTGGAAAGAGATCCTAATGTAATGCCAAAGCCAAACTATGTGTACGACGGGCTAAGGGTCAGTGAACCTGAATAAGTTAGCAATAGCATCATTCCATAAGCATTGTACACTATATTGACAAAACTATTGGGACACCTGCCCATTACACCTACAGGAACTTTTATGACATCCTATTCTAAATCCATAGGTATCAACATGGAGTTGATCCCCCCTTTGCAACTATAACAGCTGCCACTCTTTTGGGAAGGCTTTCCAAAAGATTGAGTACGTCTGTGGGAATTTTTGCCCATTCATTCATTAGAGCATTTGTGAGGTTAGGCACTGATGTTGCATGTGAAGGACTGGCTCACAATATCTGTTCTAGTCCATCCTAAAGGTGTTCGGTGGGGTTGAGGTCAAGGTTCTGTGTGGGCAAGTCAAGTTCTTCTACAACAATCTTGCCCAGCCATGTCTTTATGGACCTTGCTTTGTGCACAGGGGCACAGTTATAGTGAAACAGAAAAGGGCCTTCCCCAAACTGTTCCCACAAAGTTGGAAGCATAGAATTGTCCAAAATGTCTTGGTATGCAGAAGCATTAAGAGTTCTCTACAGTGGAACTAAGGGGCCAGCCCATGACAAAAAAACCCATAACATTATCCTTCCTCCACTAGACCTCACCGCTGTCCCTGTACGGTCAGGCAGGTAACGTTCTCCTTTGCCTCCGCTAAACCCAGACTAATCTATCAGACAGCTAGACAGAAGTGTGATTCGTCACTTAAAAGAACATGTTTCCACTGCTCCAGAGTTCAGTGGTGTATTTCCATCGCTTTTGTAAACTTGACTGCATGGCTAGGTGCTTGATTTTATACAACTGTAGCAATGAGTCTGAATGAAACCCCAGAATTCAATGATTAAGCAGCGCTTCCCAATACTTTTGTCCGTATAGTGTGGATCTGGCATTCAAATATTTTAGAATTTTCTTGGCCACTAGTAATTTATACATTTTGCTGCAAAAGAAGACAAGCTTTATATATTTTTTTTATAAATTAAGTAAAGCCATGTAGTATCCACATTCTCTCTTTTATTTTTGGTAGTTTGTACCTTACTCCCAGCCAAGAATGGTTGAAGACCAGAGCCCCTGGATCAAATCATCAAGTTGGTCACAACAGACACAGAGCAACCCAGCGAGCAGAGTACAGCATGGAAACATGGAGCCATGGTGAATAAGAAAACAGCATTTGTTTGTTGGTTTTATCCCTATTTGTGTAGGTCATTAAACATTTATTTGACAATTCACACAGCTGTTTGGAGGAAAGGGGGGCAGTGCTGCCGAAGGTCAGTGGCCATTTTGACTTCATGCTGGAGAACGAGGAGGACCACAGACAGATGCCCGACTTGAGGTTTGACCAGAGAAAGCCAGGTTGCTATGGTATGAATTGGTTATTTTTACTTTGCAACATGATTCCTTTCCATTATTAATTATGAGATAAAAGCTCACATGCTTTCGCAGCTGCAGAGTTTGAGGAGGAGGAGGAAACGCAGCTGAATTCTGCAGAAATTCAGTGAGTAGTGTGGTTCTGTTCTGCATAAAGGAAAGAACAATGTCCAGCTTTACATTCACTACTTTCTTCTTTGTACAGGAGTTTCAACAAACCACAAAGCAAATGCTCTGATTATAGTTTTTGGTCTCAGGTAGGAGTTAGACATATATGTATCAGCAGAACCATAAATATTAAGCTAATCCAGAGGCTAGACTACAGTTTGGTCCTCTTCATGTTAATCTCTGCATCATATAGAAACATTGCCTTTATTACATGCATCAAATAATTAATATGCAATTTCTGAATTGCATTTTGATACCAAAGCAGGTTTCTGAAAGCACCAGGCAGCTGGAAGGACGTGAGTTTTATGCTACCTTTTTTTCTAAGGTATTTCCATGGAGTGCTTGGTTATGATGAAAGCATCATTTCATGTCTGACAGGAAACAGGCTCCACAGCTGTGGAACTCCAAGCTGTTCATCCAGAGACTGTTTCTTCAGCACAGACACCGATGATGTAAGTCTGCTGCCCAACCCCACTTTCCCTGTTGCACATCTGCATCTGTACTTTAGGGCCCTTTTGAACGCACGCTGCAAAGGTATGATTGCTGAGCTCTACTTGACCTTGTCCCCAAACTCAACACCCTTCACCTGCTGCTCATGAGTATCATGAGTTTTCAGGGCACTCTGAGAACTTCTGTGCAAATGGACTTTTGCTGTGTCAGGAGGAGGACTCATGGTGGCATCAGAGCAGCCCCCCACAGAGCTCCTTCTGTGTGGAGAAACCCACTGTCAGGAGGCTTACGGCTCACTCCCATGGGTGGGGGAGTGGGGATGACCATAAAGGTGCTGGGAGGCAGAAACAGAAATCTGCGGCTGAGAGCTGGCACGAGCAGCCAAGTCAGCACGGGGCAGGAGAGCATCTAAGGAAGAGTACCAGCGAGGGTCAGCTTGTGCAGACACTGCACTCACCAGAAAAAAAACCCATTGAGACAAGGGAAGCAGGAACGCAGACCGACACGGGTCATGTCATTCACAGATCTGATGTTTCTATACAGTGCAGCCTGGGGCAAGACCACGGCACATGCAGTCCGACCTGGTCTAAAACTGAACAATTTCCTGTTCAGCCTGAACTAACAATCTTGGCCAGCAGAGGGCAAGCTGAGCAGCTCTTAGAATCAGTCTGTTATTCAGACAGCCACAGAGAGCACTTAAGGTCCACTGTAGGAGGACATTCATCTCTCTCCAGAGGAACAGATTGTCTTTGTAAATCTGAGCAGCATCAAGCACCACCTTCCAGCCGCATCCATGTCAGCAGTGCTACAGGTAAAATGTTACATGTAGTCAAAGGAGCCATCTTGGGGACCTGATGGTCTGTCCATTTCCAGACAAAGTAGTTAAGGTGTTACAGTAGCATACAGTTATGCTTATAAATTGTAATTTAAAAGATGCTTCAAATGAAAACTATTTAGTGCACATTGTAGCAGGAACTCAAGCTGTGTGATGTTCACCCTCCACGATGGGCAGATGAGTCGAACCCCGAACAGCATAAGGCAGCAGAGATCTCGCAGGACTCATCTCGGATCAGTCACCACCTGCCCTGGATGCCAGCAGGAGACAGAAGCACAGCAGAGAGCAAGCACCTCGACAAGGGCAGCAAAGCATTCTGGGAGTCAGAAGAGACTGCCGCGCTGCACGAGATTGCCAATATACTGGTGAAGATGAAGCATAACGACACGCTGCGGTAAATGAAAGCATGCATCCAACACATAAAATGAGACCTGCCGTGAGGCAAGTTCACTTTTTTATTAAAGCAGGAACAGATACAGCAAAAGAATTAAATGTTTACTTTCTCATTTACAATTTCAAGTGATCCCATTTCATGAACGTATGCAATTGTATACAAAGTTAAAATCTAATAAAACATACAGCAACAATTTACAGCACTGATATGTCTATATTTCTTTTCCTCTTAGCAATTCATAAACTGTACAAACACATTATTCAGACATTTGTTTTACATATTAAAAGTGCACCTATCCACCATGAACGAACATAGGAAATACTTCATTATGTAGTTGTATGTCATTACAACAACACGGTTCCACATCTCTAAATACAATCTTGAATATTCAGAAATAAAAGCAACCTGAAGGCATCATTTCCCCAGTAAGAGTGAAGATCCCCGTCTGCATAAGGAGGCCCAGGACACCAAGTTGATACCAGTGAAACAAAGTGGCAGTTCATCACCAGTATCACCTGTGCTCTAGTACCGCAACCAGTCTGTCCTGCTGTCACTGGCTCTGTGCTTTTATATCACGCTTAAATTAACTTTGCCAAAAGCCTTGTATTTCCCTGCTTTTAGCAGTAATGACTGACAGTGAAAAACCCCAGAACCCAAGGCCTACATGTTATAGGCCAAAAAACAGCACATTGTCTTTAGCAGGTGAATACATTTTCCACTATTTATTTGGCAAAAGCTAATCTCCAGTCACAGATAAAGCACATAATTTAATCTAACTCAACAATATAGTGAGATAGGCACTGAACCATGAATACCTGACAATAGTGTTTAAGGGGGACACCACCTAGGACTGAATCTCCTAACAGTAATCTATGTTAAATGTATCATTACAGGACTAAACATTTAACACACAAATATTAAACTATACCATTTAAAGAATAAATATACAATTTGGTTTGTACACATGGCCACAGAGGAAGACAGAAACTGAAAACGGGCAAAGTACTTCCTGCCAAAAACATTGTGAGTGTATGAATGCACGTGAAGCGACTGATCGATGATTTGTAAACATTGAATTAGAAGTATGTGTTCTGTGTGCTGCATACAAAAATATCTTCTGCATCCTGTCTGGAACACATCTTCTGGCTTTCTGAAAAAATGTAACGACTATTGCAGCTGCAAAATAAACAAGGACAGCTGCTGATGTGTAGACAAAATTAAGCACTCTTTCCAGCCAGAAATGATTAATGGCAGTTTCATCCCAGTGGGAGGCGATTCCATCACTTTACTTACGTGTATTTAAAGTCATTGCATCACTTTACTTACGTGTATATATGCGATTCCACTGTCTGCCTCCAGGACTCTGTGCTGTAAGTAGACCAGCTCCAAACGAGGCTAGAAAATTCAACACTCCTTTAATAAATGATCCCCTAGTGTTTCCTTCTCGTAACTGTGTGTGTCTGTGCTCAGTCAGTTATTCAGATGTACAATGAACAGGAGACCTAGAGCCACCAAGTCAAACTACAGCAAACTACTCATAGCACCATCAACCAGAGATCAAGCATGAGATATACAGATAAGTACTGTTCCCAAGTGATCAGAGAGACTGATTAGCAGGGAGCAGCTCCAGGGAATCAACAGCATTCTGTGGTCCACTAACCCATCATTAGGGGCCAATGTAAAATACTGATTTATATGTATATGTAGCATAGTGAGTTAATACAGAAATACTCCAGTGTCCTTCTTCAGTGGAGCACAAGATGCACACCAACACAGATCACTTTTTGTGTTATGTCATTAGCAATGATTTCATTTCACTGGGCAGAAAGGCGTGGTCCCCGTGTTTTTGTATTTGTCTCCCACTGAGCCGCTCCTTTGATTTTTACGGGACAATAAGCACATTTTGCTGGATGCTGGAGCCCAGCATCCAGTAAGGGTCCATTAAAATCGGGAGTTACGTTCCTGCCGAAATACTGTGCAGATGACAGAGTTGAGTTGGGAGGGCTTCGAGCATGGAGCCAGCCCTATGGAATATGAAACACCGACTGTGAGGCAGACTAGAAGCAGGCTTACATTAGACCCAGAACCCATCAGGTGTCATACCAAGAAAGCCTCGGGTTAGGAAAGAGAGCGGAGATGATGACTAGACTACTCCACGTCAGAGGCGTCGTTATCTGACAGGTGGTAGTTGCTTCCTTTTACCCTGATGTACTCAATTTGCCGGCCCTCATCCGAATCAGACGCGCCACATGTGCACAGGCGATTCTCAAAGAGCAGCTCGATCTCCTCCAGACGGTGACCCTTGGTCTCGGGCAGGCAGCCGTAGATGAAGAGGAAGCCCAGAAGAGTAAGTCCGGCATACAGGAAGAACGCACCTGTGGGGGGAAGGGAGCGTGAAGGACAGAGGAGACGTTACCAGCATCTACCACAAGAGGAAGCAGCAAGCACTTGTAACAGGAGACCTGCATCCTTAGCAAAAAGCAACAACACTGTTCTCATGCGAGATGTGAATAAGCCTGACTGTGGTCAGCTACCGTAGTAGGTGAGGTACTGAGCGACGTGGAGGAATGTCAGCGAGACCAGGACATTGAAGGTCCAGTTGACACCGGCCGAGCAGGCATTTCCGGTACTCCGGGCCCAGAGGGGATAGATTTCAGAGTTAACAGTCCAAGGCATAGGACCCATTCCTATGGGTCCAATAAGTAATAATTAGGACCTGTAATCCTTCCAGGAGGATCAGAAATCAGGCATTCCCAGAGCAGAACCAATGCTTCTTACCTGGGGCGAAGAAGGCCAGGTAGGAGATGAGGCCAAGAAGGACTACCCACGAGTAGGCGGTGGGGCAGTAGTTGTAGGCCCAGTAGACACTGTCGTTCTGGGTCATGTTGCTACACCTGTGTGGTCACAGCACATCAGAACAGATGTCCAGCAAACCAATATGCCCGTTTCTCCAATACAAAGGCAGCTCAGGAGTGTGGCGTGAGGCAGATGTCGTCTGGAGCGGCGTCGGTGTGCCAAAAAGTGTGTTATGCTGGCCCTCTGAAGTGCATGACGGGTGTCCTGCACCAGTGACGGCACGGAGGAGGCTCAAATGCAGGAACAGAGACATGTTTAGAAGAAGGTCACCGAGCAGAGAGACTCCAGGCAGTGCAGGGAAAGCCACCATGGGGGGGGGTTACGGCAGATCCCATACCTCCCACCCGGCCGGGCCGCCTCCCCCTCACCTGCCCCACGCTGCTTCCTCAGTGGAGGACGCGCTGATGGGCACACAGGAGGTGGTGGAGATGGTTGTGCCGTTCTCATGGTAACAGAAGCCGCAGTGTGGGTCCAGCATGCAGGGTTCGCACAGCCTGGAGGGGCAGAGACGGGTTTTAGTGGGGGGGGGGGGGGCACCCCCTCCTTTCCGAGTTGCATTTGCCGTTTAGACGGGAGAAACTTACTCCAGCACTTTCTGCTTAGATCTCAGATCACAGGACCAACAGGGCCCCTGTGCGCCATTATATACTGCCGTCAGAATACTTTCCAAATGTACTTGATGCTATAAGCTGCAGGTGGGCCTGCAGTGATATCCAGTCTTTCCACAAGGGGGCCTTGCATGCATAATTTCATAACATCACAGAGATGGACACTCAGTTCCAAACCCCATCAGGGCAACTGCGCTGCTGTAAAAACCAGTCATCACCTGCTCTTCAGGTAACACAAACTGCTCTGCTTGATGATCTGATTCCGGATCTGATGTGACCCACCTATCCCTTAGCAGGGATATCGTTAGCAGAAGCCTTTTAGCTCAGGTTAGCTTGATTCCCCCCCCCAGAAAGACCAAGTCAGGGTCTTGGTAGGGCTTAGCAGCCATCTTTAATGGCACCAAAAATGAAATGCATCTTTATTCTCTCAGGCACAAATGTTCGATATATCATCTATGCCCACACTCATAATTTGTCCCTCTCAACTCAATCCAGGAAAGTCCTTCCTGACTCACCTAAAGGTCACTTATCCTTGTCTTTTTTTTTTTTTTTTTTAATACCCGCTACCTCCTGGTACCACTTCATTCTTCATGTTTAATCCAGGTAAAGCCTTCATAGACAGTTGTTTGTGTGTGTGTGTGTGTGTGTGTGTGTGTGTGTGTGTGTACACGTGATGTGTCGCCATGCTGTTCTGCGAGGACAGTGACCCCTGCAGGGGGATGGAGCAGGCAGTCCGGCGCAGGCCTCACCCGTATTGTGTGCAGGTGGAGTTTCGCAGGGAGGGGTCAGTGGGGTGAAAGGTGACAGGGGGCGAGTTCTGGGCGGACAGGAGAAATCCAGCCCCCAGGAGGACCAGGCTAAGGCAGGTTCCTGAGAGAAAATCAACGCTGTGGCAAAAGCTGCACCATGCTAACAGTGCCGTTTACATGTGAAGACGAGCTTGGCAGGGTGCATACCGACGATGCTGCCCAGGGTCAGCCGCCGCCGGCCCACCCTCTCCACCAGCCACACCCCCAGCAGTGTGAACAGGAAGTTGGTGAAGGCTGTAACTGCGGCCAGCCAGATGGCCAGCCTGTCATCCCGCACTCCCGACATCTGCAGGATGGTGGCGCTGTAGTACCTGGAGGGGGGAGGAGACAAAGTAAATAACCACAAGCCTCTGACACACAGCAATTTCAGGTACTGAAATAAGCACAAGGCCCCGACAGGAACCCAGAGGTTGCTGTGGTGGTGAACAGCGCCATCCAGAGGCACTGCAGCCCCCCTCAAATCAAATAGCACTTTTTTTCAGGACTAACAGCTCCAGCAAAACAGGCCATATACATTCAGCTACAAAAAGGGAGCCACAGAACAAGTAGGAGCAAGGGCAAGGAGCAGAAACGTGGACTGTTTGCGGGTCCCCGAGGACCAGACTGGGAAACACGGACCTACAGATCTGGCATCCAAACAGAGAAGCAAGCAGGAAGGCCAGATACAGAGGCAGCAGGCTGCTTTAACTGTCTTGACTAGTCTAATTATACACCACAGCTAACTACAGATTTGTGGCAGATTACACAGGGTTCCATTCACTATCAAGATTAATCCAGCCCTCACTACAAGTGCCATTTTACTTACAGTTTTAACTGAAAATTGCTGTCAGCAAAGAGCCAATTTAAACAGCGCTGTGTGAAACGGAGCATGTTCTGGTGCGGCAAACGCGACAAGGCCGTCTGTGAATGAGCTGCCCCTGGGATCAGCCTCCTCACCCACACTGCCCCCTGCTGGTCGGTCAGCCACGTTCACTTTTGATGTTGAGAGAGACAGACGGCATCTTCACAAAACGGTGAAAATTAGGGATTTGGGTCCAGTGCTGAAGAGCACCAATGGTCCTATACGCTTAACCATCACCTTACAAAGCAGAGCATAACAAGTAGGTCAAATGCAAAACGAGATAAACCAGTTTTTCATTTTTGCACTGTTCATATATCGAACCAGGTATCAGCACAAAGAGAATCCCGGATTCACGGGAAAGATAAAGTTCCAAGAAAACACCAGTGATCGTATACCGTGTGTCCGGAAACTCTCGTGTCTCAGACTCTCGGCTTGACAGGTAATGATGTGTCTGTGCAAACTACTGTACCTCATCTGGGCTGTATGCATCAACACACACTCTCAGAGACACACACGTAACAGAGGAGCCTTCAAAGTCTGCTGACACCACTAAGCACTGCCAGTAGGGGGAGCAAGCATGGACCCTCTTTCTCCGTTTAAGGTTCTTCAGCTCTGTGACTCATGGCAAGGGCCTTAGATCTTGCTGGAAACTGGCAAGGAAACCTTCCCCCTGCAGTGGAGAGGATAATTGGAGATAACGACTATCGCTGGGCCCACCTGATGCCTGCATGGTGTCCCGGCCCGCGTGGTCATTACCCCCCTGCCGGGGCTCACGGGGGGCCCATTCAGGGAGCCCTTCATCCTGCTACCTGCTGGCACAGAGGAACAGAGCTGGCGGGAGGGTGCCGGGCCCAGTGACACGTGGCTCATCTCCCGGAACAGCAACACTACAGTCTCCAGTAAACACACTCAGAAGAGGTGAAGGGCCCCTACTTCTGCTGTGCTCAAACCCTGACAGCATAAAGAAACCTAATACTAGGTGGAAACCTAATCACAGGTGCTGCAGGCTTACAAAGGCTATCCAGCGTCTCAAAGTTCAGATATGGTACAGTGTGATAATGGGGATCTGGCCTGGAAGAGCAGTTATCCCACAGAGCTGATCTGTACACGCTTAAGGTTGACTGGCCTCAGCTCAGGTGGGAATTTTAACTGCTTCCCAGCTGGCTGCTCCTGGTGGACCAGCAGAGGAGGGAGAAGGGCCCCCAACAGTGCAAAGTGAGACCTACTGTTGACATGACATCCTGAGTCTCAGAGACAACCGGCAGGGGCACAGAGATGTGCGCTCAACTGGGAAGGCCGTATGGGTGTGCCTCACATTCATCAGTGATGAAGTCTAGCAGAGCAGTGATCTTCCAAAGGAAACACACGTGATGCTGGCTTTGGCTGTCACACCAGCACTGGCAGTACGGAATCTGACCTTAAGTGCAGAACCAAGCCGGCATACATGACTGTGGGATTACAGAGCACTTAGCTTGGGGCAGCTTGGGGACCACGGTGTCATGGCAACAGAATCAGCGGCCCATACCCTGATCCCAAAGGGGGAGAAGGGCTCACCATGGCAACCACTTCCTAAAACACACCAAACAGCTGGTCAGGACGCCCAGCCCTTCTGCTGGACCTAAGGGTTAAAGATAGGGGGGGGGTTGCTGTGAGCTTCACATCATCTAAATTCAGCATTTCCAAGATGGGAAATAGGAGGTTCTCATGGCTAGACCCAGGGAGAGAGACAGGACATGCCCCCAAGAGGCCACCACTAATGTGCGGAATCAAACGAAGCCAGAACCATAAACATCCCACTGGTGACTGCGGCCCACCCCTGGACGGCACGAGGGGCCTCCGCTTCTCCTCGAGTTCTCAGCTAATGAACGGCCTTTTTTCCCCCCACTGTGGGTGCAGGCCGTGAGCGTTTATGACCTGAGTACGCAGCGTCTCTCTGTGGACACCGCTTCTGTTTAAAGGGCGCTTATTCGGGTGTGGGGGCTAATCCTGACTCACCGCCAATAGTGATGCACACCAAACACACACTGCTGCCCGATGCGGTGAGCCAGCGCCTTTGGGAGAAACATATTTGTGCCTTTGATTATGTCACAGTGCTGCTTTTGGCATGAATGAGCGTTCAGTGCCTCAGTCAGTCTAGAAT
>JAODKN010000001.1:8367932-8379526 GCA_026774425.1 Petrocephalus zakoni | reverse complement strand
CGCCCTGGCCATCCGGGCAGAGGAGCTGGGTTCTTTCCCTTTGACTTGGCTGATCTCCTGTTTTCTCCGCTGTCCCCTTGCCTCATTAAACCCCCCTGATCCCTGCATCTCTGGATCTCCGTCCTCTTTCTTACGGGAGCGTGACAGAGACTGCTTGTCAATGAACTTTTTAACTCTGAACAGCTCTTTTGTAACTATAATTTGGGGTTTCAATTTATTACTACATGAACATTTTACTTAAGCCTTCTTGTTGGTTCTAATGTGAGATATAATTTCTTTTTACAAAAAAATGAATAAAATAATTTGTTATGAAACCAATAAATTCGCAATATATTTTTACTGAACTAAGCAACCGTCCCAAGATTTTGTGAGCACTGCATGTTAATAAGTTAACAGTAACCGTGGGACGTTTAAACTGCAGAAGCAAGCTGGGCATTGAAGGCAGACTGATCCAAAAGCCCAGCCGGACCCAGCCTGACCCTAAACTCCCTGACTCGCCTTCTCCCAGGGAGATGATGCAATTTTGCTACACAGGCACATACCGCATGCCTTCGCAAGGCCTCCTAAAGGTACCGAGGGCTGGGAACATGGCAAAGCTCAGCCCATAGCATGCTCCCCGGTTTCGCTCATCGCTGGCATGTGACACGAATCTGGACCACGGCGCCAACATTTCCCATCTGCGAGGCTGAAGGCGACATGCGAGTGTCACCCATCTGCAGCCGTGTCCTGCGATCTGCACGTTAAATATGAGCTTCGAGCCTTAAGGGGGGGGGGCTCTGACTGCATGGGACCCCACCTCAGGACATTAATCATGCTTCCCTCACTCACAATGACAGTAACAAAAATCTCAGCCATGTACCAGCTGCCTGGGTCACCCATGCGAGCGCGCGGCCCACCACGCCTCAGTCACATGACGGTCCGCCTCACAAGGGCCCGCCGGGCTGCGGAAGCTTGGAGACCACAGCACTGATTACGCCTCAAAATGGCCCAACTACCCGAAGTGCAGGCAGATGCCTTCCTCGGGGCAGAGAGGCGGCGGGAGCCCATGGAAAACAATCACTCGGCAGATTGCAGCCTTTCAGGTGCGCTTCCCGGGGAACTTTGGGGTCTCTCAGAATGACCCCCCCCCCCCTCCCAGGCACCCCAAATGCAATCAGCACAGCACAGCAGCGATTACAGAGAGGATACGACCCAGATATCAGCTTCCGCGGTACAAGCTTTTCCATGGAACAGGCATACTGCTCCATTCTTAAAATTCACTGCTTTTTAAGATCTTAAGACCTTGACAAAGAAGCCCAGCGTCGAGCTGGGGGGTGTATCAACTGGCCCACAGGGCTGCAGTTCCCTCAGCCTCACTTTTGCAAAGAATTACATGTTCCAACAATTCATACAAAAAAAAACTCCCCTAGACAACTGGAGCTTTCCAGAGGTGCAAACTTCTCGTGAAATCGGCTATTATCAAGTTATGACATTTTAAAGCATTCCAAGTGTGATCCTTGCAGGGTAATCGGAGAAGCTACACTTTAGCCAAGTGCAGAGGGCTGGGAGATTTCCTGCCTTTTTATAGCCATCATTTTTGATAACCTATTTCAGGATATTTGAGCACTTCTTAAGGACCCACGAGAACCCACTGGAAATATTCTCAGATTTAACACGATTGCAGGGCTAGATGGGCCCAAACCACTCCCCACTGAAAACTGCTTTTCAGCGAGTTCCTGCGTCCTGTATCACACCAGGCCTTACTTGCGATATTTAAAGTGAGTATTCGGCACAGAAAAGCTTGCATGTTCTCTGCAGTCCCTGAAGAGGTTTGGTAAGCTGATGCTGATGGATGCCTGATGCGTGGTTATGTGTGAGTATCGTGGATGTCCCTCCCTACTGCCGTGTTCTGCCTGGGACGCTACCCTGGATAAGCAGTTATCGGAAAAGGATGAATATCCAGGATAGATTCTGTAGACTTTCTAAATGCTCTTCACAATGATGGTAAACAAAAACAACCCCGAAACGTATTTAGATATCAGTCAGGTGCATACGTGGTTAATCAGCAGTATGGATGGCACCTTCTCCATCAGCTCGCTGCAGACCATCAGATTACTCATGCATTTGGACTTCAGCCATAGAGGCCGTGGCACGTAACACAATTGCTTTTTCTTGCTGCTCACTTACATTACAAAAACTGAAAGCAATACCTCTGATTGAAACGGCGAACTGAACATGACCGATGCAAAATAATGGAAAAGCACCTCTGAAAATTGACCAGCATCATTTACATGTGGCCCCAGATAAGCAAATTACATCAGACCAGCCCTTTCCCCAAACAAATGCTGGCTACCACAAATCCAATTAACCGCAGGATCTTTCCGTTGCTACTGGTCATGCTGTGTACTAAAAAAAAAATTTGAAAAATTGAAATTTGCCGATAAACACGATTAAAAGTCACAGCTGAAGCAGGCCGGAGAGCACAGATGACACGCCTGACTCACATGGCAGCACGCCCTAATCCACTAGGCTTTCCACAGATCAGACATTTTTTTGATACATCATTAACTTGCTGTTCGGAAAGGAACCAGACAGGAAGCCCCCAGTAGTGCTACTAGCGTACTAACCTGGTCCTCAGGGGGTTTTGCTCCATCTTAGATCCCTGCCAGAAAGTCCATATTTTTTACTCCCTCCCAGATCCCTGCCGGACAGTCCTCGTTTTTTACTCCCTCGCAGCATGACCGGGCGAGAAACACTTCTCTAGCGGTGGGGAGCACTTTCTTTGCTGCTTCCCCAGCATTTGCGGAACGTTAAGTAACGTTTGGCTCTGCCGCAGGTGAACAGCACTGAGGTAGCTTCTGCTGCCGTTTCCTCCATCTGCCTCTCAGCCAATTCCCACCCCACGTGTGAGACGTCGCTTAGCGACCTCATCAGCACCAGGCGCACGCGACACATCGGCACTGTAACACAGCGGATCCCGTTCGCCACAATTCTCTTATACTCCCGCTAAAACACTCCAAAGCTAATCCTCATCCACCAAGCCTTCATCAATGCAGAAGAGAAACGAGGACCACAAACCATGTGTCACCAGGGGGCCAAAAACATGATCTCAGCATCTCCTGGATGGGGTTTAGCATGTAAGCAGCTACGAGAAGGTCCAGAGTAATATAACAATGGAAAGACAATAATGAAGTCCATGGGCACACAGTCAGATGACATCAGAGAGATTAGAGAAGAGGACCTTCAGTGAATCATGACAGTGTGATTCAAGTCCTAACTTTAAAGAACTGGTCAAGAACCTGCATCTACTCCCCAGCTCTTTCAACAGAGATGGACAATATTCCTTGATCACCGTTACCAGGGACACAGTGCCCCATGACAGAGGAGATTAATGTGATGGAGGTATTCTAGCAACTGGGGGTTAGCGTAGGTCATCCCTCAGGGGGGCACCTCGGTTAGTCAAGGGTGACCTGATAGACAGCAGCTGTTCTCACCATTTTAGCCACAGGACAGAATCCATCACACATCCGGTTCCTGACCAGAGGCGATCCGGCTATCTTTTAAGAACAACCTTTTAATGAGGCCGACACCATCATTGCTAAAATGAGGGCCAGAGGCACCGTTAGGGTATTTAGGATGATTCCAAGGGCCCCTGAGTGACTGGGGTCATAAAACAAAATCGGAACACAACAGGATTGGTCTGGGAGGGGACCCGCAATCTCCAGAGGGCCCCCTGCACAGAGCACGACAGCGGCCTTTGTCCCTGACTGATATAATACCAGGAAGGAGACCGGCTCACTTTCACGCCTCACACTGCATGTGAGACTGATGTGTCACTCTATGCTTTCCTCTTCACCCTCCATGGCCGTACCTTTCCTAGCAGATCAGTAGTAAGTTCTGGGCTGTCATAAAATCCCATCCAGCCAAGCCGGCTCCTGAAGGTAATCCGTCTCATTAACTTCGCCGGCAACTAGAGAGTTCCCAGTG
Source organism: Petrocephalus zakoni (assembly GCA_026774425.1). Taxonomy (NCBI): domain Eukaryota; kingdom Metazoa; phylum Chordata; class Actinopteri; order Osteoglossiformes; family Mormyridae; genus Petrocephalus; species Petrocephalus zakoni. The sequence continues at coordinate 8,375,560 of JAODKN010000001.1, read as the reverse complement.
AAAAATGAGGGAAGGCTTGCTGCATAATACAAGAATGAGGGAAGGAGAGGCAGTGAAGGCACAGCAGTGGAATGGTCTCAGTGGAGCGGAGAGCCATGCTCGGCAGAAACACGGCAGGCCCTTTGAGCCACGGCGAGGAAACGGCGTCTGAAGCGGCTCATTAAGGCCAGCATGGAGGCGCTCTCAGCGTCTTAGTCTGCCTTGAGTTACTTTCCTCATGCTTCCAGTCAAAGGGAATTAAAACAGCAAAATTCAGCCCGACTTTCAGCACCCAAAGCAGCCCTCCCATCTATTTTTAATGCAAAGTGCAAAAGGGAGTATGCCAATCGTAAGTACAATGCACAGGAAGCTCCGATAAATGCTGTTCTCAGTCACATGGCAGGATAACAGCCCCCCCGGCCGGAGCGTCCTCCCACCTGCTGCAGAGTCCTTCTCTTCCTCCTCGATGCTGCTCTTGATGCTGTCAAACTCCTCGTCGATGTTCTGGTTCCCACGGATCTGGCTAAGCACGCGCCGGGCCTTCTGGGTCAGGCCCTTCTGGATGAGCCAGCGCGGGCTCTCCGGCAGGAAGAGGAACCCGACGAACTGCAGCAGGGCGGGAACCACTGACAGGCCCAGCATGTACCTGTGGAGCGACGGAGCGGGACACAGAGACAGGGGACCGAGTTATCCACATGAAAAGTTCACCTTCCCGATGGCCACCATCGACTACGCCTTTGGTTCATCCCCTCGAATGACATGATAGCAATGATGTTCACACATCGTAAAGAACGCTCACAATCCAGCAACGGCACAATGAGGGCATTCGAAGGCAGCTCTCCAGTTACATAAAACTCGAAATCCAGTAGGGCTGTAACTTTAGATTATATCAATCGAGTAATCTACCTATTCATCGAGTAATCGTATAATGTATATTAACATAAAAGACAGGGCAACTGGCGTGCATCAACCAGCCATTGCAGGATGTACAGAACCACACAAATGGTCACTTCAGGCACTCCATTTAAGTAGCATGTTCTTGGACAGTGGAAGGAACCGGAGGGTCCTCCGAAAAGTCCCCACGGGGTAAACATGCAAACAGCTCCACACACACACACACACACACACACACACACACACAGCGGTGGTGGGCAGTGACAGCACTACCCACTGCGACACTGTGCTGCCCTGACAGGTCTGCTTGATGTTAACACGACACGGCATTACATGCAATTGTCACATCGCAAGGACCGCACCAGTCTGCTGGACTCAAACGTTAACACATTTAAAACACATTAAAACATTTTTACCCAAAGGAAACAAAGCATAGCAAGCTGTACAATTTTTAAGGACTTTTGTCACCATTATCTAGGATATGCACAATATGCAATTTCTTTCAAAGACGCCTTACTATAAAGCATGCCGCTTCAGCATGCACTCTGAGACAATCGACCACTCTCCTCCTTGCAGTTACTCGCTGATAGACCGTGTGGCGTGTTTGAGTGAAATTAAAAGGAGTGTGGAGGAGAAAAGCGAGCAAGATCTGGTCCTGAAAACACATTAGTCTTCTGCCGTATGGGAACATTTTGTATTCCATAGAGACAATATTGAGTAAAATCAAGTGATTTGTCAGCACTGCTTTGTGTCTGTTGGCACAACACCACCAATTTAAGACATATCACAGTGTGAACTTTTTCCAATATTGGTCAACACTACTCAAAACACACAATACCTTTACAAAAAAGTTAAGACCATACGGTTATTATGTACATTAATAAGTAAGATTAAGTGGGTAAATGACGGGGCTAACCTTTATTTTAGCAGTGATTAAAAAGGAATTGTAGAAAGTTAATTAAGCAAAATGATACACGTCAAAGGCTAGTCTACTCAGAGGCACTAAATGGCACACACATCGATGGCCAACCTCACGGTACTGGGTGAGACCGTCAAAACTGACCGTCTTCTTTTAAGATGCATTTACACTTCAGTCGTGCTATTAAGTTCTGCTTTGCCATACTGACAACCGACTGCGTTTCCATTCGTGTGTGACGTGCTTCCGCAGAATTTATTTGGATGTTCACCCGCTATGCGCCATCTTCCTTCCACCCTGCTGCAGGGTAATCAAGAAGGAAATGTTTAATCAATGCTTCTTAATGATTGAGTAATCGAGTTTAATTGAGCAAATCATGGTGGCTGTAAAATCCAAACTTATGCAAAAAATCTGAAACACACAGAAAACACAAAGAAAGATTATTATGAGTAATTAAATATTAAAAAAGTATAAATTTACTAGTATATTTTTAGCTAAAATCGGTAAATTTTCGGTAAACCCAACCTGTGTATTTATGGAAGGGTTTGTGAAACTACTTGTCAGCTGATAATTGCCTGTGTACATTATATATACACACACACAGTGTATAAAACACGCACGCATGTGTGTATATACACACACACTTCCTGATTATCGATTAGCTTCTTCTAAAGCTGCACGTGTTTTAATGCTATCCGTCTATCAGTTACTGAAAATACCTGTAATTACATGCTATGCTGTTCATTTCCAAACCCAACCCTGCATGTCTACCAAATGCTTTCCCCTAGCTAAGCTCCCCTGCGATTTTCTTGGTTGGTTTCTCACAGAACATAGAGACCAATGTCACTTACTCTGATTAACAGCACATGCGCCATCAAAACCCATCAACTCACCCTTGACAAGATGGAATTAAGAAGATTACCTAGTAATTACACATTTTTGTAAATGAGCTGGGAGACCACAGCTGCCTCCTTTATGTGGCCCATGATTTTGTTCTAAAAAGAACTGCAGGTCATCATTAGCCAATGTTTACATTCCCCATGCCAACAGTGGCAGGATGGACTGTGAGGCACACATCAAAAGAGACGTTTGATCGCGATGTCCCAGTAGCTCCCTAACTAACGTCAGAGGTTCAAAGGTTCCCTAACTAACGTCCCAGAGTGCCAACTGTCGGGAGAACTTTGGCTCTGCTCATAGGCCTGGTGGCCTTATTCTACCTGCACAAGTCTGCTGCTCTCTGTGGTCTAACCAGAGACCTGCTACTCCACACATCTGAGGGTCCTGACCCCTCTGTCCCGCCAATTTACACAGACCAACAGACCATAAACACTTGGGTAAGGGCAGTGACTTTAGCTCCGACCAGAGCCTTGGCAGAGTAACTAAGCACAGAAGGAATCTGAGCTCGAGGCAATTCCAAAGGGTTTCGGTAAGGCAACGTGACGGTGTCTAATGCAACAGTATCCCAGAGCATTATTTACCTGCATTGTTCTGACCTCGGGCACAAGGGCTGAGCAGCAGCAAAACACACTGGTATCATTCATCAGCTCAGAGACTTCAGCTCCAGCATAATCCAATGACTTTGATGGAAAATAGAGTCAAGGGAAAGAGGATTTTCTCATTTGAACGGATTTGCACCCATTGCAAAGGTTAAAAGTATTTCAGGTCAAATTCAGACATCCGATGACATTCAGATTCATCCTCAAGGGTCTGACTGGAAACAGAAGCCTCCGGGTCTCTGGCATGAACTATACAGGCAGTACCAGATGGACCTGGACCTGCCAGCAATGAGGTTACTGCTGGCGGTGCTGAATTCAAACCCGATTACCCTACTGGATGTCCCAGCTGAGGGCTTTAAAAGAGATCACAGGCGGTCATTAAGTTCTCTCCGATGATAGCGACGAGGATTTTAGGGACACCAAGTGCTCACCCTGCACTCGACGATTAGCTTTGTCACTCTCAAATTTGTGCTAGAGACTCACAGATCCTGAAATCCTGGGGCAGAACCTGACTGTGTACAAACGTATAAGAACTAACGCGATGAGAGTACAAGGCGCGGAGAACCTGTGTGCCCAACCACCAGCAGAACACTGCAACCTAAAGAGGAAACACTGAAGTACCCAAGTCCCACATAACAGAGCCTACCACAACTACTCCACAAAAGGATTTCAATGCTCTAAACCAGGGGTGCCCACACTCTCGGCTTGCGAGCTACTTCTAAAGCGACCAGGTCGAAATGATCTACCCACATTTAAATTGCTAAATGACCACACACACACACACACATACATACATACCTCCCTTATCCGGGCAGAATGGGACCAAGGGGTGCCCGTAAGTAAGAAATGCCCATAACTTAGAACATGAACAGTACAGTATGACGTACATGTGTACACATACAAACTACATGATATTTATGAGGTGCATGGTTTATAATAGGAAGCTATTTCAGTGTGAGCTAGTGAATCATCCCGTTTTATTCTTGCAGTGGTCATCCAGTTTATAAACGGCAGCTTTTTGCAGATCTTCCCTTTGCCCATGTCAGTTCTTTCGCTTTGCATTACTTGTTATTTGGTTCCGAACTCTCTCCCGGTTTTTGGTTACCGTCTTCGCACGCCCCTCGGACTTTGACGCCATGATCTGTGTGTGCATGTCAGGTGCATAGGAGTGACTGCAGTTCTTGTTTTGCCAGCTGATGCTGTATGCTGCTGTTTGGACAGGGAGTAAGGTGTAGAATTTGTTGTTGTGTTTTTGCTTTCTCTGCACTTAGGTAAGTTAGCTTTGGGTTGCGTTCGGAAGCTGAGTTTTGTTTATTGTTTTCGCTATAGTCCCTCCTGAGTCCTTTTGCACTGGGTTTATTTGTTCCGTGTCCGTGGCGTGTCAATAAAAACTGAAAAATATAGAAAAATCCCCCTTTGTCCAGGTGTGTTCCCTTGTCCATTGCACCCTATCCTTCCCTTACTCTACGTCCCCTTTCCCTGTCACTCTGTTACGCGCCAACCCTAGACTGGGGCTCATAACAACGGCTGCTGGTTGTGTAAGATTAATGTGCCATGCGCGTAGAGGGAGGTGCCCGTATATTGGAGGCCCACTCACTTTTTATATCCCTTTTTCAGATGTTTCTTAATGGCCGAATAACAAAGGTTGTTGTAAGGTAGGTTGTAAGCAGTGTAGGTTTCACCGAAAACTTTCTGGCAGGTGGTACTCCAGGAGCAAGATTGAGAAACATTACTCTAAACACACCGCTATGCACACCTACCTTGACACGGGGCATTGCTTACGGCAAATTCTGTCAAATGCACAACACACATCGACAACATGAACCGCAAATGTATGGGGGCCTTGTGGCCAAAACACAGCTGCTTAATCTTCACACGTCTCTCTCAAATCGCGAAGATGATCGTGAAATGCACCCGGCATTGAAAGGGAGCCCTGAGCACTCACTTTAGACTGCGCAAGACATGGAAATATACCAGGTTTCACAGCATCCTGACATTCCCTGGTGGGGGGAACGAACACAGGTCGGGGGGTCGTACCTCCAGCCGTCCCGCTGAAGATAGCTGAAGGCCCCGTCCACGATGCTAGCGATGAACTGACCACCTGTGACGAAGAGTGTGTTGATGGTGACCAGCTGGCCTCTCAGGTGTGGAGGTGATGATTCGGCGATGTACACCGGTACAGTCATGGAGGTGATGCCTGGACCAGGATGCAAAGGACAGACTCAACAAACCAGTCAAGTCTGTTTAAAAACATATGTATTTGTAAAACGGACACAAAGGAAACACAGTAAAAGCAGAGTCAACATCAACCACTGGCAAACTGCAGTTGGGCCATCTGCAAACCAACAGCCAGCAAACAGCAATGGTGACCAGATGGACCACACTGCTTTTATTATGTGTAAACTACATGGTCCCTGACACCATGCAATCTTGCGGGACAGTGTGGGAATGACACTCAGCTTTCAGCTGACATACTCACCTTTCTCTAATCCTCTAAAGCCCCAAGTCTCAACGACTATGATTTCCTGCTATAACAACACCTCAACAAGTCTGACAGCGCAGGCCCTAGACCTGCCACTGCTCTAAACCCAGCCTGGGCAGGGATAGTGGTATTCCATATCTAGCAGTATGAAATTCTGACTGGTCCCAGCTGCTTCATACTAATGGGAGATATCTGACCTGGGAGGGAAAACTGCAAGTAGACTAAGAGACAAGCTGGGCGTTTCTCACCGAATTCAGCAATGGGGACATCAACCCTGCTTGGAATACAGTCTATTAATAGTCTCTGAACGCTGCATCCTGGCAGACAACGTACCTGTTGCCATGGTGACCTAGCTCCAAGACTTACATGGATGTTAATCAATAATCAGGGACACAGGGGCCAGAAGATTTACCGACATCTCATTACGATTCAGAAACAAAGGTTGGGAATTAAAAGCACCGAGTCATCATAGGCAACAACACAAAGCAAGGTGAAATATTTGAATTGACGTACCAATCATGGTCTAGGTCTGCCCCAACTCTTCTCCAAAGAGCAGAAAACATAGGATTTGTGCACAAGTCTTTTTTGCTTTAGCAGATCACCACACAGGTGACCAGAAGATGTCTGGCAAAGGGAGTCAGGCAGATTGGTGACTGCTGGATAGTTTATTACCCAGCGTGCAGAGAAGGGGGGGGGAGCAGAGAGACTTGTCACTGTCAGCAGGGACAGGGTGAGCTGGAGGTGCTCTTCCTTCTCATTAGACCAGTCTGCAGGGCTGCCAACTCCAGGAACACTCCACAGAACCTGACAGGCACAGTCCTTCAAATTAACGCCTTTCTATGCTTGCAGAGGAGCAGGCTGAACTTCCCAGCTGCCACTAACAGGTACGAGGGACTCTGCACACATCACGTTTCTCAGCGAGCTAGAGGGAGCCATTCGCAAAAGTGCGTGAAGGAAGTGGCCATCAGGAACAGTGGGCCGCAGTCGTGGGAGCCTCACTCCCTGCGTGTCGCTCCCAGTTTGTCAGGACCTCACTTATCTGGGCGACAATGAAGTGGCACATTACATGTTTGGCCATGGGTAAGAGAGACACTGAATAATGGAGGGGCTGAATAACTCCCTGGCTCTCCATAGGGGGCACTGCACACCGGTCACTCCCTACAGAGATGGCCGTTAATCTTTCTGATGAGATGAATGGTCGGGAGATGCTGAGCTGCACAGATCTCAATAACACCATAGGGCTCAAATGCAGTGCAAAGCCCGAGACTCAGCATGAAGGTCCTCATATTCATTCATACAGTCACACGCTGGGATAACTACAGATACAGCAATTCAACGTCGCAGCTCCTCACCCTGTGCGAAACGTGCCAAGCATGACTGCAAACCACTTCAGCGAGTTACTGGATGCACAAAAAACAAATGACTCACTTCTCATAAAAATCTGGCATTTTTTTTTATTGTAGACGGACTTGGGCACAGATCAGTGAGCAGTTACTAGTAACAGGGCTGCCTCACAAAGCAGCAGCTAAACCAGGCAGCCTGAGAAGCTGGTTACTCTGGTAGCTCAGCAACCACAGAATTACAAGATAAAAAAGTGCAGAAGAATGCATGCCCAGAGCTTCACTGAAAGAAGCAGTGCATAGTACAAGTTGTTGTGGTTTGGGATGAATTAATTTTTTTTGTGGAATGGCCAGTAAGCTCTGTGGAGGGAAACAGAGGAGGTGTGACGGGGGGGTATAAGTGGGAAGGTGGAGTACGTCAATGATGGGGGGGTATAAGTGGGAAGGTGGAGTACGTCAATGATGGGGGGGTATAAGTGGGAAGGTGGAGTACGTCAATGATACGGGGGCATACAGAGAGG
>JAODKN010000001.1:8225076-8245091 GCA_026774425.1 Petrocephalus zakoni | reverse complement strand
TAAAAACCAGTTATTTTCTACCTTGTGGGGACATTTTTTTGGTCCCCATAAGGATAACCTAAATTTTATAAAAATCTATGTCTGCAATCAAAAAACTATAAATGCCAAAAGTCTCATATTTTGTTTGGTTACTTCTGGTTAAGGTTAGGGCTGGGTAGGGGTTAAGGGTGTCATAGTTGGGATCGGGGTTATGCCCATAGGAATGAATGGAGTGTCCCCATAAAGATAGGAATACGTGGTATGTGTGTGTGAATGTGGTGAAAAGTCAATGAAACATTTTAGACAGCAGCCAATGCTTCAACCCTAATTGGACATGTAGAGTGCGTGACTGATGTACGAGTGTTATGGGATCTGAGTGTCAACGTCTGCCTTGTGGAAGCATCAGTGCTGGGACTGAAGAAGGAATCTTTACTTGCAAGCAAGTGTCGATGGCTGTTTAAGTTTCCGACGACTGAGACTGTAAAGTGACTCACCCCCGTGTGTCCATGCATTTCTCAGTGACATCACATCGCCGTAAAAAGCCGCGTGTAAGTGCAGGCGTAGCTGCGGCTGACGGTTCACGTGTGTGTGTGTGTGTGTGTGTGCGCATATGCGTGTGTGTGAATAAGTGAGATGGGTGGGAGACACTGCCCCAGACACAGCGCTTAAGTAAACAAGCCGTCATTTAATAAGTAACAGAAGCGCTGAAATAGCTCCATGAAAGGACGCACGTGTGACCCCGACGCACCTTCTTGGCACGAGGATGCCACTGATTCCTCACTTGTGGGTTAGTTGCGGTGTGAAGCTCCGATGATTAGGGCCAGTTTTCCACCAGAATCCCAAACATCACGGAAACCTTGTAAAAATCGGATTCCGCCACCAGGCCGATGGACAATGAGGAAGAATGGAGCAGAACCAGCCGGCAGCGTAATGCAGGCTTCAGTGCCGTACAGAGCTGCGGGAAGTGGCTGAGGCCCTGATTCTCACCTGTCTCCTGTCCCTCTGCTCCCTGGCTTCACCAGCTCTCACCCTGTCCCATCCCTCTGTCTGCCTGAGGTGTGACACGAGCTGCACACGTGGAACACATCAAGCTCTGTAGAAGTAATTCCTTGTTCTCCATGTTTGCATTTGGCCCCACGGCCGAATGCGAGCTGAGCCGCTGGACTAAGATCTAGGCGAGTCTCCTGTGTCTGATGTGTGCGCTTTGCCCATCTGGCAGGAAGGGTGGCGTCGGCGTCTGCTGGAGCTGCCTCTGCCCCATCCAGACCGGAGCGCATCTCATTTCGGGATGATCCGGTTCAGCTAAGCGGTGGCTGGGGAGGCGGGAAGAAGCGCGCCAGACAGGGCAAGTGGTGAGCGCGGACGGAGGCAGCGAGGCAGTGCTGTCGTCGCATTTACTGCACACACAGTGGCAATATCGCATTAATACAGTGTCGAGGCTCTGTCATCTAAGCTCATAAACACTTAATGACACTTACCATTGTCAGTCTTCTTTGATTGTAAACAGGCAGCTTTGCCCCAACTTCAGTGTGACCATGTCTGCATCATCAACTAAGAATTTGAAAAATGTATAAATATTTATTAATATTAATATATATAGTATGTCTGTTACCCATGATTTGTAATGTATCAATATTTAATAAAATAGTAAGTATAAAGTGCAGTAATAAAATGTAACGAAATTATATCGACTTGTGATTTAATCTTAAGAATTAAGTAGAAAAATTACAATTCATTAATAATGATGAAAAATTAAAAAGTCGAAAATCTGTAAAAAATCACAAATGTTCTTGGCTGATTTTTTTGTGAACACCCTAGTAGCTTTTTTTTGTTAGTAGGTTTTTTTGTTTTGTTTAGTTTAACGCTGGCTTTTGGACTAACTCCTTTATAGTGATGCACTGAGGATCGGGCTAGCGGACGGTAACGGCGCCATAAGCTGAGGACGCGGTGGAATAAATGCCTTTACGTGAGCGCGAATGCGGAGATACGGGGTAAACGCCTTTACGTGAGCGCGAATGCGGAGATACGGGGTAAACGCCTTTACGTGAGCGCGAATGCGGAGATACGGGGGACGCTAGTTCGTGCATCACTGAATGACTTTTTCGTTGTTTTACGGAACATTCTTGTAGCCTGCAAGTCGCTTTTACGATTTTGTTTAATTTATCTGTCATCGAAGAAGCAAGCATTACGATAATACAGGAGCATTCTGGGCGCAGGTAATATGTGTAGTTACGTGTCCTTAATAAAGTAACGAACGGGATACCCGGCACTGGTATATCAATTAACGACCGTGCTGCCCCTGCTGACGCTGCAGTTATAACTATAGTTTTCACTGCAGGTAATGGGACCACACTGCAAAGTAAAAGCCCGTCACATGTCAGCTGTCAATCGCACAGGCAATACCGCTCCAAGCCCACGCGGCGCCCTAGACAATATTCACCGCCGGCGCCCCTAACCCTCCCAAGCTGTCGGCCCTCGACGGCAGCGGCCACCGCACCAGAAAGCGGCAATGTGTCAGAAAATCAAAAGCGTCAAATCAAAAAGAGCTACGTAGCTGAGTCAACTAAGCAATTTCACTACTGTTTTTTTATCTTTTATTTCCCCCGCATACACTGTAAACGCAAAAAAAATGCAGGAAGGATAATCCACAAGATGTACATAAGAAAATTAGATCAACAAAAGAAGTAGTCGCAAGTTTATGATATCATATATATATATATACACACACACACACACACACACATATGAAGAAGTAATACATATGAGAAATAGTCTAGTTTTAATTTGTAACCGACTGTTGCGGGCAGGCATTAAACCTTTCGTCCCAGTTTAGCGTGTCTGCGTTGTGGCTTGGCCATTTTTTAAATCCTTTTTCTAATATTTAATTAATTTCAGCGACCAAGTGACTTTATGATTCTTCTAAAGAGAATTTAAAAAAGTACGGTAGCCCACGGCACGTAATCACAACTTAATTTCATCGACATGTATGTGTGTCTTTGGAAAGAAAAATATTCTGCCGTGTCCTTTGCATATGTTTAACGGAAAGACTGATTTGTAAGGGTTCTGCCAAGCAATGATGCGTCTGTTATGATAAATAAGTCTGTTAATTCAGCGGAAAGTGGCATTTTTAAGAAATGTTAAGATGTACAGTTGCAGCCCATGGCTGACAGGTAAACAGGTGTGCGGCCGACCACCCGCCTTCATTCTCTAATTTAGGTGTTTAATTTATTATCATTTTAGACCATAATTTGTTTTGCAGTATAAAAATGTATGCACGTGAATATTCGCAGTTTATTTCACAATATCCAAACAACTTAACGCGCAACAGATACGACATTCGTAAAATATACAGGAACTTTTCAGAATTTTCGTTTTTGTAGTAAAGTTTACTACTATTATGTAGTATTTTTTAGACTTAAATGTGGTGTATTAACTTTCCGAAAAATGGCTTGAAACGAGATAATTCATTTTCGCAGTATTATCTCAGACCGCATGTTTGTAGAAATGTATTTTTCTTGCATAATTCTTTACTTTGGACATATAAGTCGTTATATCATAACATAGATAGCACAAGTCCAAGTTTCGGCAGACTTAACACATTTCCATGGATTGTCTTAATATTTACTAACTGTAAACATATTTCCAGCCAGTCGCTGTGTCTATTGGACTAAGCGATTTCCCCCCATAGTTTTAATTGAAAAAAAATGTCAATCTGAATTTTTACATTTAGGAATTTGTTTAATATAGATTCTACACTTATATTGCCATTAATTCAAGTTTTGGTTACCCATGAGTGTGCGTCTGCAGTCGGAGGTGTTTCACTAAACGCGTGTTACATTTGGCTATATTTATATTTATTTTGCAAGTAAGGATTAAATTGTAAAGGTAACACAGAAACTTTCAGCTGTATCTGATTTGTTTAATTGAATATAAGTAGTATATTAAAATTCTATATTTTATAACGCTGAAACATGCATTAAATTAACTGATAATGTTTTTACCTTATGTAGCTTAGAAAGCTTCTACCCATTTGCCTGTACAGTTATTTGAACTTTTTTGAGAAATTAAGAAGGCCTATTTTATGTTTCAGATAAAAAACAAATGAGGGGATGTTAAATGTTTTTCTTCGCCGTACGCTCTGTGGACACCGTTCTCTGTGCGGTACTTGTACTGATTTATGTACTTGGAAGTTTAAACAGTATTCAATTAATTAGCGCTGATGCAGGTTTACAGCTTTTACTAAGGATGACAAAAGCCGTTTAAATGAAAACCTAAGTATTTGTTATCTTTGGGCTATTTCTGGGCGGTAAAGTCTTGCTTAGCTTGGATTAAGGATCTGGGAGGAGTTTGCGCTACTCCGTATTCATAAGTAGGGAGGCTGCTTCAGGGAATCGCACTTTCGTGATGTAAAGTCCTGGGCTTTCTTTAAGACGAAATATCGAAAACAGTCCCCACTGCACACCCACTGCCGCAAGTCGCCTTGCTCCAGGTCGACGATTCATATGAAAAGACAAACTTTTAGACGATGATGGAGTTTATGACCGAGAAGTTCTCGATGAAGAGCCAAGTGATAAAAGGTAGCGATTATTACATGGGATCGGGCGGCTCGTTGGAGCAAGTTATGGAGAACCTGGACAGCGTGCAGTATTACAGCAAGACTTCGCCAAAGTGCGTCCAGGCCTTCAGCCTCCAGAACGGGGATCCCCACGCGAGACTGGAGAGGGCATCTCCCTGTGAAGAGCAAAATGGTGGGTGACATGTAATGACACTTTTAAGGAGCCCGTCATGAATTATAGACCCATGCGCACTGCGGGTTATTGGCGTTGCTATCGTCGGACGTGGTGTAATACAGCATGCAGATATATGATTATCCATTGTTATTGGTCACGTTTCACTTGTTGAGTGCTGTGACTTTTTCATGCAATACACCCATCGCCTGAAATGCAGCCGCCCGAAAATTAAATAAAATGTCGGACGGGCTTGATGCAATCCGGCCCGAGACTACTTAATTGAATTTAAATGAAACTGCATAGACTTTAAAAAACAGAGAATTAAGAATAAAATGAGCACCTTCACCCCAGAAAAATGTGCCCACATCGAGGTAAAAGTTCAAGCAAATGTTAATATTTTAGTACATTTGTAGTATTTAGTATAGACTCACTGACATGAGCTGTCGTGTGTAATTCTTAGCATTTATTTTATATTACTTGTTTTGTGAAAACGATTAATTGAAAATGACAATACCACGCATTAGTCCGTTTAAATATTTTAATTGATACCTGTTAATAATAACATATAGGCCTAAAATATAGGCCAATCGCAATATTTATATATTCAGATTGTTCTTTGCTAAATTCCGTTTACATATTCTTTTTTTCTTCTGCTCGATAAGCTACTTATGTTGCTCCGAAGTCTGAGGAGGATCCCTTGCACAGGAGTTTCGGGGAGTCCATGGAGACGTGCTGCACCGTGAGGGGCTCGCCGGCGAGCGCCGCTCCGGAGAAGCCGGACCTGGACGACCTGGGCGAGAAGTGTGACAGCAACGTGTCCAGCAGCAAGAAGCGACGCCACCGGACCACCTTCACGAGCGTGCAGCTGGAGGAGCTGGAGAAGGTCTTCCAGAAGACCCACTATCCAGATGTGTACGTGAGAGAACAGCTGGCGATGCGGACAGAGCTCACGGAGGCCAGGGTCCAGGTATAACGCAGTGGGATTATTTACGCTTGGATTTAGCTTTAATAAGATTGAAATAATGCATTTCGTATACTGACGCTCCTTAATGCGCGCGAGCCAGGATCTTGCAGGCCTATACTCTTTTTAAAATATTTTTCTCATCGAATATTATGACAGTATCGTATGGACCGCACTTATTTGTTGAGTTACTGAATTGAAATAAGCCTTAATAGTTTTAAGATTTTATGTATTACAATAGTACGATTATATGTCATTTTATATTTTATATGCGTATGTTATAGGTTTATATTCATCCATAGATATAGACATGTGCTGCATTCCCTTTTAAATTATTTATTTCTTGTGTGATTAAGAAAGCTAACATTCTGAAACTGTTTTATGTACTTTAGGGGCATATGCAATGTTATTTGTCATTTAACAAAAAAAAAAAAAAAACAAGTAGGGTATATACTCGCTCCCTAGAGCCTAGAGTGTCGTTTTTGTGTGGGATATTATTTATATTGCCGACCAGTGTTTTATTTTTGTCATTGTCATTATGTTATGGAGACGCCAATACGCGCTTGTGGGGTTGCATGCATTGTTTATATATATATATGTGTGTGTGTGTGTGTACAAGTTTATGGGGCTGCATGCATTGTTTAAGTCTAATCATGTCTATGGGGTTACCTGCATTGTATTCAGGTGTGGTTTCAGAACAGAAGAGCCAAATGGCGCAAAAGGGAGCGATACGGGCAGATCCAGCAAGCCAAGAACCACTTCGCAGCCACCTACGACTTATCCGTGTTACCGCGGGCGGAGAGCTACCCCCAGGTACCGGGGGCGCCGGCGGCCGGGGCCCGGGAGGGACTGGGGACCGGGGGTCGGCCCCACCGCTCTCGGCTTCACTTATTTATTTAACAAGCCATTTCGTTCCCTTTATTTGCTCGCTGTTTATTTACCCACTTGCAGTTTTTATTTGTCTGTTTGTTCATGACGAATGCTCGCAGCTAATCGCGTTTCGTGTATTTGATACAATACTGACGATCTGCTGCCATTTGTGCCGGTTATTTGCTGTTTTATGCAGCGGATCAGCATAATGCGACCCCCCCAGACCCCCGCGTATCTCCGCAAAGTTACGCTCTTGTTCACCGCCGGCTTTCGCGGCCTATATTTCATGTGTCTTTATGCCCATTGACTTCATTTAGATTTACGGATAGCCTAATACATTTACTTTGCAGCATTTATGTGTGTAATTAGAATTATACTGTTGCAAATGGCGCAATGCTAAGGACAGCATATATACTACCACTGCAGTTCACATTTAGAAAGGCCCATTTTAATACTCATGTACACGTGTATTATCACAGGTACAAAGCGGTGCAGATTAGAATTAATTTGAGGCTGTTCGATTTCACAAAACAAATAGGCCTAATAAAATGAGGCTAGATAAAGTTCTAAACATCAATTTCATGGTTTTTAATGTAATTTAAATGTCTGCTGGTGACAATTCATATCGCGTTTTAATATAAGTGAGGCACGCACACACGTGGGCTTTAAAACTTGTTTTAACAGTTTTTGTTCTGTTGAAGCCTGAATACTCAGTCCGCATCACAGCAGACGCCGTGGTCCCTGACACCCGTGACCGGCAGCCGGCCGTCTAACACTCAGGAACCATGGGCATTATTCTGCAGGGTAAATGCTAAATGTAGCAGAAGGGAGCGAGTAACATATGTAGATTACTCTCACAATAACTGACATGATCAATTAGGGAGTCCGGTTCTGATTGCCTGAACCCGTCCACCATGTAACCTCAGTGGCCTGGCCGGCATCCAGGCACAAATTCTGTTTAAAAATTTCGATTCTTCCTCATGTGTTTTTCATATAAACAGCAGAATAAACCCATCTCTCTTAATATTGTTTAACCAGTTAACTTTTGATAATGGGCAGATTCTCATATGCACAGACTATGGTGCATTACTGCTTCGCAGCCGTGATAAGTCGCAATTCTGTCTGACGCAGCGTTCATGCATTCCAGCTTTTTGGGTTGCATGCGTCCAAAAACGTAGTCTGGACATATTTTAAAAATAAAAGCAACTTTGCTGTAATGCTAGCTGTGTTTATATTGGTTGAGGTAATGTTGCCTGATATCTGATGTTACACTCATGGCAGTGATGTCTCTCCAGCGTCTTTGGCCCGAGTGTGAGAGCCTGAAGCCGTTCCTCTATACCGCTTCATGATTCTGAGATCCTCATGTGGATCTGACCCATCCCTGCTTCAGGATGTTATTTTATAACTTTGGACCCATATGGCCACATTAAGCCCCGCCTCTTCCCACAGATATCCAATAACCTGTGGACGGGCCCCGGGGCCGGCGGCTCGGTGGTGTCCTCCTGCATGATCGCTCGCGGCTCCCCCCCCTGCGTGCCCTCGTACCCCCACTCTCCTCGCGGGGACCACGGGTACATGGCGTTCCCCAACCAACAGAATCAGTTCGGCCACGTGTCCCTCAACAACTTCTTTGGCGATTCGCTGCTGAGCCCGGCGGCCAACGGACACGCCTTCGAGACAAAGCCGGAGTTCGAGAGGAGGACCTCCAGCATCGCCGTGCTCAGGATGAAGGCCAAGGAGCACGCAGCCAACATCTCCTGGGCCATGTGAATAGGGGAGGGGGTGCTTTGTTAAGGACAGAATATGGAACCAAGAGGCACACACTATACAGTACTGACCGCTTTGGGCTTGGCGTATAAAGACATTGTTTTTATGCATGTAACCATTGCATGTCTACATCTAGAAGCACAGAGCCCATTCTCTGCTAAGTGTTGGGCAAGCCGAGTACTAGGTTAAAGGTTAATGGTTAAAGATGATCCTAGTGAAGGATACTTTATATGTGTGTATATGTGAGTAATATATGTACACATTACATGTACATTGCTTAGATACATACGGAACACTGCACTAATTCTGTTTCTTTTGAATTTTGTATTCAGATAATTATTGGGCTAAAAAACCAAAGTGTAACCTGAAGGATGATGTAGCTTCTTGCTGTAATTACTGTACAGTTCACGGTAATTACCCTGAAATTCACTATGATGATCATAGTTCACCGAGATTATTTGCATAGTTACCGTAATTACTGTAAAGTTCATTGCAATTACTTTACAGTTTACCACAAAAATTACTGCACGATTCAGTGTAATTACCGTACAGTTCACTGTAAATAATTACCAGTTTGTCGTAATTAATTGCCATACAGTTCACTGTAATTACCAGACAATTCAATATAATTAATTACCATACAGTTCCTACAATTACGGTTGACTGCAACTTCAGGTTAGCATTTTTGTAATATAATTTAGTTTCAATTTTAAAAGATTAAATAAAATCCGCTATGTTAGTTTTATTTCTTTTTGTGTATCTTTTGCATATGTAGTAAAAATATTTTTTGTTTGAAAAATGTTTCTCTTCAAGTTCTTGTGGGCTATTTTGTTCAGTTTTGTCTACATTTCAATGATATAAAAGTATTATTTGTGGAACACTATTTTAATCATATTTTTTTGTGGTGCTATATTTATGCATGTGTTTGCTTTACATGCGGCTGGCGCTGTATCCTTGTTGAGAATGAATTTTTGGTATTTTCCTTCAGTTTGTCACAAACTTTTTATTTTGGTATCAGGGTACTCTCATCCTGCTTGGTAAGATCCTGGTTCATTGACTCTGTCTCCTTAATTTTCTAAAACTCTTTTGAAGCTGAAAGGGACCGACTGTATCTGATTCTGTAATATCTTTAAGAAATCTCATGCCACACGTTTCCTCTGTTTTTAAACAAAATATGTTCTTTGCTGGAGGACGAAATGGGGCAGATGCCTCTTAATGGCACACTCCCGCACTCTTCCAAAGTAAACTCTACATCTTACGGCGCTGTCCCCTCAAGGAAGGAGTTTTATCAACCATATAATCAAGAGGCAAGAGCCAGGAGGACTGGCCACATGGTCAGACATCCATCACGCAGACGATAAACACACGTATAGCCCGCTTGCTTAGTGGAGGGGGGTTTCAGCACTACAGATAAGCTACCAGGACAAACATAATCATCCGCGTCAAACGGGCATCAAAAGGAGAGTAACAGCAGGCATGACTGCCTCCAGCTCACAGCTATACAGCCACAGCTGTCGTTTTCTCTCCCGCACGTATCTATCTAAAGAACTTGCCTTAACGTTGTTTAGTTCTGCTTTGGTTTTATATACCTGCAGAGGGGGCAAATGATGCTGGGGTGAGGGATGCCCAGCAGAAGACTCAGCGACTGATGGTGCGTCCCGTCCCTGCACAGGCTCGAGATCCTCCAGAACGTTCTCACATCTTCTCGTCCTCCCAAGTGGTGTCACAGAGAAAGAACAACATGGCTCTCGATTAGCATCACAGCAACCCCCACCTCAAGGGCAAGGAGTGCATCGAATTACCAAGCAGGGAACACGGGGTGGGTGGGGGGCGGGGGGTGACGCGGGGTAAATCCCAAGGTGCAGTTACTTTCCCGTCCTGTGACTAATGGAGAATGTGGCCAGCACGGAGAGCGCATTGGCCCTCTCCTCACTTCACAAACCGGGTAATTCACGTGCACCTCCTCTCGGCGTCCAGACAGGGGCACTCTTCCTGATACCGACACTGCGGACACGTCTTCTGCCGTATAAGACTATGTATAGCATCTGTGTCTGTGTATCGCACTGCGGTCCTGGGGGAGCGTTATCCCATGCTGCTGTGTATCTGAATGTGCTCCCTAAGACAATAAAGCCCGCTTGATTTCACTTGACTTGATTGGAGCAAGCGGAGCCTAAAGTGGCTTTTAAGCTCAATTTAATTTTGCGTCGATGCAGAAACCGGCATGTGAATATTTCACACAGACAAGCAGCATCTCTCTCTTTCTCCGCCTTCTTCTTCCTGGATCCCGCGGCGGCCGTAAATCCCGGGATCACAGCGGGCGGCAGCGCTCGGGGGGGGATCGCGCGGATCTGAAGGTCTCCAGGAGGCAATTTGGCCTGAGCCTCTGTCCGCCCTGTTGATTTAAGAAGGGAGAGGAAAGATTTCCAGGGAAGGGTCCCCAGGCCAGAGGAGGTGGAAGCCTGTTAGCTGGATCACAAAGGGAGCACAGGGCTAAGACACAGGAAAAACCAGCTGGAAACATATGCAGAATATAAAGGAATTGCCTGGCGGATGTTGGCGATGCGCTTATTAAATATAACGAAATATACAAAACAAAGAAGTAACTGAGTGTGATAAGGCTGGGCACAGGCAGACCTGGCCCTGCTCCTGATTTTCAAGTTTGAAGGCGAATGTCAGCCTGCCATCTTTACGCACTTAACAGACTGGCCGACAGGGCTGTAACAGTCTGCATTTTGTTTTCACTTGCACAAGATGTAGTGGATATCGAATTACTCAAACTCACTTTGGCCAGTTTAGAACTGAGATGTCTGCTCCTCACGGGGACGCGATATTCGAAGCGTCATGGAGTCCGACCTCCGGGTTGCGCCAGTGAGTCACGATCGAGAAGGGTGCCGGAGGGGTGGCACCATTGTGTCATTTCCCTTATGGACGACCACTCCTGCACATTACCAGTGACAAATACAGAGAGAATGAATATGCAGAGCAGTCACATCCCTGCTGTGACAAGGACGTTTGTGAGAAAAACAAACAGGCATCTATGCTTTAGGGAGACACAGCCGCTCTTCTGCAGGAGACTGTCACAGGCTCCGGCCATCCGGATCTGAGCCGCGCTCCCTCTCCACATTGTTGGTTATCCTCTGTGTGCTGGCTGCCCCCGGAGATGGTGCGACTTTATCGGGCCGGACTCCCAGGCGGCCATATCTGCGGGGTCTCTTTGTGCTGCCGAGACCAGGCACTCCAGCCCGGTGGGTACGCTGATGCTTCCCTCAGTAGGTATTCGCTCACTCTGCCCTCACTGAGCGTAGGCATGGTTCACAGTAATCCCACTCAGAAAGGGATTTAAGTCACCATTCTCTTAGGATATCAATAATATATATATAGTATATATATTTGTCTGGATGTATATGGCCACAGCCCTCGGCCTGCTTGAGAGGTCAGAGGTCAGCACATGCAAACAGGTTTCTGCCCCCCCTGCTGATCTCCATTAAAGCCCCCAAATACCCGCTCCCCCACCAGCCCACCCCTCTGCTCTTTCCCCGGGTCGCTCCACAGACCAGCCGGTACCACACGGCTCTTTAATGAAAGAATATGTTTATGTTATAGAGCGTCTTTCATGTGAGAGCTGCCTCTGGCCCTCGGGTTGTGCCCCGGGGCGGCGAGTGCAAGGCCGGCCTCCAAACCGCCGTCTGCGGCCAATTACAGTCAGCCGGGTGTGCTGGGCTGGCCCCTCCTCTCGGCTCGGGCCGGGTGGCCCCCGCTTGCCGCTCTTAGCGCTGGGGCCCCCGCTGTGCAGGGGCTCTGGCCCCTGACAAATATTTTGGCACCTCCCTCTTAATCAGAGCCCAGTGGGCGGCCCCGCGGGGGGCCTCCTCAGGGCCCTGACGCTAATGTCCCCAAATCCTCCCGATGCGAGGCTTGTTAGCACGAAATCCCCGGAGTGCCCCTCAGCCCCCTCCGGACTCTGTCGGGGACCCCCTCTCTCCCTGAAACCTCATCCCTCAGGCTCACAAATCTGGGAGAACAAACAGCTCTACAGATAAAAGATTAGCTGATGCCAGCTGATAGGGAGTCCGGCTTAACTCATCATGATATTCCCCCGATCAGCTCATTGCCAAGTGGCGAGTACATAGATCTAAAGATTCACTCTTCTTAAATTTATTGTGCATTCCCTTCTTAAATTTACTGTGCATTCTCATCTTAAATTTACTGTGCATTCCCTTCTTAAATTTACTGTGCATTCCCTTCTTAAATTTACTGTGCATTCTCATCTTAAATTTACTGTGCATTCCCTTCTCAAACTTACTGAGCCATTACTCTGGATTTAATCTGCCGCATCTTCCTCTGAAGATGTCTGCACAGACCCCCGTTCCCGTCAGCCGGAGTACCCACAGGCGGCATAAGCTCTGAGCTCTGAATCAGGCCATGCACATTCAGCTTGCATGCTTGCAAATTCAATGCAGCATTCCATAGCCCCCCCCCCCACTAAATACTCACCCTGCCACATGGCAATAAAGCCATAAGTCACCAAACATACACTCAGCAACTAGTAAGGTGTTGGACAGTCCCCAAGGTGAGCCGGGCTGCTATCAGACGGCTCACACGAACTGAAGGGCCAACATTATATTCTGTTACCATGAAACCTAATTCAAAGTAGGACAATATTTTGCTCGGTGGGCCCACAGGGAGGCGATGTCTGTGTTATTTCTTGTTTACCGTTCAGCCAGAGCGTCTCCCCTGCTAATGCGGCGGCATTAGGGAAGACAAGCAGCACAGAAACCGCAGAAACGAGACGACGGTCTGTTTGTTATTTCTGTTTAGCCTAATTTACCACATGAGATGCTTTGCTGGCACATCAAAGAGAGCGAGCAAGGGCAGAGCAGCCAGGCCCGGGCAGCACTGGGAGCCCTCTGACTACGTAGCGTCTGCGCAGACCGCCTGCGTTTGCATCTGTGGTGCGGGCCGGCTCCCCTGCTCTGGACTGGAGGGAATGCTCGTGGTGAATGTGGGCAAAATTCAGGTGCTGGTGTTCCATGAACGAGAGGAGAACAGGACCGCTGTGAGGAGGCACACTGCGGGTGCAGGGGGGCCCCGGGGAGTAGGGGGCCTGGTTGCCGGTGAGACCGAAAGCGAGCGCGGATTAGAGCTCCTTAAGATGCCCTCAACCGGGACAGCGGGGGAGACCCCGACTCAAGCTGCTGTTGACTGAGGTGATATATCCCAGCATTCTCAGTTAGTGTAACAAATCAGTTCGGTGGTGTTTTTTTGGGGGGGGGGGGTCTCACTAAAAGCCTGTTGCAGTAGCAAACTGCTAACAAGCTACTGATTACCCCCCACCTCCCCTCCCAATAGTACCAGGAGCCATGGCCTCTCGTGCCATCATCTAATGTGCTCATGGGGTTTCACTCCACCTTTAGCCTGGGTTTTTGAAACCAGTCTTCAGGGATCCCCAGAGGGTCCATGCTTTCGGGGGAGCTGGGAGGAAGCTAAAATGTAGGCTGTTTGGCAGGGAGCTAGGAGGAAGCTAAAATGTAGGCTGTTTGGCAAGGAGCTAGGGGGAAGCTAAAATGTAGGCTGTTTGGCAAGGAGCTAGGGGGAAGCAAAAATGTAGGCTGTTTGGCAGGGAGCTGGGAGGGAGCAAAATGTGAGCTGGGAGGGAGCTAAAACATTGATTGGGGGTCCCTACGGATTGGTTTGAGAAACAGTGTCCTAAGCAGACCCTGGGCTAAAACTCCTCAGAGAGCCCCATCCCTCCATCATCTCCTCCCTCGATGGATTCCCAGTCCCCACCTTCCCTTCCCTCCTCCCTCCCGCTTTCCCTGAAGCCACACCCTTCCCTGGCTGTTCCATAACTAACCTAATGTAATGCTTGCTGAGCTGAAATCTAATATTTGAGTTTCCAACCAGACCACAGAAAAAGGTCCCTGTCACCTTAGGAAACCTTTCACCGGTTATTAAGGATCAGGGGCATAGGAGTGGAGTGGAGTGGAGTGGGTTGGAGGGGCATGGGGGCGTAAGCCACCTAATATGTAATTTTATGAGGATGAATGAATGATTGGGCGTGGTTTGCAGTTCGGTCACATTGACAGGTAGATTATCACGAGAAATAAAGCTAATTATGTCACAGTCTTTATCCCTGCAAATCTGAAAGTAATTTAATGCATTACTTTCACTTTAATACAAATTTAAATAAGTAATTTCATTACCCGGCTTTATTTTGTGCACCGAAATGGCTAATTAACATGTAATTTTGACTTTACTTTAATACGCTTGACCATACCCATGATTTTCTAACGTGTTATTATTATTATCATTATTTAGCAGTTCAGATAATAATAATAATAATAATAATAATAATAATAATAATAACAAAGAAAACTTAGAGACAGGACTGGGCTGAGATAAAAATCGAACCAGGACTTTAGGGTCCCCAACGGAGTCGAGCGAGGGGAGGAGGTGTCACCCATGATAATTATTGTCAAGCGATAAATTTTACCGACCCACCAGGATAATGCCCCGTATGCTTATTAATACGTTAGTAGTAACGACGAAGACGACGAGTAGCATCGTTTCAAGCCTGAAATGCGACCAGAAGATGGCGCTGTAGCAGCAGGTCAGAGCCGGACGCCAAGCCCCGAGGCAGGTCCCCCGTGTTTATGTCAGTACGCGTTTCTCTTCAAGCTGATCGTAATGCTGCGATTGTTTCCCCGTATAATCACTAATAGGCTAATAAAAACAGCGAGAATAAGCTGATAAGAAACAAAATAGGGCTGCTGAAAGGGGAGAGAAATTACAGTCTTGTTTTTCCCCACTTTGCAAGCTCATTTAACCTTTAAACGAGACAGTATGACAACAAGGAAACTCATGGTGTGAAAGTGGATGAAACCTGGCATCGGGCCCCTAACCCTAAATCCCCTCTTCCTCTTGAAGTGGCCTGTGCACCTTGCCGTTCGCCTTGTCTGGCCGCTGCCGTTCCGTAACGCCGGCTCGTTTCTGCAGCCTAAGGGCTCCGCGTTCATTCTGCGCACACCTTTCAAATACGCACATTAAAAGTCCATGTCGCATGCAATCTGGCGCACACACACGCCTTAATAAGCGCTGGCCGGCCGGGCAGTGAGCCCAAGTGGGCAGCAGCGCGTCAGGCATATAATCACCCAGTTTGCTGCCTCCTAAACGGATCCAGGGAATTAGCTACGGACGTAAGCGCTTATACTAGCCTTCCAGTGATGGTAGTGGGAGGGTTTAAGCTGCACGGCGTAGATCCCGTTAAAATTGATCCTTTTGACTATCTGATCGGCTGGCGTTCCAGGCGAGCCAAAGATGGCCCACGGTCCCCCGCTGCTCACCCGAGCATTTCACCAGGCAGTGACGGACAGGCACGTCGTCCTCGGTGTCCCCATGGCCGGACAGAGGTCATGAGTTTCCCCAGATTCATGGCAGTAATGAAGCTGGCGTTAGTGTCCCATCCTTTAGAGACACATCCCTGAGCCTGTAGCACAATGTGGCCAGAATATTAGGGTTTCTGATGAACGACGTTCTTCACATTTAAGCGGCAGTATGTGATCTAATCTAATCGAGTCAAGCCAGCATGGACTCAGAAACCCAGCAACAGACACTCGGCTTTCAGATTCACTGTAAGCGTTTTCAGGCAATAGCCTACAAGACAGCAGTAGCTGATAAACTGCTTTAATTCCTCTGCTCCCTCATTTTACTTGTTGGAACGTCTCTTAGTGAGCTTGTTTCCAATCTTAAATTTTACAACAAGGGATAGAGAGCAATAATTCAAAAGTTGTCGAGTGTAAACTGCAGAAATATTGTTTAAAATATGTTCCTTCATAAAAGGACAAATCCAGAAAGAAAAATAATGTAAAATATGGTTATCTAAGGAGTGGGAGTAGGTGGCTCAGTGGGTTAGGACCATGTGTTTTTGATCAGATGGTTGCTGGTTTGAATCCCATGAGCTGGGGAATGATTTTACCATTGGACATATGAACTAGGCCTTTATTGATCCCCAGTTGTTCCTGGGACCAGTATTTGTCCTTTGCATGTCTCCGGTTTTGCTTGAAGAAAGTTCAGTTTTGTGCTTTTTAATCTATATTTTCATTCATATGCTTGCTAATTGGCTCTGCAGGTGTGTTTCCATCTTGAGGCATCCGGGTCTCTGGTGGTACAGCTTGAATATCACGGTGACCCACTTCCTCCTGCATATCAACAAGGCCGTAAATAAGTAAACACTGAGATTTCGGTGAATTTCAAATTAAGCTCAATTTGCTCCCAGAAGCTGTATCAATTAAAACCCTTTATCTTTCACACACTCTGAAAATTAAGGCAAAGGTGTTTCCTTCTGTAGTGCACAAATATTAGATGTTTGAATTCGCCAACTGTCCGTCATGACGCACAGCTGTGCTGTTTAATTGATCTAATCAACCACTCAGGGCTTAATTGCCACTAAAATCTAAGCACAGCATTCCGCTTAATACGCACATTGTTTTGCAAGCGAAAAGCTTCATTTGCTTTAAGTAGCAATTGATTTTCGGCGGGTTTCTATAGTTCCTCCTAGGTGGCGAATAAGCCCAAGTTACTGCCTGCAAATAACCCTTAAAGTGTCCAGTTTTCCTGATGTTCCCAGAATATTATCTAACTAGTACACCTAACATTAATAATGTAAAAACAAATGAAGGGTGTGGTAGGGCTGCAGGTAAAACTGCCATTTTATACCTCATAGGTTCGAGGCTGTGTTAGCACTATGCATATGTAGCACATTTGAAGAATAATGTTTTATTATAAAACAGTATTTTTAACATTAATTGTGTGAAAAGGATGTTCAGGTAACAATGTTATCGTGCTGACATAGACAGAACCTTTGTTACAATGTAAAACGTTCCATTAATGTTACAGTTAGAACTTTGTCTGCCAGCTTTGAGAAGACCTTCATTGGCTAAAGTTCTGGGAACGTTCCCTGTCAGCTGGCTATGTGCTCATTTGTGGGTTCTGTGCTCTCCATACTTTGGCAGTAGACTGTAGGATGCACTTTTTCTGGTGCATGAGTGTGCATGAATCTTTGGAACTAAACTTGGAAAAAATCACTGCATGGTCTATCCTGATTATAATAGTATATCATTATGGTATGACCCCTGGGCTTGGGATTGTGGGCCTTTCCACATGCCGGGAGAACAGGCTTCCAGCCGCCCATGTCTTCCAGGGTGGGACCAAAGCGGGACATTAAAGCAGTCCCTTCCCTTCAGGCTGAGACTATTCCATCATCTTAATCATCAGCCAAAGCTTTAACTCTATGTCCACATTCCCTGCTATTCCCTGGGCATGGGCACCAAAAAAAAACAACGATAAGAGATTCTAGGAGTTCCCTGAATGGAAAAAATCCTGTAGACAATAGAGAGGGGAAATAGAAAATGGTCTGAGGCTGGCTTCCTGGCCACCCAGCTATATCCACTAACGTCATAGCAGCTAGAGGTCAGGGGGGAGGCCTTGTCAAACAACCTGTGTATCATTTGTTTTTCTAAATAAAACTGAAAGTCAAAAAGCAAACAAAAAAGAAGTTTTTTCAGTTTTTCAATATTTGTTTCCAAAACCAAAATTGGAAAACATATAACGACCGACTCGTTTGTGTGCTCAAATCAAAAATGGAAAAAAAAAACCCTCCAGAGCCGGTTCTGCTGCTTTGATGGACTTCATCAGCTTTGGCTAAATGCTGCTGACATTAGAGGTGGCTCCTTAGCTGTCTGTGATGAAGCTGCTGTGACACAGCGTGACCGCGGGACACTGGGCACGGCTCTCCTGGCACCATAAAGAAACATGCTAACCTTTCTTTCATTATTAACTGGGCCTCTAAGTCTGAGAGTTAATCTGCCATCAGAGCAGAGAGGTGCCTGAAATGCCCACGTCCAGCTCCTGTTGATCCGCAGGGAATGGTAGGATTTCTTACAGAAATAAACACTGGCTGACCACGATAAGGGCCCCTCCCAGCAGCAGCAGTTAGGGGCCTCCTCTCATCACACACTGAGGCTGCGTTTCCGCAGTTTCCTGCCACTGTGCACTGAGTCGTGACCCTGCAGCCTGGCACCGGTTGAGCATTGAGACACACTGACCATGGTCGTAAGCGAATGTCGACTGGAAAGATTCGATTTTTTTCTTCATTTTTAATCAACATTGTGTCAAATGTGAACATCTTTAAATGCCAGAGGAAACCATTCACCCAGGCCTGTCACATAAGCGAAAGGAAGCAAGCACAGAAGTAGACATACTCAAGAAATCAGAGACGATTACCAAAGGACCACTGAAGGACCTGGAGCAGGAATGATGCAGATTCAGACAGACAGACAGACATTGACCTGAAAAGTGTAAACGGACAGCAAGAGCAAAGGGCTGACTCCTCGCTTCCATCCCATAATGTTAGGGGCCTTTCAGAACTGTGTGATCACCACGGAGAGCCCACGGGGGCCATAGGGGGACCACGGCTGGCTTAAGGACCACGTGATCAAGCCGGCATTGAGCGATATGCCCCATTTAAATGGCGGCTCTCACTCTCTGATTCATTGCACATTATTTGGCACATTTGTCTTTAAAACCTGAGCACCAGAAAATGAAAATTTCCCAAATAATACAGGTTAATTTGCAGGCTGGCCATTGTAGGGATTGTGTTGCCGGAATCTGGAAATGGCACTTCTGATATACTTCAGAAACACACCAAGCTGGATGGGATAAACACACATAAACTGGGTGCTACAGACCCATTTCGTTAAAATATCTCATTATTAGAAACTCATATTGTTTTTTCCCAGTGCCCTGTGCATTTTGGGATTACCGCAGTAATATTTGAACTATGGCAGTGCATGCAACATTTATTTACTGCTGTAGTAAACAGTGTAGGACCTGTCTGCAGGTTCAGGGCTGCTGTGACGTATCCCAGCCGCGCTTTATTCATGACTTTCCAGGGCATTATATTTGGCTCGTACAAAGGATTCAGACCTTGCAGCATTTGTTAATTGATTACAAATTTTTTTCATATGTTAGGTTACCGTGGCAACACAGCGATTAAAGCAAGGAGGAGTGACCTCTCAGGATATTAGTAGGAGATGAAATGTGGAGTACAAACGGGTCGGGGTGTTTGGAGATGCTCGGGAAGCGGCAGCCTGATCAAAGGCGGCCTGGGAGCGCATTTCAATGGTGCCCCTGTCATGTCTTTCTGAGAGCCTCTTGTGAAGCGATTCTGCTTGCTACTCATGTGGTGCCCGTGTCTCGCTAAAGGCCGTTATTCCATCTGTCACTTATGCAGTAGGAAACAGGGAACCAAGGGCCGATTCGATACACTACATTTGTTCCACCTGGATATGCTGTCGTATTGCTGTCGTTCACATCCCTCCACATCGCACTGCGTATATACACCATGGTGTCCAGCTGCTCTGGCATTGCTTCTTGTTCACATCCCTCCACATCACACTGTGTATATACACACCATGGTGTCCGGCTCCCCTGGTTTTGCTACTTGTTCACATCCCTCCACATTGCACTGTGTATATACACCATGGTGTCCAGCCCCCCTGGTATTGCTTCTTGTTCACATCCCTCCTCCACATCACACTTTGTATATACACCATGGTGTCCAGCTGCCCTGGCATTGCTTCTTGTTCACATCCCTCCACATCACACTGTGTATATACACCATGGTGTCCAGTTCCCCTGGTATTGCTTCT
>JAODKN010000001.1:8146455-8166381 GCA_026774425.1 Petrocephalus zakoni | reverse complement strand
TATAGTGCTGAGTACAGTGAGAGGTATAGTGCTGAGTATAGTGCTGAGTACAGTGATCAGAGAGGTATAGTGCTGAGTACAGTGAGAGGTATAGTGCTGAGTATAGTGCTGAGTACAGTGATCAGAGAGGTATAGTGCTGAGCACAGTGATCAGAGAAGTATAGTGCAGAGTATAGTGATCAGAGAGGTATAGTGCCGAGTGCATTGATCAGGGAAAGGGCATGGAACACATGAAAAAATGCCAAGTATTGTCATTGGAGAAGAGGCATGAATCAACTGAGTAAATATTAAGTATAGCGATCAGAGACAAAGCGTAAATCGGATTAGTAAATGTTTAGTATGGTCACAAAATAGGAAGTAAGGTGTTGACTACCGACAGAATTTGGTACCTCAATACAGAACACGGTCTGCCTACAACATTCCAGTCTACATTCCAGGATGCAAAATAAGATCAATGGATTTATAGAGTTTTTTATCTTTGGTCCTTTTTGAAGTAATGCTCAAAACAAAGAAAACAAAACCTCTTTGAGTACAAATCTTGATTGTTGATTTAAAACTATGACAAAAGAAAAATTTTGAACTGTACATTCATGTGCATGTAAAACATGTAAATAATGCGTTTAAGTAGAATAAAATCAGAGGAAAGGATCATTTTTAAAAGCCAAACTTAAAAGCCCTAGTCGCACAGTATCATCACCGCCTTTTACAATATGAAGTGATTAAACTTTTAATTAATGGGAGATGGTGCCTCTGGGAAGTCTATAAAACCGCACTGACATTTCTGGGGACAGTGAAGATGTTGCCAATGTTAATGGTGGAGCCCTGTGAAATTGCTGAAATATGTTCGGAGCTGACAATATGCATCTTTTATCACCTCCAGGTTTATTCTTGCCTAAAGCTGATCTTTTCCTATATAATGTCAGAAATAAAAACTAGCAGATGAGATATTAAAGGGAAAAAAAGAATGTCATCTCATTTACTTACCGAGCTTGTCAGTTCAACTTAACATCTATTTGGCCATAAAGTCACGACTGACCGGTTTTAATAGCAGAACTTTATTGTTTTTATAATTAATATTATTTTTTGCAGTGATAGAAATAGCTCCTTATATGCTTATAACCCCCAGCATATCGTTTTAAGAAT
Organism: Petrocephalus zakoni; assembly: GCA_026774425.1. Lineage (NCBI taxonomy): Eukaryota > Metazoa > Chordata > Actinopteri > Osteoglossiformes > Mormyridae > Petrocephalus > Petrocephalus zakoni. Next base: position 8,165,238 of record JAODKN010000001.1, on the reverse strand, counting down.
CATACAATGTAAATGAATGTTATAAATGCTAGTATGGCATTATAAGCTGATGGATGGATGGATGTTCATCATCTCATCAAATAATTTGAAAACGAATCACATTTTATAAAATGTATTTATTCATACGTCTCCTAACTGCTTGTCCTGGTCAGGTTGTGGGAAATGTATTTATTAATGAAAATATATGCATGTTTTAAGTGCATAATAATACAGTAGAACATTTTTATGAACAGCAAAAGTGGAGCCATAGTATGGATAGAGCGACTCAAAGACCTCAGCTTCTGGGCTTTTCTCTCCAGCTTAGCTGGAGCCCATGAACAACTATTTAAATACAAATCACAAATAATTGAATAATGACAAAACACCGGTAAGAGGGCTTTACCCTTTATTGGGGAGACGCATATCCTAACTAGCCCACTGAGTCATAGCCCCACAAAGTTCATAAAACCATCAGTCGTCTTTTTAGTGTGCAGATGGGTGGGACTAGGGTGACCAGAAAATCCATGTCATCCCGGACACTTTGAGCTACTGCAGGTTTTACAAACTACTTTAGATAAACAGCTCATTTCTTATTGTGCTTTGACTGGTTTGTTTCCTTGATTGAAAAACTCATCCAGCCGTTTCGCATTAACATCCAGGGCCTTTTGATTGAAATGGTAGTTTGCAAATCCTGTCCTAGGTCAAAGTGTCCGGGATGACATGGATTATCTGGTCACCCTAGGTGGGACCAAAGATGGACCAGCCATACCCCCCCAGCTGGACCCAGCCCTACGCCCTCGGGCTGGGTCACAGTGCTTATCGAATCTTTCTGCTGACAGGTGATGTATGATGCACATTCAATGAAATGATCCGGTTGTACAGCAGGCGTTTCATTGCGTGTTTGAGAGGTAGGGGGCTCCGTGTGTCGGCTCCACCTTCCTGGAAGGTCAGGTTTAGGGTTGCCTGCCCTGCTGACATGGCTCTCAGGCAGCATAGAAGGATTATCAGCTTACCGCAAACAGTCACGGGGAACGACAGCGAGGAGGCGTTCCGTGCTGCCAGTGACGGGGACGAAATCGATACAGACACCCTGGGGTTGTCTCCCCTTCGCCGTAACAAAAGAGAAAACAGAAACGCACCGCAGCGTTCACGTTTTGTTAGGAACGGGACTTAATTGGGTCTCATGTGCCACAGAAATACAGCCAAGGATCAACGTTCCCTGCCCATCAGCCGGGGAGGAATTGCGATTGATTTTTCACAGAGAGGCCAGTTTATCATTCAAAGGCGCATTTCCATCGATTCCCCTGCTCTAGTTTGTCACTGTGTTACTTTAAAGTGGCCCGTCATACATCTGGATGAGCAGCCCGATGGAGGTGGCCCAGTATTACACGCCTTTTACCTTACCCACATTGGCCAGTACTGCTTCCTCGAAGAGAATCCATTTTAATGAAATGCAAATCGACTTGCCAACTATTAAAAAAAAAAAACAAGAGAACAGCATAACTCGACTCCATTCAGACAAATCCAAATGAAAAGGGCCATAACAGGTGATCTTACAACAAATAGCTATAGTTGGAAAAAGGAACAATTGTTTTTCACAATTTCATTAAGCACCAAAAGCATAATTTGTGGGTGCAGAATAAACACTGCAAACTCAGTGAATCGCTTCCATTTTAGTACCATGCAGGCACATTTAAAGCAACGCTGACCCCTGCACCCTCGCCATCCATCTCTGTCCAGACAGAGGGCCTGTGTGCACCACACAGTTGCCTTTAAAGCCCTGACCCTAACCCCACATAAGCCTCACAGTCACTTCCCAGGACATGCTAAATCCTCTGCCCGGTGGCTAATTCCCCACACACCCCTTGTTTTGCAGGAACACATCAGATCCGTGACCTTTCTCTGCCGTGCAGATGCTCCAGATGTCTAAAGCCATTCGTTCTGCATTAAAACAAACAGGGCATCAACTGACAGGGAATAAGAAGCATATTTACTTTCTTACATTTACTACACACATACACCCCTCAAAGACAACCTTAAATTAAATTCCTAAGCAATACTGTCTGCACCAGGTGTATTGTCTTTGATGTGCACTACATCTTTGTATCTGTGCACTTTATATACTTGGCTGATGCAAAAGAATTTCCTCTGGAATCAAAAGTTTACCTTACCTTACCATTACGCAGGCTAAACTCCATCTTTAAAACACACTGTTGTGTCTATAATTAACACATTCTTTTTTAGCATATCAGGAAAGAGTAACACTTAGCAGCCCAGTAGCACAGAGGATGAGTCCTTCCATCAGCATCAATGTGGAGTAAAATCCCTCAAACACAGTCAGCTTCAGTCTGTTCCTATTTAAGCTATTTAAGCTGAGGGGAGATGCACGAGGAGATTTCGGCAGTGACCTTCGTGAAAAGCTAAATGACGTGGCCGATGACTGGGACCCGGAATGATGCCAGCTGCCGTATGACTCGCCTTCGAATTTGTTTCCTAAACAACAACAAAAAGCCTATGAGATTGTCGCTAGATGCATGACATCCAAAGGCAGGCAAAACACATTCCTGGAAAGCGTCAGGGCTGATATGAATCCAGGGCACAGATAACCCCTTTCACACTCGGCTGCGGGTATGGTCCGTACTCTGCGGCTGTCCTGACAGCTGTCCGTCATCCCGGCCGGCTCCCACTCAGCGCCCCGACATCTCGCTAATGGCTTTCCTCATTATCTGCATCCCAAAATGCTCCCGCCACGTGGACCGCCTTCCCAGCCAAGCTTCTACTTCCCCAGCGCCCCTCTCAGCAATTTGTCACCTTGGCTTTCTTGGCCCTAAAATAATGCAACACAAATCATGTAATTATCTGTTACTACCTTTATTTGCTTACAGGGCCTATCAGCCGTTCTGACGGCCTGGTTTTATGGGTGCGGTGGGAGGGTTTGTTTGTAATAACATCCATCAAGTGGCCACTGGACAGAGCGCTTCGGGGACCGTGTGTGCAGTGTGGCACTCCATGGTAAGACAAAACTTTTGCAGTCAGAGCTGTGGATTCCCTGCAAATATAGCTGACAGACAGCCAGGGGTGCATATGGGGGCGGAGCCACAGAGGCATGAAAGTTGATTGGCCCCCGGAGTGCCCTCTCCCCTGTAACTCACCGATTCAAATCATATCATTAGCTAATGATTAGTATGGCCCCTTTGTATGAATTACAGCCCTTCTTATGCCCCCACCTTAAAAAAGATCCTGAAATCGGCCCTGCAGACAGCGCAGCGCTGCAGGATGACTGGTATATAGAGCGAGGAATTGCCCGCCCCCTCACAGGCCCAGTCGGGTGAGTCATCAGATCGAACTCTGCCTGGGCTCTGTTAGGGCCCAACCGGCTGGAATACCCCTGTTTCTGCTCTGACCAATACGACGATGATTATTAGAACTTAATCTGCCAGTAAAATCATTTTGGGAGCAAAAGCCGTAAGTCACGTAAAATATGAGACCCAGCACTTTTAACATTAACCTCATCACTCTGGCCTGTGTGCTATAGTGGAAAACCATGAGAAGCCAGTGCCATTAGGAGACACGTGCCTTGATCATATTGATTCAATGTGATACGTGACTGAAAAAAACATAATAGGATTATACACCATTTTTAATTGTATTCAAAAATCTTTCAAAATGTCCACCAGAGCAGTTTCCACTTTTTAAATATCCCATAATGCGAGTTCTTTGGCTAGTGTTAGAGCTTCAGCTTTGGTGAGGAACAGTGTTTTTCTGCCATAATCTGGAGAGATCTGCCTGTTTGCTGACAACTTCTATACCCAGACAGCCACAAGCAGTTAAGGCAGTCTTAGGATTTCCAGTCATGATGAAAGCACACTTGTGCACTGACCTTGCAGCACAACAGACCACCTACGATGCTTAATTTGGGATCAATCAGTTTTATCAAGTGACAAAACCCAGCCAGTGTTGGTGTCCATCTAAGTCTCCAGCTCCCCAACACACAATCACGCAATATGACACAGTCGCTGTAAAACATGCAGTTGCTCACTGCCGCCTCTTTAAGATGTCACGCCGAACCGTGTCCATGGAAACGGCAAACTTATGCGAAAGAAGAAAATGAAGAATTAAGGCAGTCACTTCAGCTGAAGCACTATTTACAATGAAGCGGGTCAGCTAGCAGCATTCTCCTCTGCCAGAAAGAATAAGCAATTAAGGTCGTAACAGGATTACTGCGTTTGCTGGATTTCGCTCTGTCCAGAGTACATGTGTGCGGATAGAGCTGGTATAGCCACGTAAAGTGATCCGTTCGCGGTGGGACAGGCTTGGTGCTCCATGCGTTATGGGCCATGTATGGTGGTCTGTGCATGGTGGGCCACTGACAGTGGTCTGTGGTTGTATGCTGATTTTTGCTTGCTGGTCCGTGTATGATGGTCTATGCATGGCCGTCCATATTTGATGGTCCATGCATGTGGCTGATTAAAGCTGCATTCTGACCTCACATATACACATGTCAATTGATTAGAAATAACCCAGTTAATCACAATAATAAGCTGTGATTAATCATTTAAAATGGTAGTATTTGCTTGTATTTTTTTAAGATGAAACAATTACATATGTGGTCTTGGAACAAAGAAATGCATCAACTGGTAAGTGGAATTTTGGCTTTGATAGTTGAAACCATTCAGTTGCTTGGTTCCAAATGTGTAAGTTGCCAATGTAATGCGCATCAACGCTTTTAGGAAACAAATTTTACAATTTTGTGCCCCCAACTTGGTCTTTGACCGAAGAGAGAACACCTGAGCTGCATCATTTACGCGAATTATACAAGTGTTTTGAGAGCAAAAGTTAATATTTTACGTAAAATATTTTAATTTCAGCAAATACGATCCATACTATTTTAAGTAATTTCACAATATGTATTTTGACAAACATAGTAAGTTCAATAAAAATGATTACTTTGAAGTCTCATAAAGGTAGTGAAAACGGTAAAAGAAAAACCTAGCTGTTACCAAGTTTGCATTTTTTTTATTTTTAAAGACAAGTTTCTATAGCAGCGATCAAAAATGAAGAACAAGTGTCATTTTGTAATTTACAACATTCAGAGGTATCCATGAATAGAAGAGATGTGTTTTTATCATATTTCCTCAGTGAAAACTCTCTTCTTGTTTATGGGCGTTTTTACGTGTTTTCCTGACCCAGTAACGACTGCAGGATTATTGTGTCATTATCATAAAAATAGCGCTATGTGCTGCTTCTTGACTGAGACACCCGATTCAGTGACTCGTGTTCTATCTATTCTCCCTACATTATATATATTTGAAACGTAGACTGTTCAAGGTGTCTGGGCATGTTTTTTGTGTGTCTAAGGCAAAAATTGTTTTGACTGATTGACTACTCCGGATGGTGCGTTAAAAGCAAAATAGAGTTATGTTTTCCAGATTAATCGCAAGCATTAACGCATTAATGTCGCTAGCCTGCTAATGGTATTATAATTTCAGCAGGCATGCTCAGGCAGTGGCATCTTGGTTTGTCATACAGTATATGAAAGACTTCATTAGCGATAATCAGGCTAGCTACTGTTGTTCCTAAGAACAAAATTAATTTCTATCAACTAAAGATAGGTGTTTCTATAGCCACTAGGCCTGTGTAAAAGGGAGAACCGACTGGTGAATTTGACATTGAATATTAAATGCATCTAAGCTGCTGACACTGCTTTTTTGAGCATATATGAGCATATAAAAACATGAAACCTTGTATCATGGATCTCCTAGACACCACCCAACCCCACCCCCCGGCTCCTGTTCAGCTCACATTACGTTACTAATGTCACAAAACTAATTTTTCATTTCAGAGTTAACGCTGTAACACACGTCAATCACAAAATTATTATTCTGTTTAAAGTTAGAGCAAGTTATAAAATTTGTAAATACTACACATTACTTGGGCTGTAATAGTACACATATTTGTCATGGATGTTACTATTTTGTATGTATTTTTGTTTTTTTCAATTATAAATTACTTATTATTTTAATACATTGTCTCACACCGGTATTTTGTATTTTATTTAGTTTCATTTGATGAGCAAGTATTTGTAATTTGTGACCTTGCACAGGCCAACAACAGTGTAAAGACCCCAAACACAGTAGACGCAGAGCAAGACCCCGCATACCAAGACCATTACATGGGGAGTGAGCAGTGCAGCATTCTGTTATCGTGTTAAAACATCTGAGCTGCTCCTTCTGACAGGGCTGTGCCTGGGCACCTTGGTGACCAAGTCAGGTGTAACCCATGAAAATAATCCTTCTCCACTCTACATGGAGGTCATGAGTAAGGTGGACTGGCTTCAGAGCTGATAAATAAAATTGGCAGTAGCCATTATCCATTAATATAAAGTAATGTGTTCTATTTATCTTCCGTCTAGGATGATTAAATACCCCAGTTTCCAGTACCAGTGTATGCACTGCAGCAATGTACATTTGGCCCTGAGGGAATGCTTTATACGAGTGTTTAATAAGACACACAACGCCCTCCCCCCCAACCAAAAGAGACCACCGTGTAGTTGGGAAGAGTGAACATACCACCCAAAAAAGACCAAATGAGAATAAAGGAGAGTGCCACTCAGGCTTTGACCGTGAGGGTGATATGGCCCCCATTTCCAAAGCCACTGGTCTGGATAAATGAGGGTCAGGGGCAGGTCATTCTGCAAACAGCAGCCTTTCGGGGGTCTGATAGATCAAGCTAACGCTAATCTGCATTTTATTCAACTGCAATTCAAGGCCGAGGAACGGAAGTGATTTAACCGGGAGCATAAAGTCAACTGCTCTCGAAAGCACTGTGTGACTGGCCATAACGTGCTTACTGTGCAGAAACAGCACTGTAAACACCTTTGCTAAAGTTCTTTTCCGAGTCAGAGCAGAGCTCAGTTACTTTTGCCCAGATGCTATACAAAAGTATACTTAGAGATACTCCTATGCCAACACAGAAGGGCAAAGTTTTTAGTCCCAGGGGAAGCTACTCTGCAGCTATTAGAAACCATACTTACTTAACCTTACTTAAAATTTCCCAGGAGGACATCCATTTCAATGGGTCATTTCGGAATGTTATATAAAAAGAATAAATGATTCCCTGCAGTGCAAAGCATCTATGGTCAAGCAGAAATGTAAGGGCTCCCTATCGGAGACCAGGAAGCAGAGGAAGGCCTCCATCATGAACGATGAGCCATTCACTAGCACACAAACACATGCTGTGCATTACTCCACCAAACAAGACGCATAACATATTCAGTCTCTGTGTGCCCTTAATGAGGACGCCCACGTTTCTCTTTCAGACTTAGATGGGTAAAAATTTTACACTTTAAAAATTAACGGGGGTGAGGGTTCCATCGCTATAGGGCTCTTTCAATGCTCTTTAATATCGTATTCAATTATAATTAAGGTCAATGTTGCAGTATATTTAAACTCAGTGCCTGTATATGTGAACCTGTATATATTGGCTCAGTGCCTGTAGCCATTTCCCTGTATAACTCAGCTCTGTGCCTGTATCCATGTCCTGGTATCAGTGTTCCTATATTCTTAAGCTCAGTGCCTAATTCCATGTTTCTATCTATTAAAGCTCAGTGCCTGTATCTATGTCCCTGTATCTGTGTTCTAGTATATTTAAGTTGTCTGCATTCATTTTACTATATATTTAAGATCAATGCATGTGTCTGTGTTTTTGTATATATTAACTCTGTATCCATGTTCCTGTATCTGTGTCCTAGCCACCTGTGCAGCCTCAATATGAACCAGGTCAGGATCTGAAAATCACTAAGAAAACTTTTCATAAGCTGTTACACACAGAGATGGGCGATGGGTGCTGATCCTGCTCCTCTCAGAGAGCTGATCTTCTCATCCCCTTCTGATGGGTGACCCCTGACCTTGGACAGCATGGGGAGCACATCAAGACCAGCGATTCTGCGACTATCCCCACCGACCCAGATTACCAGGGGAGTCATCGCTGCATTCCCTGTGAAAATCACCATTGCCTTCCTGAACCTCAGAATACAACCTGCTCCCAAAGGAAAGCAATTTGATGCTCCAGCGCTCACAGAACAGCGTATATGAATCACAAAAAAGCTCTGATAAATCGCAGGTAGCTTTGAGCGAGGAGCTCGCGCCCCTTATCTGCAGCTGGTAAGACGCGCGTCAGTCCAGTGCCGTCCTAAAAGCACATGGCGGGAGGGCGGGGGGAGCCGTCGCTAAGCAACAGCCAGAATGGATGGGTGTGTCTCCGCAGAGGGGCTTATAAACGACGCTGTCGGAAACACGCTTATTTATGTTACGCTGTATGAAGACGGCCATAAATTCTGCACATTAACACTTATCGACTCAACGCGGTGAAGGTATTTGTGTCTAAGGAAAGAGATTTATTGATTTACAGTATTATCACAAGAACACATTTGATGTAGTACAATAACAACGAGGAAGTCAGATCTACACTAGAAGAAATGTTTTATTGCATGAGTTTTTTTTTTATTGGTGATGAAAAGAACTGTTATGAAAACTATTGCAATGTAGCACATGATTGTGGAGAAAGGAACTTCCGCGGCTGTCTGCGTGGTGCAGATTCAGTGCCTGAATGATACTTGAGGGAAACGGCGGCACTGATGTCAGCAAATATGTATCTAAACAGATTCTGTTTAGGAAAAAACAACTAATCTGCATGCAAATGAATTCGCACACTCCTGCTCCTCTGAACAAAGGCTTTAAAGGACGTGGTTTTTAAACTGCAGCGTTATGAATTTAGACCTCCACACAAAATGCGTCTTCTAATTCTTATTTTAACTTTATGCAAAATGTTATGCATGTTGTAGTAATTATCCATGTCAGTCCTGCAGCTTTAACATTTAGTTTCCTTTTGCTGCTCTGAAGCCGCAAACCGTCATTCCATGCTGTTCCAGGCTAATCTTTAGAAAGAGAGTACTGATATGAAAGATCATTTAGGTCTGGTTACATCTAAAGACACATATGATTGAGTTTATGAGATTCATTACTGACGTCAGTGAGAGGCACCCTGACATAAGAATTTGGTTTCTTACATGAAGAGTAACAATCCTTTTGGTACCATGTCTCATACTCTCAGAAGTAAGGTATTCAGGTAGATCCTACGCATGCAGTAGCAAGACTGGTCTCCTCACTAGCAGCAGAAATAGTGATGAAGCCCAAAGGAGCAGGAGAAATGCCCCCCCCCCCAACCTGCAGAGAAAAGCGATGCCAGACAGCCTCATCTTCCACCTGCCTGCAGCTCCGGTGTCGCCAAGCTCTAAAGACGTTCAGCATGGCTGGGCCTGCCACGGGACTTTTCCCAGCTGGCTGTGAGCTGGAGGTGGCACCATGTTTCACTGGCATTTCACGGTGGGATGCATTGTGGGGGATGAGAACAGGAGGGTTCCTCTAAATACAGAAGGGAACATTTACATATTTTGTGCACATATTTCAAAGGGCAACTTTGATTTCACGCTCTGTCGCACAGTAGCTCCTGGAAAGCCAACATAACAGGGTTGGCCCTGTGAAGCATCCATAAACCACACTGAAAATCCCAGTCGGAATTTCAGAAAGGGCTGACCTCACTGCCAGAGAAGAGCACAGCCTACACATTACTTATACAGCTTCATATGTTCTGGAGTAATAGTTACTTTGCTGAAATTTGAACCAGCAGGCAGCTATTACATTCTTAATACCTTAACCACTATACTACTGTATGCAAAGCGGATTTAGCTCAGGGGGGCAACTTAACTGGCAACATGCTGCCTGCCTCACCAGCCACAGTCTAGCAGTTATACCCCGGACCATATGTTCTCCACTTCTCCAATTTTGCTGTTGTGGGATTTTGGTTTCTTTTAGAGGCGCCTGTAGTTGGCACGCCACCCCCCCCCCCGGGTGGTCCCTGCATAAAAACAGCCTTGCTGCACGAGTGCTTTTATGTAGCTTGACCACGTGACAATATGTATATATAAAAACACTACTCTGATAAATCTATGCACATGCATCTCATTTATCATGGTAATTATCAGCCTTAGCTGGCATTGTGATTCTCAGTGCAGAGGGGGAGGGGCCAGGGAGGTAATTAAGGCTCCTTTTCATGTCAGCGGCAGTAATTAAGAATGTTGGTAATTAAGCAAGGCTGGTAACCTTGATAATGAATGAGTATAGCTATGCATGCAAGTGTGCTGCGGTTTAGCATGTTTCTGCTATACTCTAGTAATTAATGAGTATAGCTATTCATGCAAGTGTGCTGCAGTTTAACATGTTTCCACTACACTTTGGTAATGAGTATAGCTATGCATGCAAGTGTGCTGCAGTTTAACATGTTTCCGCTACACTTTGGTAATGAGTATAGCTATGCATGCAAGCGTGCTGTGGTTTTAGCATATGCAGCTTGCTGCATTCCATGCTCCCTTCAAAGTCATAATACTCTTTATTACCCCCCAGGGCTTCATCGCCTCGGATGACTGAATGCGTGTTTTTCCTGGGGGTGGGGATTGGGTCCCTCCCCTGGGACCCTCACTTTTATGTCCGCTCTAATTTTCCGCAGGTTTTGCCACACCAGGATGTCACAGACATGCCAACACGCCAAGTCCCTTTCCCAAGCAGAGAAAACCATGGTGTTTACACATCCAGACGGAAGCCAGTGTTAAAGTGTGGCCTCCGGTGGTAGGCATCCTTTTTAATGGGGTAGGATTGATATGACCAACAGGGCAGAAGCAGGAAGCTCTTGATGCCTGTAGCACCTTTAGTGTAAATGTCATCAGGTCAGTGATTCTTGGCCTGTGGATAGTGTTGACAGGCTGAAGGCAGGGTGCCATTTTCTCAATAATAATTTCATGTTTTATTCAATGAAACTATTTTGTCATTAAAATGGAAGGCCCCGCCCCACAGATATGCTCCCTACATGTCCCACATGTCTGCTTCTCACTGCAAGACGCACTGCACCTCTGTTAGGTTCCGGACATGCAGTGACTTCCAGAAAGACCCACCAAAGTGAACTGATCCAAGGTTTAACCTCAGACTACAACACTGCTATAAACTCAAAACCATGAATGACCCCCCCCATGGGTGCTCTGCCTCTGCAGGCTGCCTGTGGGCCTCACACCTGCCACAGCAGGGCAGTGAAGGAGCCACAGTCAGTTTCTTGCCAATATGGGGCGCTGTCTGAAAGGCCTGCATGCACCCACACGTCCTGCAGCCTGTTTCAATCCTTGCAAGACGGCCGCTGCCTTCTGAATCTGTTTATCTGTAGTTAAATGAAAAACGATGATCCAGTATTCAGAGGAAAATGCGATACTGCATGAAAACAAGCAGAACAACAATCACACAAGCTGTCTGAGAGAGGGCACTGGTGCTGTGGTTCATGCAGTGCCAAGAAGTGGCCATAAAGTATATATGATCCCACTGATATTTTATCATAACCAAGTAGTGATAGGGCAGAGTGGTGGCTCTGAGGCTAGGGCTTTGTGCCAACAACTGAAAGGTTGTGGGTTTGAATCCAATGAATGCCAGGAGTGATTCTACCCCATTGGGCTTATGAGGAAGGTACTTAACCTGCAAGTGTGTCATCCTGGGTCTGACATTAACCTACACCCAGCCTGGGGTGGGGGTGTGTGGTAACATGGTATCTCAGCACATACCCCCTTACTGCTCAGATCAAAACCTCACTAGCCAGTTCCACACCAGCATTTTGGAGTTCACCCCAGTGGACAAGAGGGCCATCTTCCTTTGAATTCAAGTCGGGGAATGGGCTCTGACTGTTGTCTGCACTTATGCAGTTCAGAGTATCCGGCCTTCATGGAGGTCTTAGATGGGGTGCTGGAAGGTGCCCCCTCTGGGGACTCCATTGTTCTATTGATGAATGCTTACATGAGTAACGACAGTAGAACCTGAAAGGGTGTGATTGGGAGAAATGGCCTGCTCAATCTAAACCCAAGCGGTGCTCTGTTATTGGACTGTGTGGGTGTGGGAGGAGTTTGGTGAGGCCATGGAGAAGGACTTTTGGTCACCGTTGAAAAGACGCCGGCACACTGTCAGGAAACTCAGGAGGGAGAAGATGGGCATTAGCCATGCTGTTTGCCCATGGAGCACTCCTGACCACCAGTGGAGATATAGTCAGGAGGTGGAAGGACTACTTTGAAGACCTTCCGAATCCCACTGGCATGCCGTCCTCAGAGGAGGAATTATAATCAGAGGAGGACTTACCCATCACTAGGGCTGAGGTCACTGAAGTATGTTGAAAAAAATTCTTTAGTGGTCAGGCCACAGGGGTGTATGACTTTCTGAAAGCTCTTGATGTTGTTGGGTTGTTTTGGCTGACATGCCTCTTCAACAATTCATGGATGTTGGGGACAGTGCTTTTGGATTGGTAGACTGGGCTGGTGGTACCAATCTCTAAGGAAGGGGATTGAAGGATGTGATCCAACTTCAGGAGGGTCACACTCTTCAGCCTCCCTGGCAAGGTCTAGGCCAGTGTACTGGAGTGGTGAGTCTGTTGGTTGAACCTCAGATCCAGGAGAATGCGGATTCCGCTCTGGCCGAGGAACACTGGACCAGCTCTTCACCCTCACAAGTTTACTGTTTCATGGCAGTCTTCTCAACCAATCCACTTGTGTTTTGTGGACTTGGAAAAGGCATACAACTGTGTCCCTCGGGGGGTCCTGTGGGGGGGTGCTTTGGGAGTATGAGGTGCTCGGGTTCATTAGGTCCCTAGGCCTGTATAACTGGTGCAAGACTTTGGTTTGCATTGTTAGCAGTAAGTCAGACTTGTTCTCGGTGGGTGTTTGATTCTTGCCCTAGGGCTGTCCTTTGTCACGAATTCTGTTCATAACCTTTTACGGACAAAATCCGGATCACATCTCTGCTTTTTGCAGATGATGCGGTCATTTTGGCTCATTGGACTGTGACGCACAGGCAGTTTGCACAGGCACAGGCAGTTTGCAGCTGAGTGTGAAGTGACCAGGATGAGAATCAGCAGCTCCAAGTTTGAGGTCATGGTTCTTTAACAGAAAAGGGTGGATTGCCCATTCTAGGTTGAGTTACTAACTCAAGCGGAGGAGTTAATGTATCTTTGGGTCTTGTTCACAAGTGAGGGATGAAGGGAGTAGATGATCCACAGGCAGATCAGTGTAACATGCGGTACCCTTGAGCTGAAAGGCAAGTTGAGTCCAGTTGAGGTTCGGGCATCTATCTAGGATGCCTCCTGGGGAGGTGCTTGGGGTATGTACAACTTAGAGAAGACCCCAGCATAGACTTTGGACAGATTATATCTCTTAGCTGGTCTGGGAACCCCTTGGTAACCCCAGGATGAGCTGGAGGAGGTAGCTCGGGATAGGTAGGTATGGACATCCCTGCTTATACTACTGACCCCACTACCCGGCTCCAGATAAGTGGAAGAAAAATGGATGGATGGATGGATGGCATTCTGCAATGGTGTAAAAGCAGGAACCCATGGAAGTATAATGTCTTGGCCGTATACAAGCCAGAGTGGGGTTTCAGACCAGGCTGTGCTTTAAATACAGGAGCGAAGAAGGGGAAGGATTCCCATGATGGACAGTACAAAGGTTAGAGCAAAAGGGACTGAGAAAGGGTCCCCCTTGTGGCCCGAGGCGGAACACCACGGCAATGCAACCCGGTACTCCAGAAAGCGCAGACACACACACTTTTTTTAAATGACACCATCCAAACATACCTCATTGATGCAATCAAACATTTTAACATTTATTTGAGTAAAGAAATGTAAGAAAATATATTGGTATTCTGTACTGTGATAAAACTTATTATTAATGGACAATCTGCACTATGTAAAATGAAACAGGACTTGAAGAGTAGACTTTTCTCTCTGTAATTCATTCACTCATTCAAATGATCATTCATTTGCCCTCCTGTGCAGACGGAATTCTAAAGAAATTCTTAGCCCTTCATTTCAGTCATTTATCTCTAAGTACAGTATGCGTTATTATAAGCATGTTCCATTATAAGTATGCTTCATTATAAGTATACTCCCTTATAAGTATGGCACATTATAAGTATACTCCTTAATTAGCATGCTTCATTATGAGTATACTCCCTTACAAGTATGCTTCATAATAAGTGTACTCCATTATAAGTATGCTTCATTATAAATGAAATCCTTTAAAATAAGCTGCATTAAAATACAAAATACACTAGGCGCACTTGTAATATTTGGACTGACGACGAAACAGGAATATGTTAGCAAGTAAATGCTTCATTCTCACAGCATGCAATGTCTTCGTTACTGTTTTACTCTGCTTTAGTGTGTGACAACACCAAAGAACTCTGGCAAAGCGGAATGTGATAATGAGCCTTATTTTAAGAATATGAGGTGTGCATGAATTTTTAACAGCATGGCATGCTAATGAGCCACCTAAAATAAAATGTAATTAATTCACTGGTTGTTGTAAAAAGTGTGAAACATTTTTGTGATGAGCTCTCCAAAGTGAATCATCGGCTGATTACAAATGTTCTAGAATGTTTATTGAACTGAACCTCACTGAACTGAACCTTGAACCGAACATCTGAGACGAACTAAACATCACAGAGCTGAAAATCCTGGAACCAAATGTCATCGAACTGAACCTCGATGAACTGAACACCGAAGAGCTGAAAATCATTTGAGATCATTTCGGGTTCTTCAAAAATGAAACGTTCCAAAAGAAGTTGACACACATCCAGTTTCATGATGATTAAATGCCCATTTTTCTGTATTATCAGACTTGTTAATAAACTCACGAGGAATCTGCCACAAAGAATTTCAGACACGCAAACACAGCTCACTGCATGATGCAAATGTCCTGCTGGCTCACAGTGATGGATGCCTGAATTGAGCTCAAAGCCGTGCTATCGATCTGCATTTCCTTTACTGCAAACTGTCCAGTAAAACTTGCACAGACTTCTCGGAAAATGTTTTTCTTTTTTTCACTAGAAGGCTATTCTTAAGCTGTAACAGCATTCTTACATTTTCTGAAATTGATTAAATATTTTCAACGATATAAGAAAAGGAAACACCCCCGCTAAATAGTACAGGGCACATAAATACACAGCTAAGCAGAGTAATTAGTGGTAATAATGTGGTAATAATTAGCACAAAAATAATTTAATAATGATGTTTTGAGAGTTAAAGCATTTATTCTAACCATAGTGAGTTGTCCCCACAACCCAGACTGGAATAAGCTGTTAGAAGCTGGATGGATTGTGTGTTTAAGCGTCAAACGGGCCAATAAGCAGAAAGCACACACCAGGAAGTAGAACTGTCACCTCGTGTACCATGTGTGGCCACCTGAAACCTTTTTATTTTTACTTTTTCAAATGTTGTTGAATGTTATTTCTCCTGGGCCATATCAACAAGGTAAGCACTTCAGTATCAAACAGACCGGCTGGCTGTCACGAGAGACAAAATCCCCACTCTGCCTGTGAGTGGGGCTGTGCACACAAGCCGGAAGCCATCTTGAAAGTGGAGGCTGAATTGCCACTTGTTTGTCCATGAATAATTGCTGTATTCACTGTAAGGTGACAATGACTATATAACAACACTTTGGGTTAAGGATACCCTTAATACTGTGTTCCAATACACATCATTTAAATCATAAATACATTTAAACACAAGCCACAAAGTTTATTGACAACACAACGATCCCACAGGACCTCACCCGTCAGGTTCTGGTTTAAGGAAGAATGATCACCCAAACGCATAATGAAAACAAAACTGTGCTACACGATCATTTCAGTATCCGCTGTTTATGAGAAAAAAGGACCATTAGTGTCCATTCTTACCTAGTTTGATTTAAGGACACTATCATGCTAAATCCCGTGCTAAGTAAGATTACTTACATACATGTTTTCCCCTTAAAACTTAAAGAAAAGTGGCATATTTAACAGAATTAACGTGTCATTACAGGGCTTACATCGAGGAGCCGTGTGGATTTTCTTAACGGGGCGGCCCGATTTTGGGGGGCAGGAATGTGGGTCACCGTTATATTTTTGTATGGATGCGAGGGGTGACATTAATCATGTTGTGTTTGTGCACTTAAACGTCTCAGCAGCCTATTTTTAAACTGCTTTTCATTATCTGCTTCCTGGTGAATGGGGCAGGCATGATAGCGGCGGGCTCCTCAGGAAGACCCGCCTCCCTCTCCTCCTCCACAGAGGCCCCCCTCAAAGCCTTAATCGATCATATTTGTCAGTGTCAATGTTCCGGCTTATCTCTGTAGCCCAAATCGGCTGCCCCATCTCACAGTCATTCATTCTCCCAGTCCGGCCACGAGCAGGAAATAAAAGCCGGGGGGCTGGGGGTTGGGCTCAGCTATCGGCCCAAGACACTAAAGCCGTAAGCTCACAACACACACAATTAAGGTATCCTGACCCAAGGAGAACCTCCTCTTACGTTTAGGAGGATTAGGCATTCGCAGAGCAACGGGTCTTCAAGAAAGTTATCAGTGACGTCTCCGTGCCGTACCCCCATGTGATGACTGTGGAGTGCCAGTAGGGCCAATCGGAAGTGATGTTATTCACTGATCATCCAATGACTGTGTCTGTTCTGCACTGTGAAGTAAACAGGAATGTGATTGGACAGAGCAGCTAGGTAGGACTCAGCAGGTGCTGCCGTTTCACACTCTATAACAGCAAGTAGCATTTATCCTGACTGACAGGTGGACACATTTACAAATAAACTCCCCAGGACAGATATTTTCCCCAGAACACCTGTACAGAAGAAAACCAGCCTGGCAGATGGGTAATATCCCCCCAAGAAGCAAGATGTTGGGGGGCAGGGAGGGGTGTGGGCGTCCCGGAGTGAAGCATGGTGACTCACCGCATGACACACTAGACCACCACCTGACACACTAAATATTCAGCTCACTTCAGGGGCTCTGATTTTCACTATTCACAATTAGCTGGAAGGGGTTCACTTTTGTTAAAATAATATAACAGCATATGTACAGAGCATCGTCGCTGAATATTTAACATAAAACATTAACATGGCACTGCTGTCTACCATTAAAATAACCGTGTTTTCAGATTTTCTCATTCATTATTAATGTCACCACCACCGGGAGGCACCGGGGAGCACATGCTGCACTGCATGCCTCGCCTGTGCTCCACCAACATGGAGGGCTGAGGAGCACATGCAGCACTGCATGCCTCACCTGTGCTCCACCAACATGGAGGGCCGAGGAGCACATGCTGTACTGCATGCCTCACCTGTGCTCCACCAACATGGAGGGCCGAGGAGCACATGCAGCACTGCATGCCTCGCCTGTGCTCCACCAACATGGAGGGCCGAGGAGCACATGCTGTACTGCATGCCTAGCCAGTGCTCCACCAATATGGAGGCTCGGTCTCTCTGTACAAACCTGACAAAGCTGGAAGCCAAACTGGCCCAGGAGGCACACAGACAGATGGATGGAATGATTGATCATCTCCCATTACTGACATTATCACCGTACATTGTGGAGATGCTTCAGTGAGAACAACACCGACCAAGAAGGCTGTTCCCCAGGACCTCCATGTGTGGTAGAGGAACCATCCCTGGAGTCTCTGCTTCAGAACAGGCATGTATGTGTGTGTGTGTGTGTGTGTGGGGGGGAGGGTTTGCCCCTTCTTTAACCTCTGAACACCTGGCCCTCAAAAAGTCTCCGCAAAGCCCAGCCCCAGAACATCTGCCTCGGTCAGAGTTACTCTGTGACCAGGTTGCACCATCTGGTACCTGGTACAGGTGTTAAGCATGCAGGCCCAGCAAGTGACGACATGACTCTGTTCGATATATGACATCAAGCCCAGACCTACTGTCTCCTCACTGCAGGGCTACCTCTTCCATCTCCAACATCCAAATGAACCACCTGACACAGTGCGTAATGTTTAAAACCGCAATTGAGATGCCATTTCCTCAAGCTCGTCAATAAATTCTGATCTCTGACACAGGGAATAGCCGTTTGGACTTCCCCTGTCTGGCGTCATTAATACGAGCTCTGTTCCCCGAGTGTGGCTCGTTTTTGAAGACCCAGCTGTTGTGCTTCTGGTCCTGAGATGTTTCCCTGCCATGGCACCATGCCAAACCAGCACTGTGAGTCCCCACAACAGCACATTTCATTTAAAATATGAAAGATATTGATCATACAATGACTGCTCATTTTGCTCATTCAGTCCTTCATGAAAGCATACAGTAATTACACCCCCATTACTGGTTAAGTCAAAGGCAAATAACCCCTCAGAACTCAGCAAGCAGACATCAGCTCCCAAACTGCAGAAATGACCTGAATAACTTTGTTACATAAAAAGTAACACAGCTGTGACTAACTGCTAACACGTCATCTAACATGGGGTGCTTCCCTTTAAAACATCTCACCAAGAATGGGCCAATCCCCTCACACACCCAGACCCCAACCCCAACCCTTCCCTTTAAAACACATCGCCAAGAACAGGCCAGTCCCCTCACACACCCAGACCCAAACCCCGACCAATCCCTTTAAAACACATCACCAAGAACAGGCCAGTCCCCTCAAACACCCAGACCCCAACCCCAACCCTTCCCTTTAAAACCCCTCACCAAGAACTGGCCAGTCCCCTCACACAACCAGACCCAAACCCCGACCCTTCCTTTTAAAATCCCTCACCAAGAACAGGCCAGTCCCCTCACACACCCAGACCCAAACCCCGACCTTTCCCTTTAAAACCCCTCACCATGAATGGGCCAATCCCCTCACACACCCAGACCCAAACCCCGACCAATCCCTTTAAAACACATCACCAAGAACAGGCCAGTCCCCTCAAA
>JAODKN010000001.1:8131091-8144113 GCA_026774425.1 Petrocephalus zakoni | reverse complement strand
ACCCCCCCCCCCGACTCACTCCTAACGACCACTATTTCTGAATATTCAGAATCATTTTTCAGGCGTTAAGCTGGTCAGAGAGAAACCGTATTACAGTAAGTAATTTATGTATTATTATTGAAATTCATCTGTCCTTTATATTCAGAGCTAATTATCATGATTTTTTCTGTCAAGGCTCCACGTTTGTTAGAACTTAAATCGCCAGTTTACACTCTGAGAATTATATTCATATGACCATTCACATTGATCACAGCCGTATCTCAGGCAATATTCACAGACGCTCAGAGTAAGAAGAATGGCCGGCCAATGAAATGAGCAAGCGGACAGGGAGATGACTGCGGCCGCTTTGCTGGGAGTTATATGGGGCCTCCTGCCTGATGGTGATGGATTATATCTCGCTGGGACACCTGTGCTGCTTCAAATATTTATGATGAATTGGTTTAGGCACTTGATAAATGTCGCCCCCCCCTCTGCAGGTGTGGCCACCCCTCCACTTCGTGGGCCTCCTTGACAAAGTCTGCATAAACATAAACACTGTCCTCTTTCGATGAAAACACGCTAGAAGCGGTGCAGCGCAGCGTCACGTTAAGTGCAGTTTCATCAGCTCCGGAGATGAACGATCGCAGGCCCTCCGTCTCATTCCACTCGGCTCCATAATTAACATGCGCAGTTCCTTAAATGAACCAGTGTAGCTTCCTATTTAAACAGGCTAGCTCCATAAATAAGAAGTGCACCCTCCTGGCGAAAGGGACACAGCGCGGACACACGTGCCCGGCTGCAGCCTGTGGATTGTCGTTAATGCATGTGCCTCATTTAAGTGGCTGGTCTTACTGTAAGTGCAGGGGACAAAGGCCGCTTTGCCGGACCTCGGGAGGACTCCACTCACGCTGAACTACATACGCCACCACCGAGTAGCGTTCCATATGCGCCGAACCAAAGGATTCTGGGAAAGTGGCTTCAAAAGAACCGGAGGCTTCAGAAGCGGCCGACCTCGGCCTACCGGCCTCACTTTGAGATGCCTCAAAGAGAGCAGGAGAGCGGAATCAGAGGCAGAACAGCGCCTGAAGCACATCTGTCACGCTGACAGCGAGGATGATCACGCACTCATGGTGAGACAGCCAGGGCCTGTTCTCCCAGCACAAACAGCTGGCGTCCCTCTATCATGAATAAGTATGCCGCCCCCCCGCAACACCAAACCCCACCTGCTCCTGCCTTTCTGCTTCCACCGTATTCCAGCACGTTTGTCATGTGTTGTCTGAGAGATATACTGTGTTTGTTCCTGCGAAGCGCTCCCTATCCATTACTGTCCGTCCTGCTTTGTCTGCATTTTGTCAAACTGCGAGCAGATCTCATAGGACGCATAGGAAGCGTTACTCGCGGGGACCCCGCCTCTGCACACACAGACAGCGTTTCCCGCGTGGTGAATGCGGGCAGGAGTGTGCTGGAGGTCGGGGGCCGCTCTCCTGTCTGGTACCTTGTGTCTGCCTCCTAGCTGGACTCTGGTGGGGGGTCTGAGAGCAGAAGTGCAGAATGCTCACCTTTGCCCTTAGGTGACGCTAAGCGGCGTCTGCGAGCCGGTGTGAGAGGGTGTGCAGGCGGCTTGTATGTGTAAGGTAAACGGGGAAATGAAGCATTCAGCGAGGCGTGCGTCTGCGTGGCGCAATGGCGCAGCGGAGGTGAGACGTCACCAGGCCTTGTGGCGAGGGGAGCGTGTACAGGCACTGGCAGGGCGCCTCCCCCAACGCTGACTCTCCAGGGCATCACCACAACGTGGCTGTTATTATTACAAAATGAAATGAAGATGATGCTTCATCTTTCCAATTGCACAAGCATTTCTAAGGTTTTATTGCAGACATCAAAAAATGAAAAATCCACTCAAAATCCCCTGGAGGTTGGTTAATTGCCCTGGGGGTTTGTTAATTGCCTTGGTGGAAAAGCACCAGTCCCTGAGAGTGAGCTGTGTGCTGCTCCTCCTGTTCACCTTACCACGTTCTGATCCGCTGCTGCCAAACTGGGTCAACCCCCCCCCCCCACCACCAACCTCTCACTTCTCTTAATTGTTCTGAGAGCAGGACAGGTGCTTTTGGGGCCTGTGGTTAGAAAGGTCTCTCACATCTGTGTTCTGGAAAGATGCGGTTCACACGCTCAGCCCGCGAGCGGTCGCTCCTCTGGGAGTGTGGACTCGTCTCCTGCTCACATCCGGCAAATCCTTAGAAATTCCTGTCTGGGATCTGGGAAAACCGAGAGCCTGAGCTTCTCCATCAGCCAGGATTTTGTTTCAGATAACCTGGCAGGAGAAAGTGGTGAAACATGCCGCCCGTGAGGCGCAAGCTTATTTGCATTGCGCGTCTAAAGTGCCGTATGTCTCAGTGCCACCTCCTGTAGAGGGGCAGGGTGCCCAGGGGGTGGCATTTCTGACGCCCATATCAGGACACTGGCAACCCCCTGCCTGTCTTTCATCTACAGCGTAACCTGGAGGAGTAATTAGGCTTCACACAACAGGAGCTACAGGAGGGCAGTGACAGGAGGGCAGTGGACGAGGAGCGACAGGAGGGCAATGGACGAGGAGCTACAGGAGGGCAGTGGACGAGGATCGACAGGAGGGCAGTGGACGAGGAGCGACAGGAGGGCAGTGGACGAGGATCGAGAGGAGGGCAGTGGACGAGGAGCGACAGGAGGGCAGTGGACGAGGAGCGACAGGAGGGCAGTGGACTAGCAGATGGTGCAGAAGCATGGATGAAATGATCTGTCACTCCAAGTGGCCCTCAGGCTCCATGAGGCCCCGAGTGGCCCCAAGGCTCGGTGAGGCCCTGAGTGGCCCCAAGGCTCCATGTAGACAAAGTCAGGCAGCTCTGCTCATGGTCAGATAAACAGATCTTCTACTGAGGAAACCTTAATCACAGAGCATGGCAGTGTCTCTGAACCTTATTGACCCCATTGACCTCATTCTGACCTTATTCTATCCCATGCTGCTTCTGACTGTCAGCAGATAGAAACATGCGTGAATTTTTCAAATGCATGTGTAAATTATCTTGAAATTGTCTTGCATGTTGTATGACACACACGCACCAAGACACATTCCTTGCACATTTAACATGCTTGGCCAATAAAGATGTTTCCAACTGTAATGCCAAATAACGAGACCCCACAATGGAGCGCCAAGCCCATTTTATGACATCTTGTTTGCACTTTCAGCTCCTGGAACGCCAGCTGTAGACATTTTCTGACTAACCCCAAAGTAGTTCTTGCAGGCTATGCAACACACCCCGTTACATAAATAAAGACACATTTTTACACAGATAATCAAAATACAAAAGTATTTGTCCACTCCAGAGAGATCAGTATAAAATATCATATTTCTGTATAACATACAAATTGTTGCCATAAGCTGAGCAATCTCAGTCACAGCACTGAACTGTAAAATATTTTTATGCTAAATATTAAACGTAACCTAGTATAAACTTCACCAGAGTATTAATCAAGTTTAGCTTTTTGCGTGATTTATCTGAGGTTGATTAGAAAAGGCCGGTTTCGAGCTGCGGGGGGTCTTAGTGGCGAGTAGCTGCCCTCTAAATGTGCCAAAGTCACACGGAGGCGGGAGGCAGACCAGACTAATGATCACCGTGCCCCCCAGTGGTGTCAGACGGCAGAGATCTCCTCGCTTCAGTCCATCACTCATTTTTAATAGTTCCCAAAGATTTGCAGTTGCTGATCTGGGTTTAAGGTCTTAATGCCAGTTTGCCAAACTGTTTTCCGTCCACTGCAGATACAGTAAAATATTCATGTATGCATTTACAACTTTCATAAATCATTTATATGAGAAAATATAAGAAAAATTATCCATGCAGGCTTCATGAAGACATTGCATTTTGATTATACAAAACGACATTAAGCCACATTAAGCTGCATTAATCTCAGGGACACAATGCGACACGCAAGCATCAATATGGTATTAGAACTGCAGATTTGCCAGCTTGTTGTTTGTTTGTCCGAATCATAAGTGTGCTCCCTGAAATTTTGGATAAATATACATTGATCAGACAGAAGATCATGGTTTAATCAAGATACACGGATTTCATATTCAGGGACGCGGACGAGTTCGGCACTGCGCAGGAGCTCACAGAGGATGAAGAAGCCGTCTCAGCAGTGAGTAAAATACCGAAAAATCGGAAACTCAACGAGGGGCCAAAACAGAAGGCCAGCTGGGCTCCTGGCACCCAGAACCAGTGCCAGAGCGACCGGGCCCAAACCGCAGAGCATGGCACCAGCTGTGCGGCATCAGGGCTGAAACACAGCAGCCAGCTAATGGCCACCAAACCTGACTGTCCCCCCTGAGAGGGCTGCCTCCATCTCCCTTTAAACACCAGGAAGTGCTGACCATCTCGTCAAGCGGCTAGACAGCAGTTAGAGCGCCCCGGGCGGGGAACGCAGACAGGCGGCCGCAGTACCTGCACAACACTGTCGAAATTCGATTCAGCAGCGCTGTCAGCCCGGTGACTCCTAGCCGCGTAAAAATTCACGGGAGATGATAAAACGGCAGCTAATTATCATTTCCTCCGGTTCAGGCACGTCCCAGCAGCCGTGGAGATGCATTACCCATTTAATTGCCTGTCAGCAGATAACAATGGCGCGCTTTTTAATGCCAGCGTGCGGCGAAACCCCATCCCCCAAAGAGGAGGTGCCGGTGAGGTGATCGCCATTGTCCGCTCATCTGAGCGTCTATTAGGCCACAGTTTCTGTGCCCGGGCTGTCCAATCGGGTGGAGAGACAGGAGACTGCTTCATTCATACTGGCCGCCTAAAAACCGGTCACTATAATGACAGGTAAGTGTCGAGGTGCATGAAGGTGTTAGAAGAGTTTAGGAATTAAACAAGCATCTAGCGCTCGTGAATTTGGTCTTCTATCAAGAATGGAGAAATGAAGATAATATGAAGATTACGGTCAGCCATGTCTGAATATCTGAACGAGCTTAATGAAGCTCCCTGCCTGGCTCCTATCCTTTTTACCCTCCATCCATCCATCCATCCATCCATCCACCTGTCCGTAGGATCATACCCTGTTTCGAGCCCATGTTATGGTACAGCGGGACGCTTTGCAGCTCAGTGTTATGCTATTTACAATATTAGATGCCATTGATTTACATTGTGGTAAATATTAACTGTAACTGTAAACTAAATGATTCATCACATACAGGCTGGATACAAATATTCAGATTGTCTCAAACATTTTGCATCGTACAGTGAAACTGCACACACTTAGGGTGCTGCTCAAAATGGCTTATTTGAATAACTAAATAAACAATAATCACTTTAAAAAAATTGCACTGTCTGCACAACCATGATGCGTCCAAAAGAGGCTAACAGCTCATGCTGGCTCAAATAAACAGTAACACGTGACAAAAGCATTCTCTATACTGCTGTAGATCAAACCTGGCTGCGAGTGTATATTCATCCCAGGAGAGCCGTAGCCTGAATATTTTACAGCCTCTAATTCGCTATGTTGTACGAAATCCCAGCTTCAGTAAATATTCAAGGCGATGGCACCAGATTCCGCCGAGCTGGAAGAAGGCGGCGGCAGAGCGAGCCAAGGGTGCGGTGCTTTGCATTTCGGCTAAACGCGCAGTCCGCGGGTCAGCTGGCCGCCGCACAGCTCACTTGCTTCACGCCAGAGTTCAGGAGCTTTCAACTCTATACGTCTATATACTGACATGGGTTTAAAATATGGTAATTTATTCAAGACGTTTCCTGAGTTTTTATTAACCTTATAATAATGTTTCTCTTCCACTAGAGTTTCAGCAAAAAGTTCTGACCTGAATTTTGAGAAAAGGTCAAATACTGCATTCATTTTCTCCCCACAACTCACAGGTATTAATGAACAATCTGGGTTTCCCACACACTAGGTCTGCACTCATTTCAGCCTGCAGTTTTAATGTCCTTTAAAACAACTACAGCTTTCTAAGATTAAGTTCATTGTAAATGCTTGTTCCATTATTAAACACTCGTATTATTCAGAACCTAAATTCTTACATTCTGTGTAAAACAGCAATAGTATGAAGACACTGCAATAAATCTAAGATATTTGTGCTAACATTGTTCATGAGTTAAGAATAATCTGTATGCATACCTGTAAATGGGAATATAGCATTAAAACTGAGCACTAATATGAATTCATCAAAAAAGTGTCATCTGTCTGGCAGTGTCACATAATGCGTGTCATTTTGTCACTAGCCTGCATCACACAAATTCCAGCCAGAGTCCAACTGCAATGACCCAATAAGTGACAACATCATCCTTAGACAACTTGGCAGCACAGGGCACATGGCATGACTCAGACAAAGAACTACATGTCACTCAGACGGGGAGATGCATGTCACTCAGGTGGGGAGATGCACGTCACTCAGACAGAGAGAGCTACATGTCACTCAGACAGGGAGATACATGTCACTCAGACAGAGAGAGCTACATGTCACTCAGACAGGGAGAGATACATGTCACTCAGATGGAGAGATGCACGTCACTTAGATAGGGAGAGATACATGTCACTCAGACAGGGAGAGATACATGTCACTCAGATGGAGAGATGCACGTCACTTAGATAGGGAGAGATACATGTCACTCAGATGGAGAGATGCATGTCACTTAGATAGGGAGAGATACATGTCACTCAGACAGAGAGAGCTACATGTCACTCATACAGGGAGAGATACATGTCACTCAGATGGAGAGATGCACGTCACTCAGATAAGGAGAGATACATGTCACTCAGACAGAGAGATGCACGTCACTCGGATGGGGAGATACATGTCACTCAGACGGAGAGAGCTACATGTCACTCAGACAGAGAGGGATACATGTCACTCAGACAGGGAGATACATGTCACTCAGTCATAGATTGACATGTTACTTAGACGGAGAAAAGTATGCCACTCAGTCACAGATAGGCATGTCACTATAGAGCAGGGGCCTCCAACTCCGGTCCTGGAGAGCTACAGTCCAGGAGGTTTTCTATTCCCCCTGGCTTCTGATGAGCCACACCTGTTTCTGGTATTTACCTGAGAACAGCTGTGGATCATCAGAAGGCAGGTAGGAGAGAAAACCTACTGGACAGTAGGTCTCCAGGACCGGACTTGGAGACCCCTGCTATAGAGCAACACCTTACTCAGACAGAAAGAAATACATTACACAGACAGAGAGAGCTACATGTCACTCAGATGGGGAGATACATGTCACTCAGATGGAGAGAGATACATATCACTCAGACAGGGAGATACATGTCACTCAGTCATAGATTGACATGTTACTCAGACGGAGAGAAGTATTCCACTCAGTCATAGATAGACATGTCACTATAGAGCTACACCTTACTCAGACAGAAAGAAATACATTACTCAGACAGAGAGAGACGCATGTCACTCAGACAGAGAGAGACGCATGTCACTCAGACAGAGAGAAACACATGTCACTCAGATGGAGAGAGACGCATGTCACTCAGACGGAGAGAAACACGTCACTCAGATGGAGAGAGACACATGTCACTCAGTCATAGATAGACATGTCACTATAGAGCTACACCTTACTCAGACAGAGAGCTACACATTGCTGAAACAGAGACAAATACATGTCACTCAGATGGAGATCCGTCACTTGCGAGCTACACCTTACTCAGACTCAGACAGAGAGCTACATGCCACTGAAGCATAGATCTACGTGTCAATAAGACAGAGAGCTACATGCCACTCAGATAATTACCGCTGAAACTAACTGATCTACCCGGAAAGTCACATATTTTGAGGTGTGGTGGCCAGGCGCTGGTGAATCCCATGTACGACACAGTCTACATTTTCAGGTATTTCTACATAAAGAATTAGCAGCAGGTAGACTACGCCTCCCTGCTGCAGCACTCAGTCAATGTCTCTGAGCGCTAATTCCGAAGAAGCCGCACCTCTGTCTTCCTTTGTCTGCAGTCTCATCCTCAGACGGCTATTGAAAACCAGTCCATTGACAGGAGAGACCCTGGGAGAGCGGGGAATGGTGTCCCACTGGCAGTTTCGGCCAAGTAAAGTTAAGTAAAAATTTATTTATAAAGCTCCTTTCACAGACTGAGTCACAAAGTGCCGTACGCCATATGAAAGCAGACACAGCAAACAGAAGGTTTAGGAGAATCTAACATTCCAATAGACAGCAAACACTAAAAACAACAAAGAAAGCTCACGTGTCTCCTCATCGACTCGACTAAACAAAGGCATCAGCAAAGCAGGAGGAAGGCCGTCCCACCGTCTCGGCACAAAAGAGGTGGGGACGCCACACTGCAACCGTCTGAGGACCAGGATCAGTGCACTGCCGTTCTGAAATGTTCAATTTCTCACACAATGGGCTAAATGACTAAACTTCTATCTGGAGCAGGGGTGGACAATTTTATCTGCAAAGGGCCGGTGTGTATGCAGGTTTGGGGATAACCTTTAGGTCAGCTGTTCAAACCCAGGTGTGAGAACTCTTCAGCCAATCAGTCCTCTAATTTGTAACCTAATTAGGGAGTACCAATGAAAATACACGCCGGCCCTTTCTGTCCCTGGCCACCCCCGATCTGGAGCAAAATCATGAGCTAAATGTAATATCTGTTGTTACCTTGTGTTCCAGAGCAGTGGCCATACAAGCTCACTCCAGTGACATCTCTGTGAGCAGCCAGGAGAGATAAGGTACAACTCTCTGTATGTGCTATTCAAAATCCCAAAGAACTGCTCCATCTTGACCGATCATTGTCAGCAAAGATGCATTCTTGCAATGAGTTGTGGTCTAGAATAAAGGTAAATGAATAATAAGCAATGTCAAAAGCGAGGCCCACACATCTCCTCTGTGAAAGCAGGTGGTGTGCAGGGAGTCAGCAGGCAGAGCCCAGGGTGCCCAGGACTCCATGACTCTCAGGTACTGCGTGTGCTGCTGTGAAGTCATATGACCCAGGAACAGCCCATGATCCTATGCCACATCACAGTAGCTTCTCTGCACAGCAAAGTCACATGACCCAGGAACAGTCCGTGACCCTATGCCACATCATAGTAGCAAGCACCTTATCATGGACGTGAACAGCATCACACGGTGGACATGCTGGGACGACCAGGTCCCACGTTCATTTTCATGTTCATCACTCATCTGGCTCGATGCAACCCCTGCCTTTCAATACGCATGTCCCTTAGTACATCCCCTGTCCCTATGCCACTGACTGCACAGTCCAACTCTAGTACCTGTCAGAGGGTCAGAAAGTCCCTGGAGCAAGTGGGGGTAAGGGCCATGCCCAAGAGTCCAACTGTGAAATCACGTCACTGACTGTGGGATTCAAACTAGCAACCTGCTGATGACAGGCACAGAGACCCCAACCCACAGAGTCACACACAACCCGCATTTAAAACTATTCAGTTCTTCTGTTTTATAACTAGCTTACCCCGTTATTGTTTATGATATTATGGCTGGTTAATATTCATGAATTATTCATTCACAGCCCATTCTCATCACACAGAGAATGAAATCTGGTGGAACCTGTTAATTGAGGCCACAGTGTCTAGAATACATCACATAAATATAGAATATATAATACATAAATACATTTAGTGTTTGTGGACATCCATCCATCCATCTCCCAATCACCCATCCCAGTCAGGGTCGTGGTGGGGGGGGTGTACATAGGCCATGTGGCTTGGTGCACCCTGGAGTAATGCCAATGTGTATACATGTAACATTTTCTATAGAAACAGACAATATAATGAAAAGGGCATAATACACTATGTATACTTGATGACTCAAGAAGAGAATGTTACCTTGAGTACTCTCACAGATGGCATTTCAAATTCATTTGCATTTGACATTATAAAAGTTATCTCGGCCAAAGCTGTTCAACATGCTTATGCAATATGTTCTTCCTGCTGTGCTGCAGCTCTTTGATAACTTTACTTCATTTCTTCACTGACTATACTGCTCTGTTAACTTTTATCCACTACTCTGCAAACTGTACTCCACTGTTAACTTTACTCTATTTTACTGACTATACTCTGCTGTTAACTTTACTGTTACCTTGCTGACTGTACTCCACTGTTAACTTTACTCCGTTACTTTTCTGACTATACTCCGCTGTTAACTTTACTCCATTGCTTCACTGTTGCTGTTACTTTGCTGACTGAATTTACTCCATCGTTCTTATGACTTATGATTCCACTCTGTCTTATATCCACTCCTCACTTAATTTTCTACATATTTCATTTTGTTCAGACTTTATATCACTCAAGTCTATTTTTTCAGTCTCTAAATTAAGAAACCTTGGCTTTAATCCTCAGCTCTTAACGAGCACTTGAAAGTCATACCAAAATACGAATAACAGTACCTCCATCTGCCACTAATATATGCAATCAGTCAGGCCAATTGATTTGGTCATTCCTATCAATTGTCACAGAGTTGGACATAAACTGAAATTAGCATACACAGTGTACAGTACATCTCAAAGAAACAGACAACATAAAAGCTCCACGTTTAATACCATGGAATTATACATAAAGCAATCAAAATGCTAAACAAGCTAACGGTTTAAAATGACAGAAATCTTAGTGAGACATGATCCTTAAATGATTAACATGGGGACTGAATCCTTGACGCACAACACGCCGTATTAACAACGTAATTGCATTTTCTAATGGAATATGACTGTCTCTATAATATGACTGCCTCTATATTCTTTTGACTTTAATTAGTGTAATTGATAACGGTTATGGAGCTCTCTGACATTTTAATCATGCAGACATATCTTTTTCTGTCAGAAGGGAAAATTAAAAACAACTTGGAGGTATTTTACTTACCATTATAGGGGGGAGGAAATTAAAACAAGAAACAATTAATGACCCTGACTGTGTTGTCAGACGGGGGACGGATCTGGCGCCGGCGGAGAGGTCCGAGCCTCTGGAGGGGACGTTCCGCGCTCCGTCTGCCGGCTGACTGGCGTTTACCGCCCCGGGTGGCACAGCCCGTCGCCTCGGCGAGGCAAGAGAGACATCTCTCTCTGAACGCTCACGGGTCGTCCGTGTCACAGTTTACACGAGAATCTTAATGAGTACAAATGAAGCTGGGTGATCTTTGGACAAAAACATAATTACACCTAGTCCGTATCAGTCATATACTGTAGCGATACTACTGACGTGCATTACCAGCAGAACACAACTTTATCGTGAAATTATTATTTCCTCGTAATCAAATTTCATGACTGCAAATAATCGATGTTGGCAGCGCAAGCCGTCAGATTCTCCTCCGGGTTGAAATCACTTCTACACCAGCAGAGGTAAAAATCAGTGTCTGTGCAGCACTTTCGGTGATTTGCCTTAATGAAGCGCGATTTATCATAAGGTAGGTCTGGATCTCCCCGTGCGGTGTAACCCAGCCATCTGCCCTGGGCTGCTCCTTCTCAAGCCCACCAGGAGAAGAGGTTAGAAGATGGATGTATGGATCGTGATCTAGGTGATCCTTCTAATTGAACTTGTCCCAAATGCAAAGTGTTTACTTGCTCATTAATCTGAGGGCATGGAAACCAAGCAGTTTGTTATATGTAATATGGAGAGACAATCATGATAAACCCAGCCATGTTAACAGAATCCATATGCACATGAGATGAATGTGTGAAAGCTATACAGTACATAGATATGTTTAGGGTACAGTTACACAATAGTAATTATGGATAGTTACAGTGAGTTCTGTCATGTCACCTACACAAGCATGTTATGATACCTCTTCAATTCTTCAACCTCTTCATCCTACTAAGAACTGGTAAGCTCTCAGAAAACTCCTTTTCCATTTCAGGATTTCGTCTGAATCAGTGGTTGGCCTCACCACTTTTGTGAAACATTTCATCCTCAAGGATTGTAAGCTGTTATCTTGCTTAATTAACTTACTACTGCTGGGAGTTTCGATTTCCAGCGAAAAGGCCTGACTTACGTGTCCAAAGAGGCCACACACGGGACACAATACCGCACGTTTTTGGCTTTAAAAAGCCCATCATGATGAGACTTGTGACTTTCTTAAAAAAAAACATCCTGCTCCACACCAGCTGTACAGTACCTTGCAAAAGTATTCTCCCCCCTTGGAATTCTCTCTATCTTCTACCCTTACAACCCGGAATTTAAATGGATTTTCAATTTGATTTGTGTAACAAACAATAAATAAGACAGAAATAAGACAAAAAAAGAAAGCCTGAGCATGCATAACTATTCACCCCCTCCCAAAGCCAATACTTTGTACAGCCACCTTGTGCAGCAATTACTGCGACAAGTCTCTTCGGGTACACGGGTGCACATCTAGACACTGGTATTTTTGCCCATTCTCCATGGCAAAACTGCTCCAGCTTCTTCGAGTTGGATGGGCGCTGCTTGTGTACATCAATCTTTAAATCATACCAGAGATTCTCAATTGGATTGAGGTCTGGGCTTTGACTGGGCCATTCCAGGACATTAACCTGTTTCTCTTTAAACCACTGGAGTGTTGCTTTAGCAGTGTGTTTAGGGTCATTGTCCTGCTGGAAGGTGAACCTCCGTCCCAGTCTCAAATCTCTGGAAGACAGACAGGTTTCCTTCAAGAATTTCTCTGTATTTTGTGCC
This sequence comes from Petrocephalus zakoni, assembly GCA_026774425.1. NCBI lineage: Eukaryota > Metazoa > Chordata > Actinopteri > Osteoglossiformes > Mormyridae > Petrocephalus > Petrocephalus zakoni. Next base: position 8,131,491 of record JAODKN010000001.1, on the reverse strand, counting down.
ATCCATCTTACCTTCAATTCTAACCAGTTTCCCAGTCCCTGTCGATGAAAAACATTCCCACCGTGAAGCATGGTGGGGACAGCATGGTGTTCTCAGCATGATGAGAGGTGTTAGGCTTGCGCCAGACATGGCATTGTCCTTGATGGCCAAAAAGTCTCATCTGACCACAGCACCTTCTTCCACATATTTGGGGAGTTGCCAATAGGCTTTTTGGCAAATTTGAAATGGTCTGTCTGGCTGTCAGGCAGAAAAACTTGGCCCCTCTTCCATGAAACCCAGCTCTGTGCAGTGTGTGGCTTATAGTGGTCCTATGGACAGTTGGCTGCTGCTCTGATTAATGCCCTCCTTTCCCGGTCTGTGAGTTTTGGTGGACGACCCTCTCTTGGCAGGTTTGCTGTAG
>JAODKN010000001.1:8092423-8114555 GCA_026774425.1 Petrocephalus zakoni | reverse complement strand
ACAGACTCTCTCTCACACACACACACTCTCTCTCACACACACTCTCTCTCACACACACACTCTCTCTCTCACGCTCTCTCTCTCATACACACACTCTCTCTCACACACACACTCTCTCTCTCTCATACACTCTCTCTCTCACGCTCTCACACACACTCTCTTTCACGCTCTCTCTCTCTCACACACACACACTCCCTCTCACACACACACACTCACTCTCGCACACACGCACACTCCCTCACACACACACTCTCTCTCTCACACACACACACACACACACACTCTCTCTCACACACACACTCTCTCTCTCTCTCTTTCTCTCTCTCTCTCTCTCTCTGCTCTTCATTCTCCTTTGCTCTTCAATCGCCTCACCTGTCTTTGGATGCTGTCAGCTGAAGAGTGACTCGGAAGCGAGCTTGATGTTCTTACGGTGGTTTTCGTGCCAGCTGACACCCCCCTGAACACCTCGCTTAGCTCTGCCTCAGTGGGGCGTCGCCGATTCATAATGAATGAAGCTGGTGTGGAGCCCCCCCACCCCCATGACATCTCCTGTGCCCCCCAGCTGCTGCTACAGGCTTAATTAATGCATGTAATTAACCTCTTAGCAGAAGCAGCTTTGGGAGCCTTCCAGACATGTCAGTGTGGTATGTAGCACATCTGCATGTGCTTAGCGTGTAGCACATACAACATTCTCCAGAAACAAAGCAGCCATGTATAATCAAACTGCAATTTAATTAAAGGCTTCTACAGTATCTTCCCATGCCCACGTAGTGAATGGTTTAAACGCAGTGGATCTGAACACATTTTTGAATGTAAGCTGGCCCTTGACCTCACAAGGACTTTGTGATAATTTAAGCCCCACGTTTAATGCTTTACATTGATGACAATATACTGGCAAGAATAGGACTCATGGACTTATGGAGGCACTAACTTTGATTTACAGTGTTATAAATGTAATCATAAAATAGCATAATAAATACCTATAATGCGCACTCAATGCATTATAGGAACATGGTCACCGTAAACCCTGAATGTCTGAGCATAAAGAATCACAGGACTTACTCGGCATTGCATACACTTCAGGCAGGATTTAAGCATTACCACCCTAACTGTAGGACACCAGATGTGCTCATAAGGAACATTCATTAAAATAGTATTGACCACTTTGGAGCATGTTAATGAGACAGTACGGCGTAAAGACATGGAGAGCATGTTTGCGGAGATACACAGTGAGGGACACTGGTTTTTAATCACCTTTCCCAGTAAAATTCCATCAGTTCCAGCTAACACTGGCAGTGATTGTTTTTGCCACTTTGGTGTTTACATGTTGAGTGGGTGTATATATTTTTTGTCTCACATCTAGGAAATAACTTCACAAAAACATTCATAGGTTGTAGTGAGGCTGAAACGTGCAGTCACAGCTCAGGTTTGTATTCAGGACTGCAAAGAGTAACCCCCTCAAAACCTGCACTGATTCACTGAGGAACAACGATAGAAACAAGGCCCTTGCTTATGTCAAAAAAAAAGTCACGAAAGTCTACCCATCCATCCATTACCTCTAACCCCTCGTCCTATTCAGGGTCGTGGGGGGTCCTATCCCAGAGGTTATGGGCACAAAGCAGGGAGCAACCCAGGATCGTGCACCAACCCATCGCAGGGCACACACACACCATCCACTCACATGTGTATACCTCTGGGCAAATTGGAGTACCCAGAGGACCCAGTACCCAGTGGAAACCCCACAACGACACGGGGACAACATGCAAACACACACATTGAACACTGCAGAGACTCAGACCCTGGTTCCAGAGGTGTCATGCAATTGTGCTACCAGCATGAAAGTCATTAAATGCATTTTTTTATTTAATGCTGAAGAAAGCCTGAAGAGACGTCAGGCGTGCGTTCGGCTTAATGTAGCTACCTCCGCATTTCACTCCGCCCCCCTTCTAGATTGAATGCAATCAATACAGCCTGTGAAAAGCTTCCAGGAAGAAGCTCCAGGGAAGGTGCTTCGCTCAGGGTTTCTCCTCCCTGCTCCGAGCATCGGCCATTTCCCAAGGAAGCGGTGGGGAAATCATTAAGAAACCAGCACCAGAAACGACATTCGAAACATCCCAGGGCAGGTTTAAACGCTTAATGCGATTAATATACTGTAGGGGCAAAATAAAGATCACATGACTGGTGTTTATATGCGCCTGATCAATGCCACAGAAAGAGATACACCCGGCGTCAGAGGGTCACGGCTTCATGGCAAAGCTCCGAATTCCTAGCGGCAAGCTGTTTACGGGGCTTTTTTCCCTCCTGCCATGCAGCCCACATGTTAGAAACGTTAAGCTTCTACAATAAATAGCTGCCGTCGGTAGCCTGGGCTGACATCACAGCTAAGAATACACCCGTTAAAACGGCCTAATAAACACTCTTTTTCGGACAGGGCCGGTGAAACGCCGACCGGCTGCAGTGTGTCACCCGACTCCCACCCATCGGCTGGCCGGGGGCTGTTGCGAGCGAGCGAGCCATCAGTCTGCTTCAGCAGTGTTAAGAGTCCCGGGGGCCTCCAGGGGCATTGGGGGGGGGTCTGCACCACAGGGGAGATGAACCTCCAGCAGAGCCACTAATGGGCTTTTTCCTCTACAGGCTCTCATCCAGATTCTGCTGACCTTGGGCTTAGATCTAAGAAGATGATGTGCCAGCATGTCTAGGGCTGGGGAAATATCACACGAGACCCTCCTGCATCATCGAGGCCCCCCCGGAGCCACGCCTGACTCACCCACGCCACCTAAAGCCACTTGTTTGCTTCCTTCACCCTACATCCGGGCCCCCATCCTCGCACTTTCAAAACTCTTTGAAAAGAAATAATTGAATTACACAGCGGAAGTATTCCCCCGGTGTAGTGGTACTAAGGCAACATGAAAGTGATGGCGAGGATGGAGCCGCCGCCCCGGCAAGCGACGTGCTCACTCGTAAATAACCGAGGACTGTGCACTTATTTAATTCCATATTGATTTCTCATCCGGATACTTTATTGCGAATGAATGATTCAGGGTCTAATAATAGAATTACAGAGGTGTTTCATTGCGCGCGCTGGACTGTATTAGGCTTTCTGCTGCCGTCTCCAGCTTGATAACACAGTTAATTAGATTGAGCATTGTTACGTGAACTTCTTGCTTTTAGGGTTATCTGGTGAAGTGCATTTAATTACTGCGAAAGGAAAGTGCTTCGCCAAAGCTGTCTGTCACGTCTGCGTACAGAAAGACGAACTCTGCAGCCTTTGTGGCCTTCGGGGGGGTTTGGCCCGGGCGTGGTGAGTCGAGGCCTGAATTAGCCCCTGGGGGGTATTCCACAAAGCAGAATTTCCCAGTTAGTTGGATCACTTTTTCCAAACGTGGAGACTGTCCAATAGAAAGAGATGTAAGAAACATTCCTATAGGACAATCCTTACATTTGGCTTAAGTTATCTGGCTAACAAAGAAATCCAGCTCTGTGGAATGCCCCCCTGATCAGTTAATCTATCTCCGAAGGACAGACAGCGCTAATGAGCCAAGATTCCGTCTCACTCATGATCAACATCTACTACTGAGGCAGATGACAATCAGATCACTGTGAATGACTGGGTACTTCTGGAAGTTTTATATAGGTACTGTCATTGTGTTGGGCCAGCTAACAACAACAACAACAACAGCGGTGATGATGATGATGATGAAGAACCACCAGCATCTATGGTGTCCCCTGCCTTATTCTTTAAGACACCCCCTCCCCAAGAACCTCTGAGATGGACTACTGGATCAGCCCAGACCTACATGAGGAATCAAATATACCAAATGGACTTTAAATAGAACACTGCTTAGCAGCTAGTAAAAATACTCATTAGCTTGCCCATGTTCAATCTGTGATTAACAAAAGCTACTGCAGGCCGCCTTCCGCGCAGTATTTGTAAATCGTACATATAAAAAGGCACCATTAAGTATGCATGCATTCAAATAAACTGAATATTCAAAAGTAATGAGGCATACACAGATGGTGCTGCTGTGACAGTGATTATTACATAACCTGAAATGAAACCATTGAGGTTCCAGCCTCATATGCAATGACATGACAGGAAAGTGGGTCAGCATGGAGATACAGGGAAATCTCGGGCAGTGCTCACTAACAAGCTGCCACCATCACTAATCACACACACCGATCTCGCCGTGACGCACATCCGTCCATGGGTCTGTGACACCACGCCCAGCATGAGGGGTAGAAAACCCAAAGAGCACACAGGCCAACACTCGAGCTGCCTTAATCCCAATCGTACACGCAGACGTCCAACCGTTCCTGCATACCGGAGAAGCAGAAATGCTCTGTCTAGAAAGGTTTTTATTTGAGGGTGAGAGAGATAATGGCTTTGCAGAAATACACATCAACAGGTCTGGGAACGGACAGATTAAACGAAAGAGTCCCGGAATGGATGGACAGCGAGTACAGAGAGGGCATTGCGCTGTAAATGACAGACGGCGCGAGGACAGGGCCTGGACATGCGCTGCTTTCTGAGATTCCCGAACACATGACGAGCCTCCGTGACAGATAGCTGCTGAATTCTTGGGGATCACTGGGATCTGCAAGAATCTGCGTTATTTATTACCGAGCCTGCCGTCCCCGGGTGAAGTACGACTGCACTTCGTTAATGCCTGGGGAAGTTCAGATCATGCATTACAGCCAGACGGGCTCTGGAGTCTCGGGGTTAGAATAACGCCCTGAAATATATCCCCCAGCACGATCACTTAGCAACAATGGGCACAGAATAATCCCAGAAAGAATGACCACTACATTATATACTGTATAGCATCAGCCAAGACGGCCATCTTAGTGGGACAACTGGGGAAACTGTCCCAGGGAGAGTCCTGGGGGCAGGAAGGGGTATGGATGGGAGGCGTTGAGTGTTATAGGGGCCAGGGAATTATGTGGGCCAATGTTTCCATTGGCTTAAACTATATGATTAATGAATGCGAACCACAGACAATAAAATCCCGGTGGAAATCTGACTATCCAGAATTCAGCAGAATTAGATACGTATCCCTTCGTGAAACAGGCACAGAAACGACTGAATAATAAAATAGCAAATGTCACAGAATGTGGCACGTATGAAAATGCCCTTTATCATCCATGACATAAAAAGGCAGACAAAATATGGAGCAGCATGTTGGGGTTTGCCATGTGGGACAGAGAGAAGGTCTGTGCATCTGGAGGTAGCGTGTTCTCGCACTGTGCGGCTCCACAGAAGGGGCCATCAGGCTGCTGTCGGGCCCCGGATTAGTCTGAGCCAGGGGCTCAGCATGGACGGCGAGTCAAAGCGCTCCATCGAGTTCCAATTAGCTTGTGGATGAGGAGGCTTTTCCAAGTATTTAAACCTGTTTCCTTGTGCCGATTACCATTTTTATTTGTGACGCCGCCTCGCATTTGTATTGCAAATTGAACCCTTTTGGTGGCAAATTAAATCCAGTGGCGCTCACGGTTTCACGAACACAGAGTCTTTATACAGGAGCGGGGGTCTGTGAGCCGGAATAATTGAGCTGGGGTTGATATCAGGGTCCAGGAGCAGGGGCCGATATGTGGCTGGGCTTTGAGAGAACGTGGTGAACGCTGGTGTCCCGACAAGTTAAAAGCTGGCGGTTCACTGGGCCGAGAGCGCGGTGAGAAAGCGCCCGCCCGCCTGTCCGTTAAGATAATTGGATTCACCACAATGATTTACATCCAGCGGCCTTAAGGATGACAAAACAAACAGCAGAATGCAGATCGCCGAGCTACGGCCGGGAAACATCGATCTGCCCCATTATGGAAGCAGAACATGAAAAGATTCGGGCCGAGATACTCCTCTGCACTATTGCCCCCATTGATTAGACAGGAAGTCGCCCCCCCAGAGGTCTCACTGGGGCATTTCAGAGTGCAGAGCATCTCCTCACACTTACTCGGCGCTTCTATCGCTGTATCCCCTTCCTGAGAAATGACTGGATGCAAGGGCATTAAAGAAAGGTGGAAACATGCAGAGGGAGCGAGAACAGAGGTCCCCACCTCACCTGGCAGTGAGCAGGAGAGCCAGGACCTTTTCCTCACACACAGTGTACATTAGGTTCCCAGCAGGAGGCTCGCCAGTGTCCACAAGCCACTGATGTTTGGGGAGTTCGCGTATACAGAGTGATGTTTCCAGAAGATCCCTCACAGCACGCCGGTCCCTTCTCAGGCTGCAGAGGGCAAACCAACGGCAGGAACAGGAGCAAATCCGAAAAGGGAAGTGAGGAAAACGCCAGACTGAATCTGGCAGATCTGAAACAGCAGACCTGAGGGGACACGGAACCCGGCGGACCTGAGGGGACGCGGAACCCGGCGGACCTGAGGGGACGCGGAACCCGGCGGACCTGAGGGGACACGGAACCCGGTGGACCTGAGGGGACACAGAACCCGGTGGACCTGAGGGGACACGGAACCCGGCGGACCTGAAAGTGCTACAGGCTTCACCTAGGACCGTCACGTTCCCACGGACCTCCCCGCCGGTGTCCTGTAGGGTCACCAAAGGTGGGCGTCCAGCACATTGTCTCCATACCTTTCTAGTCAGGCTGATGGTCAGGAGCTTTAACCGTTACGGGCTGTTTTAGCTTAGGCTGGAAATCATGGTCACCCACTAGCTGGGGTGAGCAAATCAGACGAAGGGCGAGTACAAAGCCTGAATAACAGCCTGCTGGCTAGAGGAAAGATTGCATGTTGGACTACATTTTTTACTGAACAGGCTTAGCCGGCCAGTGGCAGAACACCTTCAGTTGTACCCCTGCTTAAATACAACTCACCAACTCATCCACACGATAGCGATACTGATTTTACCAGCTAACCCAAAGCCCTCTGCCCTGCTCTCATTAAAGACGCATTAGTGATTAATTATCCATGTATAATTACAGCTTCTTCTTTTAGGCCACTTGGTCCAGAAATTGTGAAGTTTAAGCTACGATGGTAATTATCTACAGATATATACATCCCATGATTTAAAAATTCTGCATATACCAGCACTCATATTGCAAGTAATCAAAGAGCGATTGAACATCATGCTTCAGCGGCCACCTAATCAGACTCGGACACATAAATTCACATCTTCTTTAGGAAGTTCTGCGCACTGCATGCTGGGTAGATGACTTTCCTCATTTAAAAGCTGTAAAAACTGAGCACACTAACATTTAGAGAGATTATGAGATGCCTTTGATATTGATAAAAATTCTGTAAGCATTTACAGTTCATGCTAACCCTTTGCCCCCAAGTACTAATCAATGTGATCAGTATGGCAAAAGAGACACTGAAAAACTGTAAAAACACTGTAAAAACACTGAAAGGCGGCCCTGCATCAGTATGGAAAGGCTCGCCTGCCATCACAGCAAACAGGACTACACCCATACCTGCTGCGGCAAACAATGGCCTTTTACTGTATATATGCAAATATTACAAATATTTCCAAATGTACTGTATATGTGTATTATATTTGCTGTTGTATACTGTATATTGTCAATTGTACTGTTTATTGTAAATTGTATAAATTGTACTGAGTATCTCTTTGTAAAATTGTTTATCGTGTGTTGTATTCAAACTATTTCTGCATTCATTGTTAGGGTACTAGAGAGTCACCAGCAACCAGAAACAAATTCCTTGTATGTTACAGCATACTTGGGAAATAAACCTAATTCTGATTCTGATAAAACAAAGCAAGGTTTTCTTAGATGGTGCATGACTGAATATTTATGCCTCTTGTATTAATTTCCTGATTAATTTGATGTTACACCTACATTTCTTACAGACCAACCATCTTACAAGGGCTTATCCTGGAGCCAATCACAGGCAGCATAGGGCAGCAGGCAGGGCTAGACCCAGAAGGGGGCACTGTGGGACTAATATTATTATTATTATTGTTATTATTATTCAAAGACTCATTTATCCAATGGGCAGCAAGGAGGCTCTGTCTTTTAAAGGAAGACAGAAAGCGAGGCAGCTGGGGGTTTCTGTCGGCTCAGAGCCATTCCTCAAAATACCCCGGAATCCAGCCTTAGTTCTCAAAATGATAAAGACAGCAACAGCAAAGAAGGTCAAGGTTGTACCTCAGCAAGCATCAGTCTGTCAACACGCCCGGTCTTATCACCTGTACCGGTGCCTGGGAAGAGGCGTATCTCATCAGCTCATTCAGTGTCTGCAGCCTTACGGTGGTTCTCAGGGAAATAACAGCCGCAGCACCCAGAATGCTCTGCTGCCTTCAGAGCTGTGCATTTCACTTCATCAGAACGAATGAAGGCTGAACGTTTGCAAAGGAACACAGAGCAAGACCAACATGGTGTATAAAATGAAAGATACACCGTCTACACACTGTCTACATGCACTACCCTACACATTTTTTTTTTGTTATTTTAGTTCCTTATAGCTTTGTTACAAAGCCTGAGTTTTCTTTTTCATATCTCATTTTCTAAAAGAGACGCGTCTCACCTTTTGAGCTCAATGTGACTTCATCAGCTGACGGATTCTCAGCATTAAAACGTGTATAAATAACCATGGGAGATGCAGATCACGTCCTCAGCAACAGAAACAGAAGACAGATGAGATCATTTAGATATAGATCTAATAAATGCCCTTTAGACCAGACACTGATCTCAGAAAGAAAACCATCACATCATTTCCATCCATAGCTGATAATTATATAGAAAAATGCCTTCCAGTAAATAAGACACCATTAAGCAAAACAAATAGTCAACAAAATTCAGTCATTATGTATGCTGATGATCTTGCACTTGAGAAAAAAAGTGAATTATTTTAGTGGCTTTAGTATTTCTTAAAAATGTTCTCTATAGTGAGTTCTACCTCCACATGGCGCCCCCCCACGTGAACTGGATATACAGTAAAAAAATGTAGTCCCCTTGGTGAGCAAAGTGAAAAGAGACTACACTACAATATAAACAATGACCCCCTATTTGTGTGTTAGAGTACACAGCCTAAATTCACATAAATAAAGATTCAAAAGCTTCAAAAGTTCAAAGAATCCCCTGAATGTTGCGCACAGCATAGAGCTAAACAGAGAGACACCTGGAGGTGAAAGCAACAGAACGTTTTGGCCAGGAGTCTGTTTTAAGTGTAAGTAAGAGGAATAAAGGAAAAGCAACATCAATGCCGGCAGGGTCTTACAGGGAGCAACTTCTCTTAAAGGTAAAGTCCCCCACTCAGGCATGCCATGCCAGACAGTCTTAATAACTGCAGCGAGAGAGACAAAAATAAAAACTGTTTTTAACATTTGTCATTGCCTGAAGTTAGAAAAAAAAAGATTAAGGAATAAGCTTATACTCCTGTAAAAGTGACAGGGGTCTGAATCTTGTGTTTCTAAAGCAAAGGATGACACATAAAAGCGACACATTGTCAAGCTGGATGTACAGACTGGCCGTCTGCACCGAGCAAGGCTGCTAAACCTTTGCCCAGAACTCCCGCGTGGGGAACTTACACGCCAATAGTGGCGGTGGTCAGGGCTTCTGGCATCAGGAACACCCGCGTTTTATGAACATAAATTCCTTCCTGTGCACCATGCCAGTGTCATATTTGGACAGATGTCAGGGCCACAGCCTAATCTCACACAAAAAGGATGTTTTTCCTGGGTGTGGAGTTAATTAACACGCAAGCTGACTGTTAACTGGAGGTGCAGCCTGGAATTCAGGCCCCCCTTGGATTCTGCCAACCAAGGGGCCCGATGTTAGACTTCGGGGCCCCTGCAAAGGGTGCCCATGCTGTTCTGACCCCCCTGCAGTTAACACACAGAACCAGGACATGAAGGATTGAAGAACATGGCACATGTGCTGTCATCAGGAATATGTGGTATAGATCTAAAGGTTACTGCTGCAGGTCCCAGGAGCCTTTGCAGCTGCTAAAAATCTGTATACTGCCCACAAGGATGAAAAAGAGCTTCCCTTCCTACCTTATGCTGCCTTTCCTGCACCCTTCCAGCACTCAGGCTTGGCTGGATGCAGCCAGTTTCTCTGGATTTCAGGGTTTCCTACATGGGCTTGATCAATATTAACTGCCAAACCTTTAGCTACAGTGTCATGGCAACGATTGCAGGAATATCCCTCTTTATGGCAGGTGTGTGGGCAATCAGCAGCAGTGTCTGGCTGGAGATAAAATGTCACTGAAAGTCATGTTCATTGCTTTGCACATTAGCCTGTGATTGCTGGCGGTGCAGCGTAGACAAAATAAGTGATGTATTTCAACTGTGAAAAGGAAACAAAGCCCTAACGTGAAGAGAAAACAGCGCCTACGTCAAAGACTTATATACTCAATAGGCGAGTCCAGCGAAGCGGTCACGCTTTTAACGCGTATGAAAGTACTGCCACCTAGTGGACACACCGCGTAAGCACAGCACCATCGCCATTTAATCTCATATGACGAGATTTTAAAATGAACTTAAGGTGGAATATATTAATATAATCATCCGTGAAAGGCAATTTACCCATTACCAGTGAGTACTTAAAAAAGATACGTGCCGTTTAATACACTTCTTGTGTTTTCATGACAAAAAAGCAACGTCAGTAACCAAGCTACAAAAATACCTAATATCCCGAGACAAAATCGTTACAAAGCAAATGCCAGAGAAATTATACAGCATCCCCTTTACAAGAACATACAATATTTTACGCAATCGATTCACTACTGTTAATTACGGAGCTGAGTGGACTCGTATCCATGTGTTTATACACAATCTTAAAAGTAATCAAAAAATGTCATGCCATAAACTAGGACATAATGCTGCGATATAAGAAGAAATAATTACATCGTTCTTATACTTTGCCTCTAGTAATTTTCATGTTATAAAATGACAATCTGTCTCAGGACGTCTTATTACCTGACAGGATATATGAATGCATAAATATGATCCAGACCGATCTACCCTACATGTATCAGATCAGCCCATTAAATCATTCGTGAATTCCATTCATGTGCGAGTTACACGCTTGGGGGGGGGGGGGTAGTCATGACAGTGGCGCCGGCATGGCGATGAACTACAAGTCCCGAGATGCAGCGCGATGCCGCCATGCCTGTAAGAGTGCACATGCGCAGTATTTCCGGGGTTAGAAAGTTGCAGTCAATGCGCGATCTCAGACCCTGAAATACCAGCACAATGCGTCGTCTGGCCGCCGTTCAGCAAAAGGTACCGTGCGTCTTCCTGACGGAGGTCAGAGAGGAACCGTCCAGGAAGCGCCATCTGCAGGTGTGTTAGCCTCATCTTCCTCTGGCCGTTACACGAGCCATGTGCTATAAGCGCTTATGCATGTTCATTCGCTTTAAAATAACTAGTCTTCCGTCCGTTCCAGCGGTGAGGAGGGAGTCCCAGCACAGGGCTCTGTGCGGGGAACAGCCCGGGGGAGGGACATTGTCACAACCTGGGGGCAATGGCAGCGACGCTAGGTTGCCTAAGTGTATGCTACTGGACTGCACAAACATGGGGGGAACTATTCATAATTATTGCCATTTCCACCACTAGTGCTGCTAGGGCCAGTACACCAGTGAAAGGCCAGGCAGTGACTCATACCTTTGTTCACCAGGGTATCAGGTCCTCCGACGTGATGCATCATGGGAGACGCTCTGTGACACGCCCACATTTACAGCCCTTTCACCCCTGTAGCACTTTCAGGTAGTGGCTACGGAGAGGCTGAACCCAAGAGCGGAGGCCTCCTTCATCCAGAGTGCCATAGCCACAGAGAAGCTGGATGGGACCTGCTGCTATGTCTCCTCATACCAGGGTAAACACTGCCCCCTGAAGGTCACCGAGTGTGTAGCGTCCCCGGGATGCACTAAGGTCTCTTCCCCCCCATAGGGAGGCCGTGGCTTTGGGCTCGGCTAGACAGGAAACCCAATAAACAGGCGGACAAAAGGTTCAGGAAATTCCTGCAGTCCCACACCAGCTGTAAAGGTATTGCAATGGAGTTAAATTTTTAATGCATTATTGATTCCACTCGATAGTTAAGCTAGCAGATAGTCCTGACATTATTAACAGTTTTTATTTTTGTCCATATTTATAACTATGGTTGTGACAAAAAACGTTGGTACCTTTTAGATTTCACCTGGAATATTGAGGAGGACTTCAAAAGTGTTCCTGAATGCTGGATCCCTGCACTTGGAGTCCAGCACCAAAATGGTCAACCAATACCAGATGACAATGGACACATTCCAGGTATGGCACCACGTCTCTCTCTACGATGATCTAAGAGATACAGCTATCCTCAGGAATATGGGTGAAAGGTTCCTGTTATTCTCAGTATTTGTCTTCTGTGTTTACCGTATAAAATGAATATCTCTTTTCTGACCTTAGATATGAGTGTTTTGACAGATGTATTTAAACCAGATCCAGCCGTGTTACTTGAATATCATGGAAATTCCACGCTGTCTCTTTGATACTTTATTATGAATTCGAGCTGACAGGTTCCTTATCATCACATGCTTTCTCTGTGGAGTCATTGTCTGCTGTTTTGATTTAGGTTGGGTTCCTGTGGAGAGGAGCAGCGCGCAGTACTGCTGGCACGCATCCTCGGTGAATTACGACGCGGGAGTTGCGCTCGTGTTGAGGCCCAGTACGGACAATGGAGACGTCCTCGAGATAGCCGCGGTTCCCCTCTCTGAGCTGCTCGAGCAAACGCTGGAGCTCATAGGAACCAACGTCAATGCCAATCCCTACGGTTAGAGCAGGGCCGGGCAGTCTTATCCAGAAAGGGCCGTTGGGTGTGCAGGTTTTCGCTGAAACTCCCTAAATAGATTACAAATTAGAGAACTGATTGGCTGAAGAGTCCTCACACCTGGGTTCAAACAACTGACCTAAAGGTTCTCCCAAAAACCTGCATACACACTGGCCCTTTGCAGGTGAGATTGCCCACCCTTGGGTCAGATTGTGCGGCCAGGCCACAGGTCGGCCTGAACTTTTTGCTGTTCCATCAGCTTGGTTTGACACTCAGTCTGTTGGATTGCTAGGATTGGGCAGCAAGAAGCGACCGATCCACCTTCTGGTGCCCCATGGGGCACTCCAGATCCGGAACCCACCACCCGTGACCTACGGCCAGCTGCGGAGATGGTTTCACGACTGTGAGGAAGCGAAGGTAGAGGGCATTGTCTGGCACTGCCTCAATGGCACTCTCGTGAAGGTGAGCATCTGGCATTCAAGCACACTCTTCTGGTGACACCCATTGTTTTGTGGTGAATTACATTTCCGTTTGATTTTAGCTGCACCGCCACCACCTGGGATTAAACTGGCCCGATGGTGCCCCTTTCTTAAACACAAGACCCGTTGTTATCAGCCATAGTTTGGCGGTCCTCGATCTGGACGTTTCATCGAAAGACCTGTTTGCTGCATTTTCAAGGTTGGCGGGACAGAGCTTTGATCGTATTCAGGATATCCATCTGGAAACATGAGCTGAAATGCACATGGGATCCATTAAGTCATTCCAGGTTTTATCTGATGGACATTGTGTAGTTTCACATTTGCATGGTGGTTGGTTAGGGCCCCATCCACTAGTGACCTTTAGCACAGAATGAGTGTGTTTCTCCGAAATTCCCGAAAGCCAGCAGAAACTGTAAAGGCTAATCTGCAGAGATCTCTGCACATCTGAGTGCATCGCAGTGTAAACATTTGCTCCACTAAGGTATCCGTCGCTACAGATTCAACATTCAAAGCTATATTGCCAAAGGTTAAATTGGCAGGACCAAGAGGAATAAACAGGAATACATGCTAACACTGAGGACTGCACAGGCTGAATGACCCTGAACGTTGGCTAGGTCAGAGTTTTAATTTCAAACTCGGTGTCCTCCACTCAGGAAAAAGCTAAGGATTTCCAGGTGAGGTGGGCAGGGAAGGTGTGGTATAAGGGGACATGAACTTAGGTAATTCTTTTCTGACGTGTACATAACCTCTGCATTTATGCCATCTTCCCATCAGTCGCGTTACGAAATATGGCTGATGTCATTGCATACTAGTTTAATGTAATGCTATTGATCTATAGGCAGCAGCTGTATTTCTTGTATGTAATTAAAATATTTAAATCTGCTTACTGAGACTGGTTTTCCTATTGTTTCAATCATCATTTCTGCATTTTCAAATTAAGATGCAAGGGTTGTCAAACTTGACTGATTGATACAATAAATAGCATGACATTTATTTCACCGACACTTCTTTAAAATACATGTGTAAATACACACAGGATTTTATCTCACTGAGACGTCCTACAGCAGTGCTGAATGAAATTTCTAACATATGTTATTCTTTTATAATTCATAAGAAATCTCTTCAGTTTAGCTAATGACCACACTGTACTTCTATGCCAAGTCCGGATCTATACACAGAAAGGTGTACAGTCTCTGAACACGCATCCTTTGCACCAAGCGTAGGTCCTACGACCTCCTCATCCGAGGGCCCCGCTGATGGAGAGGTCCACTGCCAGTCCCAGCTGATCGCTAAGCTTCTTCACTTGTTCCTCTAAAAGTACATTTTTCTTCACCTCTAAGTTGTAATTAAATTTCAGGTCCTCCAGCTCTTCAAAAAATGTTGGGTCAAAGTTCTCTAGCTCTTTCTTCATCTTTTTGACTTCATCCTAAACCATTTGGAAACATTTTGTCAGCATTTCATCGAAATGGCAGCATTTGCTGAGAATGAACAGGCTGGATTTGGTACCTGCAGCTGCTTCTTCTCAATGTCTGCCTTTCTCAGCGTGGTCAGTAGGGCGGCGACATCATGGCCATCATCATCTAAACATTTGATTTGACAGCACGTTAATACCATAGTTACTGCATTTACCCAGCCAGTTAATCTCATATTAAGTAACTGGTAAATGGAACAATCATTGGAGATTTACTTATTTATTTACGAGATAACCAATCAGATTGTAGAGGAGGCAGGACTAAGACATCTGATGGGCCTGACATCTGGCAAGCTCTATTTGGTTATCTCTCTGAACCAATCATTTTTCATTCTGCTCTCAGAACATTTTTGTGTAAGTAAAACACCCATGAGCAAAGAGAACTGCATCAGGTAACGTGACACACGCAAAACACACATGAATGTGTGAGGTGGGATCTCTCCTCACCTGGCACAGTAGCAGAGGTTGAAGGACCTTCACGCTCTCTGTAAGCCCTCAAGTCCAGGAGAAGGGCCGTCTTGTCCTTCTCAAGCTGCAGGTTGGTTAATCTGCCGCACACAGAGTGCCAGCTGGGCATTATTGCCAACATGCTACTTTCACTACAGTGACACTCCTAACCTGCTGTCATAGTAGCTTTACATGGGGAGATCAGAGCTACACAAATGATTACCACAAAACGCTACTGTTCCATACACTTAAGCCGTTACCTTAATGTCTGAAATTCCTTGTGTAGGCCTGAGTTTGTTCTGGCACTGTCTGGAAGCTGCTTCAGCAGTTCAACCTCCCAAAGGAGACAAAGGACTGTTAATCCACCAGCTGCTACACTTTCTGCTGTTCTCATAATGTACGCCCCAGGAAAGTTACACATTTAAACAACAAAGCAGACTGACCAACATGCACTGAAAGGGCACAACATTTCTACATCCAGTAAAAAGTGAGATACAGGCCACACAAAAGAGCAGCACAGACTGTGAGCCAGCAGGTGTGTGGAGGTTAAACTACAGAAAAAATATAAAATATCAGGGTCCAAGACGGATCATTCAGGACAAATACAAACCACATGAGGAAAGTCATGTGCAGTTATGACTGACCTCCGAATAAATGTTAACCCTTTTGATATGACACATATGGAGCTGGTGAAGGAACTTAAATGGCACCAGTGAAAAGCTGGAGCCCAGACATGGAACAAGAAGGTCATGCTAAGGTCACCCTCCTAAGGGGTACAAAAAGCCAATGGAAAGTTCCTCTATATTTTAGGAGTTCCTACTTTTCTTAACCTTGGGGAATCCACGGGGTCATATTTGGCCCAAACTTTTATTTCTGCCTTACATTCAACCTACTCACCAAAGTAAAGTCATTTCTTCTGCTTTACAGCCTAGTGTACCATATACGACCAAAAAACAAAAGTAAAATCTTTACTTTGACGAGTGGTAGGGTCATATTTGACCCCATGGGTTCCCCAGTATTAAGCAGGGTCAAATCATAGCAAAAAAGCCAAGCAGAGTGAAGTGGTGGATTGAAACCACATTAAAACCACAAACAAGTGCCTGGAAAGCAGAGCACTTAATTGAATGACAGAATGCTGGTCACACATGCACAAAAACAAGAAGGATCATGAAGAACAACCAGAATAGGTTGGGTCCTGGGGAGTATGTGGAAATCTGGGTTCATCCCCATACAGAACAGAAGACCTCATCTGGTCTTCCAAAGTCTTCATATATTATTTTCAAAGAAAAATACTAACCAATATATCAGGAAACATCTGCTTGTGAGGGTATTATAGTTGGCAGATGGCTTATTGGCTTGACTGGAGCCGCATGGACCTCCAGGTGCCTCCATGTTTCCCAGAACAGGGCTCACCTGCTCCCTGAGATCACAAATAACACGCGAAGCCTCCATCTCTTTCTCACTAGTTTCTTGTAACAGCTGCTCGAGGTGGGAGATCCTGCTGTTCTTCTGAGCGACGTCGCCATCCAGTTCTTTCATTTTCTTATCGTACATTCTGTGGAAAGGTTTGGAGGCACGGTGAGATCTGGAGATCGTAGTGCCTCAGCAAGCATTTTCCCTCCTAGCCTGAGGAGCATATATGACATTTTTGAATCGCATTCGCTTTCTTTTACGGTTGACTTTGAAGTGTGAAGCATACCTTGTGAGCACCATGGATTTACAACTCCTCCTGCTGGCCTCCTGCGGTGCTGGTTCCTTGCTCTGGGCCAGGCTAAACTTGTGGCTGCTCTCCTCTAACTGGGCCAGCAACTGCTGGTTGGCAGCTTCCAGGTTGTCTTTGCTTATTCTCAGTTTCCCAGCAGCTTCACTCTCCTGCCCCCACGTGCAGAAAAGAAAATACTCTCCTTCACTAAAAAATTCTGAAATGTCTGCATAAACACAGTACTGCTATCATTCCATGCTAATGGGCCTTGGTGTCCCAGTACTAGGGAACTCATTAAGCTGTTAGTGTGTGTTAACTTCCAATAACTCATTAGGCTGTTGGTGTTAACCTGTGCCAACTCGTTAGGGTGTTAGCATGTGTTAACTTTTGTTGACTCAATAGGCTATTAGGATGGGTTAACTTAGGTTAACAGCGCTTACACAGGTACCTTTTTCAGCTGTTTGAGTAATTGCTCATTTTCCGTCAAAATTTTCTCCATTTCATTTGTCTTTGATTCGGATCTTGAACTTAAAAGACCTTCCATCTGAATCTTGAGCTTCTCATTCTCCGACTACAAAATGTTAAAAACACACGCAAACATTTCAGAAAACACCCAAATATAATGTTTTATTTTTAATTTCACTGATCAAAGTGACTAAGACATAAAAACTTTCAAATATTAAAATATAATCATATTCTTTGTTGTAATCCTTTGATTCCGAACATGTAAAAGCCTAAGAAGCTGTTTTATCACAATTATTTCTCATTAATATTTAATTTGTTTAAAAATGTAAGAGGAAACACTGCCAAGGAAGGCTTAATTATCATGAAGGAGAAGATGAAAGCCTCTCCGTGTTCTGTGGCTCACGGCTTCCAGCCATCTCCCTTCAGAAGCAAAGAGTGGCGTGTAAATACCCTGTGCTTTAAATCAACAGCTCAACTCAGAATGGAACTCCACCTAACAACTTGGGGGTTTCAGGATCAGTTTACTTGCCACTTGTAGAAGCACGTCTGCAGGTACATCAAATTCTTTAGGTACCACATATCCCATCTCATCTTTGAGACACACACACATATACTTGTTGGGTCAAAAGAGCAAAGCTTGGGGTTTGAGTAAAGGATCAGCCATAAATCTATTTTGGGAGGTTACAGGTCTTGTTGATGGGTGTGTTTGTCTGGGCTTCACCTTAATTCTTTCATTTTCCCGTTCAAGGGCAGTCAGGCGCTGCTGGAGCATGGGTCCCGGGGCCTTCTTTAAGCCCTCGTTCTCCCTCTGTAGCCTCTCCACCACCTTCTTCATCAGGCCAATGGTCTTCTCCAGTTCAGGAATCGTCTTCCCGCTCCGCCCAGCCTGGACGGGAAAGGGTCGCGGTGGCACATTACAGCCGAGCTGATTTCTGTAGCACCGGCACGGACTTCATGTGCCGTGATACTGCTGCCTCACCCCACGGACGCTGCCCAGCTTCCTCTCCGCATCCACCTTCTCCTTCTTGAGGATATCGCAGAGCTCCTTCAGGTCTGTGACCTGGTTCTGCCAATCAAAGGATACACGGTAGTAATCATCACATAAAAAAGTACAAGAACATTTTGGTCTCACATATTTTTATATGAGGAAACTAGATATTTTAGTAGATAAAAAGCTGCGAGTATAAATCTCCAGCTGTCTGGCTGCTCTGGCAGTGATGGTACACAGCATAGGTGCCAATTCGTTTTTCTTGGATGGGAATCAGGAGGCTGGTTTCTCAGTTTGTACCGTTTCTCACTGTATAAAATGACCATTCTCCATTCCAAAATTTCAAAGTCAAACAAGTTTCAAAACATGATTTAAAAGCATATTCTTCCATAAACCATTCTGGTCTTGGAGCGCCAATCTCTAACACAGCTTGCATGTTCCCCTGGTCAAGCACGCCGACTAAAGCTGGCAATTAGCTGGTGAGCTGAAAAAGGTGTGGCAGCCCCTGTTACAGGCTGGCCCTCCAGAAACTGGGGAACCCTGACATAAGCAATACGGAGAGGAATGTTCCAGAATCCATGTTGTGTGTCACAGTGTGTATGGAAACCTGCACACATCCTCCTGCTACTTTAGTGATGCTGACGTAGCCTCAGTGCATCTCAGGCTCACCTTCAGCCTTGGAAGGTCCTTGTTGGCCTGCTCCAGCTGGAAACGTAGCTCCAAGTTTTCCGAAGACAGCTTCAGGTTCTCCTTCTGCAGCTCCTGCTCCCTCTGTGATGGCGTACCAGAACCTCTACCAGATGTCTGAGACCGACAAGATCCAATGATTTACAGGGGCAGGATAGCAGGGCAGAAATAAAGCACCCTCTGGAGGGCAAGAAAAGGTACTGTAACTCCTACTGCTCTAAATCAGTGTTTCCCAATCCAGTCCGCAGGGCCCCAGACAATCCACATTTTTGCTGCCTCCCAGCTCCCTGCCAGAATGTCCACATTTTTGCTCCCTCCCAACTCCCGGGAGAAAGCAAAAATACAGACTGCCTGCGAGTCCCTGAGGACCGGGTTGGGAAACTCTGCTCTAAAAAGCTTGATTACAATCAAAGGCAGGCTGAGCACCAGCCAGCCTCTCGGCAGAGATCAGAGGATCACAGCATGTTTATACCTCAAGGAGAGAAGATCTGGATTTATTCTTTTCTCTATCTTGATCTTCAGTCCTGAGACCCTCTCTGAGTCGCTTCCTATACACTAATGGCAGCACTGAGTTCAGCTTCTGATTCTCTATTGTAGTAGCTTTTTCTTCTCCACATACGTTCTCTGTAGCTTCCAGTTCCTCCTCACATCCTCTTGTCCATGGTCACTTTAGTTTAGATGTTGCCCCCTACTGAAGAGCACTCTTATGCGACTGTACTAGAGGTAGATCCGTCATCGTGCAGTCTGGCACCCAAGTCACACCTCCCTGTTCACCATTAACCCGCAGTTTCAGATGGGCTCTCCCAGTGCTGCTGTTTTTGGCTGACATGTTGATTTCATCCTGTTTGGATTCACCCGGAAGCTCACATGTCCCATCCGGACTTTGGCTTTTGTTTTGTGTAGCATTTCGTGTAGCTCGGTCGATTGTGACCCACCACAGGTAATGTGCTACACTGGAACGCCAGCTAGCTACAGGCGACACCTGCCCTGTCCCTCTGACAAGAGCACAGACCATACTGAACCAGGGTCGTGGAAACCAAACCTTTATCCTTAAGGCACAGTGTTCAAATGAAAGGAGACAGGAGAGTTAATAACAGAGCAGACGGTAGGAAGAAGGAGTGTATGGCGAGAGTGGCCTGGCAGGCGAAAGGCAGCTGGTGTCACACGGCACATACAGCAGAGGAAACGCCCCAGTCAGCACAGAGGAAACGCAACCGTCAGCACAGCATCGGTGAGGAGCAGTCCACAGGCTTCTCACGGCGCGACGCCGACACTTACAGATGGCCGGGACGCAGGCTCCTCCGACAGCTGCTTCTCCAGGGAAAGCAGCTTTTCTTCCAAGTAGCGATTCTTCAGGGCCAGGTCCTCGATGGCTGTGTCGCGAGGTAGTGCCTGCTGCTGCCTGCAATGTGACGCAGAGGCTCATTCGCGGATCCGACACTCATGGAGGACACGCAAGGGGAGGGGACACAGGAGGACACATGAGGAGACACATGGGGGACATGCAGGAGGACACTCAAGAAGACAACGGGAACACTCAATGGGACACATGGGGACAAGTAGGACAACATTCAGGAGGACACTCAAAGAGAAATATGGGGGACACTAGGGGGACAAACAGAAGAGGGGGACGCATGGCAGCCGCTGGCAGGATCTCACTTTATGGTGAGGATGTGCTGCTCCAGCTCCACATTCCTCCTCCGCAGCTCATCCAGGTCCTGCTCAGCCTGAAGGGTGCGGGCGCCGACCACCTGCTCCACCGTCACGCCGTGGCTCCTCAGCTTCTTCTGCAGAGCCGCCTTTTCCTGGTCCAGCCTGAATGTGGACAGGATTCAGACAGAGAAAACCCCGGCGTCGATCCACCGCGGTACTAATGTGTGCGGGCCGAGAAGCTGGCATCGGCAAGTCCTCCTCACTTGGAGTAGAGCTCCTTCAGGGTGCCCAGCTGCTTGGCTAACACCTCCACCTCCTTCTCCTTCTCCTTCAGCTTACTCCGCATGGCCTCCATTCTGTTCTGCCACCTCTTGCCCTCCTCCCAGCGCACCACTTCTTCCTTTGACGACTACGACAGGAACACGGAACAGGTTCATACTGGGGGGAATGGCAGTGAGACCCCAGTGGAGCCCAGCATGGGAGTGAATATGCTAATGAAGCATGCATGCTCCTCCTCAATCATGCATATATGATGCGCTAAAGACCAGCTCACCCTGTCATCCCTGACGCCCTTCCGCTCGCCTGGCTCTGGCCCACTTCTCCTTTCCAGCTCTGCTTCAAGCCTCTTGACCTTCTTCTGAAGTTCCTCCACTGTTGGGCCCTTTGCTTCAGTCTCTGCTTTATTCTGGCCAATAAGAGATCAAATATGGAAGTTTATTTAGAGACCAACACAAGAGGTGTCTGTCTGGACTCAGCTCAGGAGCTAAGACCAGGTTGGTGCCTGCAGCATGAAACATGAATATCAGCAGCTGGACTGACCTGCAGACCACTGCTCAGCCGCTTCACTTGTCTCTTCAGCTCCTCGACCTCATTCTCCCGCCGCTCTCGCTCGTTCTGAAGCTTGGCCTGAAGCTTCTGGCTTCGCTGCACCTCCTTGTTCAGGCTCTCTAGCTCATCTTTCAAAGAGCTTTCTCTGTTTTTCACGGTCCTCAGGTTGTCTTTGGTGGCCTGGAGATCTTCTTGCAACTCCTGGATACGAGCCTGTTGAAAAACGGTCATACTCAGGTTAGACTGAGTGTGGTGACACCATGGGAATGTCCTGAGACAGGCCATCGCTCATGGTACACCTACCTTGAGCTCCTTGGTGCGCTTTTCCACAATTTGCTGGACGTTGAGGCTCTCCTCCTTCTGAATGGCGTTGGCTATGATCTGCTGTTCTGCGTGAGTTGTCATTTCTGACCGAAGTTCTAAAAGGGCTTTGCTGAGGGCCTGGGAAATGAAAGACCCCCACGAGGCCAGGCTATAAAGACAGTAGCATTCACAATAGAGACATACATCTGCAGCTCGCCAGCATTCCCTGCAGATAAACAGCTTGGAGGGCTGCACGGGAATGGGGGCAGCGGTAATAGCGCAGATATCTGCAGGATGGTTTTAGTGCACAAGGGGATGGGGTGGGGACAATTATGATACACACAGGGATGGGGCAGGGAGGGTTTTAGTACACACGGGGATGGGGTCAGATGGTTCTGG
>JAODKN010000001.1:8056817-8076808 GCA_026774425.1 Petrocephalus zakoni | reverse complement strand
ATAAAGGCAGGGGGTAACAGTGGGTAGTGGGTTATACCTTTATGGGGTTTGGTGCATAAAGACAGGGGGTAACAGTGCTTGCGAGTTCAAAAGTTGAACAGCCCTTGGAACAAAAGTGGCTTTTCTCCTCTGTGTCCTGCAATCCGGGCAGCAGATTCGGCGCCCAGAGGGAAGCCACTCAAAGGCTGAAAGCCCTTGAGTAAAGCCCAATCTATTTTAATGCTCTTTATCGGCGTACCCAAGAAAAACTGTGTAATATGAATTCTTCAGCTACAGACCAGACCTTTCATTAAAAGGTCACTCATTATAGCAAATAAGATACTTTTGTTTGGATTTTGCATGGAAGCTATCTGCTCCTGATGGCTGATGGGAAATGTATGCAGCTGTGCTTGAAACACCTATACCATCTTGCGCATCATGAAGATGAAATTAAATCTGATGCACAGTGTAAACTAATAAATATTATTTAATTAAATTCTACTGAATTCACTGTCTAACAGCAGACCTGAAGCAGAGGATAACCAAGCTAATACATTGTGAAACCTCTATTCAGGCATAACAGATCACAGTACTGTCAAAGTCATACAAGGTCACTCAGGTTTATGGAGTATTTACCTGAAGTCTACAGTGGTCCCTCTCCTTCCTCAGCTGGTCCATGATAATGTCGCTCTGCTGCACCACGATCTTCATCTTATTGTACTCATCTGTCATCTTCTCCATCTCCTTGACTGATTCCTCCAGGCTTTTCTGCATCTGGTCACTCTGGGCTTTAAGCTGAGCTATCTCATCCTCGGCACGCTGAAGGACACAGAAAAGATTGTCGAAGGTCTTCAAGACTATCTTCCTTACCCCGACAAGCAGGGTCAGGTCCTCCACGACCGTGGGTACCTGCAGCTCCTCCATGCAGTGGTAGAGCTGCCGGTTGGCAGTATTTAGCCGCTTCTGGGCCTCGTTGCTCTCCTCACGGGATGGCTGGGGCTCCTTCTGATCCAGCTCCCTCCTGTAAAATGTCACGTCCTGGTGGAGCTGCTCGTTCTGCAAGATAACAATTTTTGGGATTCATTAACAGATGTTAAAAGAGCTTACAGAATTTGATTGGTTAACTCTCGCAGCTGTATCTTACATACTGGAGTTCACACGTCTAGTGAACGACTTACCTTCTTCTTAAGCACTTTTATCTGAATGTCACGAGGAGGACAGAGAATAGGAAGAGAAGATGATAGACACAATCATGAGACATAAATGGAGCGAGAAAACAGCAACAGGACAGACACAGGTCTAGAAGATGAAGGGAAGGTGGCCCATGTCTTCATACGCTCATCAAGAGAGACACAAAATGGCCGCAGATGTTCCTCCCCAACATGCTCTACCTGACAGCAACATCGACCGAGACTAACCTCTCTCTTCAGTCTCCGATTCTCCTCCTCAGCTTCTTCGACTCGCACAGACATCTGCAGAAGTATGGAACCATTAGTACACGCAAAAAAACTTGGTATTGACGTCCCATTTATACTGGAAAAATTCCAGGTCAAAAAAGATTCGAGGTAGGTCTGACAAAAAGAGAGACGCAAAGCCACAGCTTCATTCTGGTACAGAAGCACACTACCTAGCCTGTTTTAAAGGAACAACGTGATGCTTATACACAAAGACAATCCTGCTAAGACACTGCTTGTTTTCCTCAATTACTCTTTTTTAATCTGAAGAATCCACTGCACATTTTAAGTATGAATTTCAGCCAGATGAATGCAAATGTTATTAATACCTTAACTTGAGTTAATATTCAGCTAGACATATTTCTAACCTACACCACTAAATAAGCCATTCAGTTTAATTGAAACACAATACAGAAACAGCAGGTAGGTAAAAGACAAATAACTCCTATCTGCACCAATATTCTGCACACAGTGCATCCAAATAATATACTAAACAATGCCTTACAGACAGAAGCCATCACAGCAGAGCACCACATTAACATACCTCCTCATTTGCTTTTTTTTCCTTGTTTATCTCCTTCTCCATCTGCAGCAGCTCCTTCTCCTTCCGTTCCAGTTGACCTTCCAGTTGACGCAGCTCATCGCGAAGGAAGCGCGTGTCCCGTCCCCCTGCGGAGCGCTGAGCCATCTGGGCCGGAGAAGTCACAAAGACGCCTTATCAAACCGCCCCGCCAAACATTCACACTCCAATGTGGATCGTGGCCGCCAGGAGGATTCCTCAACCACAAACACAGATGAAAAGAAACTAAACAGCGACAATTAGCCGCAGCAGGACAACAGATCAGGTTGTTTTCTGCAACTTGCAAAAAGGAATTAGACCAGTAATCTCCTTAGAATGGTCTCTCGCTCTCCTATAATCCCATTGGCTAAGGTTTCGGGCAGGATTGAAAATAACCAGCACATACAGCCTGAAGAACAGGATAAAAATGTTCACACAACTTCTGCACTTCGTCAAAGCATACCTGCAGCTCCTGTTCCAATGAATACACTTGGGCTTTCAGCTGGGTTTCTACAGGATAAAGGCAGATCAAGGAGTTTGCAGTCCATAACCATGCAGTACAACCATTTGGTCTGTTATTTTTCTTAATTACCCACCATGGTTAGCTGAATGACAAAATGAAATGTTATGTCCAGTGCACAAACACCTTGTCTTATTTCTGCTATATACCAACTCTCATTTGTTCAATGCTTATTTATGATGTCATACACACACTATGCTACACACTGATCTCTCGCTTGTTCAGTGCTAGCCTTATCAATGGCGTCATACACACTCCGCTACGTACCTATTCTTGCTTGTTCAACGCCGGCCTTATCGACGACTTCATACACACACTCCGCTTCTGCGGCCTTCACCTAAAATAACGACACACCATCACAATAACGATACCAGAGACATTAACATTAATGCTGCATATTCAGAGGGATGCTACTAAACTGACTGGCTTCTTTATACATGACACAATAAGATTACTAACTGAATTTACTCGAGAAACAACACAACTACGAACATAAATAAAGAAAGCAGTAAACCTTCATGAGGGACTGTGTGATCCTGAAAAGCTGGAGTAATTTTTCGGTACCATCATCTTTCAAATTATCTGGTTCAACCTGAAAGTGACACATTGTGGTTACAGTGTAGTTAGTATTGGTATTTACACAAACCGTACAGATGCTTTCATGAGAACTAACCTGTCACTCATGAGATGTATAAACACCAATGATGTGTTTAGTTTAGCTGGGACACTGGGTATTACTCTTATATACACACATCAGTTAAACGTCAATGGGACTAGCTGAACTGGTACACTGTTCATTTCTGTTATTCATCCAGGTTAATGGTGAGAAAGAAGTCAGACTTTAATGTTCAGGTGAACAACTGCATATGATTTATCAGAACTAATACTGTTAGAAAACATTAACAGTATTTAGCTGCTTAGAAAAAGCAATATCCATATTACATATATATGATTTGCTTGATTATTTTGACAATTAACATAAATGCCAAAATGACCTGCACACCTGTTAAGTGCCCAGTCTATAGGGACAGATTAGACAACATGTAAAAAACACAAATGTGACACCCGTGACACAGGTACGGCACCTTGGATATGACACCAAAGAGCTCGTCCGCCTGGTCCTGCCCGCCCAGCTCTTCTGGGTCCACCGCCATCAGCTTGTTCCAGTCTAGCTGTGGAGCCATGGTGAGGCAGTGGCCACCTGCTGACAGACATCCCAATCCATTGCCGCACTCACATTTATAAGGGCAAAACTGAATCAAACACTGGCCATAGCACAAGTTCCCTCAGCTGATCTGTACCATACCCTGCACAGTCAATAACAATCAGCTTTCATGCCGCAGCAAGAAACTCTGCCTACTCCCAACAGCCAAATACCTTCAGAAGATCACTGATTTCTATTTTACCTTAGTGTCTCCTTAACAGATCGCAAAGAGGAAGCTAGTGAAAGATGAGTGCCAACAAATGTATTGGTTATTGCAGAATATTCTGTTCGTCATTATCACACACTGCTGTATAAAATATAATCACGTTACTGGAAAGTGGCGAAGAGCGATCTGCAGGAATGGCTTAGTGATAAACACTGAACTACAAAGCTAACACGTTAGCTCCAAAGTGTAACCACATATATACACGCCTTACAAAAACACATATGTGCACCAATCTACAGCAGTTTGCTGCCAAGTTAAAACTATAAAGGATAAACCGCAATAATAATAAAAATAAACGGCTTTAAAATAAAAGTACTCTAACCTGGTAATCACTAGGGCTTTCTCTCCATGGACAACTGTTATCGTTGCTAGGTTACAGTAAAAACAGACGTAAAATGTGACAGTCGCAAAGCTTGTGGCCGTTTTACGACAACGTCGTTCATATGAACGTGGCATTTAATTATAATTGTGATAGAGGAAGGGGTGGCTCGCTAGCTTACTGAGTTATCAATCTGTGTCGCACAGGGTTCCGGGGGTTAATCAAATTCGTACCTGTACTTTGTATGTGCATATATGTGTATACTGTACATGTCCTCTGTTATGAACTGATATTTTGCTCAGGATGTACTCGTGGCTGGTACCGTTTACTGCCTCGGATATGTTAATCTGCGGTTAGAAGACGGATAGAAATAACATTTTGTATCAGATTTTGGCGTTTTGATTTTATCTAAACAAAAGAGATTTTGATATATCTTTATGATATACCTACGTATCAGAGCCCTTTGTACCCAGAATTACATATGTAAGTTAGATATGCCTGTAATAACAATAATAATAATAATAATTATTATTATTATTGTTGTTGTTGTTGTTGTTGTTGTTCTTGCTATTATTATCATCATTATTAGTGTCCATAGTTCCTGGGATAGGTGCTGGACTTCCCGTGACCCTGAACAGGACAAGTGGTTACAGAAAATGGGTGGGTGAATAACAACAACAACAATAATAACAGCCATAATAATAATAAAAATTGTTATGGAGTATTCTCCAGTAAGGTGAACTCATGCATCTCCATCCTTGACTATGACAAATTCTTCCACCAGATGGCGGCAGACGTGCCCAACATTTAAGAGCAGGGCCCTTTACCGCCCTGAGGGGCACGTGGCTTGTAGCTTTTCACAGGAACATGGATGATCAGGGAGTACACTGCAGGTTATGCTTTCAAAGTGAAGTAAAATCAAGCACAACTGGAGTGTGCCAGTCCAAGTCCACACCACCCTCTATGGCAATATGTACTTGATAAGAAAAGTGACTCATGCAGGAGAGACAATTTGTGCTAATATCCTTGCAAAGGTCACAGAGTCAGGCTGGGCTTGTCAGAGATAAGGCTCTCCAGTCTGTGGTCTGCTTTGTTCCACAATAATATGTTCTCAGGGTGCAGCAATAATTGTATGCACATTATAGACGCTGCACAGCTGTGACCAATTAAGCAACTTTAATGCAAAATTATTTAATGCGTGACAGAGAATGGTTTTAAAGATCATAATGGAATTTTCCAAACAGACAATTTGCATATGCAAAGAGGATCAGATGCTGTCCTATAATGGACAATGAATATGAGCAGGGGTTGTAGCCAGCAAGAGGCCACCGAGGGCCGGAACAATGTAATTTTTAAGAGCTTAAAATAAAATTTGAAGCTAAATATTCATCTGAATAAAAAAACAGCACCTGAAAATGTCTCTGAACCAAGTTCATTCTCAATTCAGATTAAATGTGATATTAATAGTGACTGCTGTGTGCGTGTGTAAGAGAGAGCCATAATATTCAGTTTCTGCATAACAGAAGAGGCGTGACTCGTGAGCCACACAAGCGCCCTTCAGTGGAAGTGGTTAGAATTCACATTGTGTGCATGTGATCGTGCAGCATTGTGAGGGAGGGTGTACAGGCAGCGTATAGTTTGGTAAGACAAAACAGTGATCATTATCTGTAAACAACGTTCCAAAACAGCAGTCTGCTATGGCGTCTGGAGTATAGATAACTGCTTGAAATATGTTAAATATAAGTGTAGGCTGGGCTTCTCTTGCCATGCTAAATTTTGGGTATCTTTCATATTATGATAAATGGGCTAGATTAGGCTAAATAACCTTTCATATCATTAATTAAAAAAATAATAAAAAGCTACAAATCTTATGAATGGGATGGTATCAATAACAGTATCCATATAAACATTTCAAAGCCAAATTTGGATATCAAAACAAGTGTATTTGAACTTGTAATTGTGTATTAATATCAAGCATTCCTCTTATATTCTTATCTTTATATATGGTTACAAATAACTTTAAATTACATGCTTCATGCCCATAATATTTTACTGCTCTGTAATGTTCTTATTACATAGACCTAAATTCATCCACCAAGGCACACTGTAGGGAGGGGGTAGTAGAGTATGTTTCTGCTCTCTCCTCACCCAGAAGGGTAAAATGACTCTTACTTTTGGCACATGCATGATGTATGGTGTATTTTTTCCTGATTTTCAACACCAATAAAAATGTTTCTTGCAAATAGAAATAGGCCCTTTGTATCTATGCGTGACTCACGAGACCCACCAACCACAACCCCAACACCTCACGGGATCCGACCACACTATGTTTTCAACCCTGAATATGAGGCTTTTGATATGTCAGAGCCCCTGGAAGTTGGCCTCTCTTACACAGATCTGACGTGACTGTTATGGCAGGGCATCACGAAAGAGGGAAAAATGGGACGATCCAGGGGGCGGCTCATAGCAAACAGGACTTATTAACTGCCTTCTGACACCTTTCTATCATAACCACCAGTTTTTCAGCAATTTGTGCCACAGTGGCTAGCAGAAAGCAGCTGGCACAGTAGCAGGGATCGGAGTGTACAAGCTGGCCTTCGCTCCCCGTGCTCATCTATGAGCCTTTGGGCTTCCGTGACACAGTCGCCTATTTACTGGTTGGCCGTTCTTGGACCACTTTTAGTAAACGCTGAAACACATGCTCTGAATTTCTCAAAGAGAAGTGTTATATATAAACAGAAAGTCACTATGACAAATAATAAGGTTACTATGGCTAGTCTCAATAAAATCCCCCTTCTGGCAGACAGTAATGCATTACTAATTAGTGTGTGGCTGTGTGCTGGATTTAATTCATTAAAATCTGATTTCCTCTGAACCACAGACTCATAGGCTTTATACTGAACAGTTCTTTGGACATACCTCTTGTGAAAAACACAGGAAAAAAGTAATTAAAAGAGTGGGTGTCATAATGAATTTAGCTAAATGTGGTGTCTCAAAAAACACTCTTTCTATTTATATGAAACTTCCACAAAACTGTTCATTTGAATCAAAGCAATTTAGAAAATAGTTATAGAGAAATTGATTCAGATATCATGACAGCCATGTTCTCTGAGTAGAAATCATTTATCTCTATATGTTACAAAGCTGGGAATCAGGGAACAGATTCTTCTGTAAACTTTATTGATTTATCATCATATTGACAATTATCCAGTTCTCCTTTCCATGTCTTCCATATCACATATCCATAAACACCACATTTCAAGTGCAGTAGTATTCACACTCCACGTGCTTCATATTCAGAGGTGCTCAGCGGTTTAATGGAATTGGTCAGACAGTCACTGGTTGACAGCTTACCTGTGTGTGTGCAGAGATGTGGTCAGGCTCTCCGTCTCATAGTCCCAGAAAGCTTCACTTTTGGCAGCTCACCAAAGACAAACGAGGCGGCTGGAATAGAGCCCCGCCTGTCTCAATTTCCCTCCATTTGCTCTAATGTTTGGTCGTTTTCCAAAATCCATACAATAACATTTCTTATCTGCACTACTCAGTGTCATAAATGTATTCAGACAGTTCAAGTGGATAATATCTTATACCAGCCTACGTAACAATATTAAAAAACAGTGAATCAACCAGACGGGACAGGGTGTGTAGCGTAAGAGAAAAAGGCAGTGTGGTGTTGAATTGTCTTCACTAGTAGCTGTGGTGTACAGGGATCATCTCTGGCAGTAGACCCTGGGCTTCCCCTGACTTCCTCTCTGACCAGTCACTGCACTTTACACTTATACTGAACTCAAACAGGCCTCGGCTTTAAATATTTTTAAAGTTAAATAAAAGTTATCTGCATGTCTTTCCCTTTTTGATGTTATCCCTTACATTAAAGCATTTTTAATAATCTGCTCCACTTCAAATCAGCAAATAATACTTGCGCCCCATTAACCCCAATCCACAGCAGTCTGCTAGCCTAAGCATTAACATAAAAAGTCTACTTATTCCAGGGGTTGCCAAATCCCACGCATCTGGTGTGACACTCACACTTTCAGAAATCTTACAGCAAATCTATATGATTCCATTAAAAACATAAAATTAGCTACATCAAAAGCATTGGGGTAATTCACAAACCCTATAGACTATGTAGGTGATTAATTAATTGTGATTGTCATTGTTGACATACCACAGCACACAGTGTGCAACTACAAAATGTGTCCTCTGCATTTAACCGATGTGACATTGTGACACAGCAGGGGGCAACTACATGAGCACCTGGGGAGCAGCACTTTGGGACGGTATCTTGCTCAGGATACCTCAGCGGTACTTGCGGGTTGGGGACTCGAAGTGGCAATTATTTGATTACATGGTTGCGTCGCACCTCCCTGCCACTGTACGAGGCAATAAAACTCTTACATACATATAAATGTGTGTGTCTTGAATTGAAAGTTTCACTCCAGCCAGTTGACCAAAGTTGGCAAACCAGTTATTACTAGTTTCTAAACAATCAGTACTGTGCTGTACACTTTGCATATCAAATTGCTTTGTCATTTTTTCACATCCTGCCTAACAACTAATCACTCCCAGCTGGCTTTCATTAGCTCCCTCGGTTGTCTAGTATATACGTGCCTCCCAGTCCTGTGTTCCCCAGTCCAGTCATTAATGTCGCTCCTCCTGTCAGCCTGTGTCCAACCCAGTTCTAGCCATCCTGTTTTGATCCCTCACAACCTTGTTAATTTCCAGTTCCTGTTTTAAGTTAAACCTCTTTAGTTTCACCAAATGCCAGCCCTCAAGCTGTTCGTCCCACACGTCATGACACATTTCCTATCTAGAACTTTTTATGTAATCATCTAAACTATGCCCCTGCATGTGCAAAGTTACTAGTGTATGCACTACACTTTGGGCTCAAAGGATTCCACAGATAGCTGCCGTGAGCCATTATACAGCCAAAGCAGGGCTCTAGAGTGCGACCTAATTGCTCAATGGTGTGACTAGCCGTTCAGCGGGGGGGGAGTCTCCACTACTCTGAAAGTCTCCCTGTGGTTCAAACAATAGCCACACATTAGGCCCATATCGTGGTCTAAACCAATCAGAGATAGTGAAGGGCGGGGGCCCCCTCTGATTGGCCGTGGTCAAGATATTCCTGTACGTTTGAAAGTGCGTGTGCTGCAGTCAGACAGAGAGAGGTGAGTAGCCCTGCAAAGCCATAGATCCCAGTATTTCTTTTTTTTTTTCAAAAAATATCCACCTATCCATCCATCCATCCCTTTTCTGCCATCAGGGTTCTGGTCATGGGGGCAACAGTCTAAGCAGAGACGCCCAGATCACCAGCCACCTCCTCGAGCTCCCATGCGGAATACCAAGGCATTCCCAGGCCATCCAAGAGATATAATCTCTCCAGTGTATCCTGGGTCTGCCCCGGAGGCCTCCTGACAGTAGAACGTGCCCGGAATGCCTCCCCTGGGAGCAGTCCAGGAGGCATCCTAGATAGATGCCCGAACCACCTCAACTGGCTCCTTTCGATGCAGAGAAACAGCTGCTCTATTTGGGCTCCTCCTGAATGCCCAAGTTCCTCACCCTATCTCTATAGCTGCACTCAGACCATGACAGAAGGGTACAGAACTTTACCATAACAGAACGGTACAGTATCTGCATTAATGCTCTGATCCATCTGTCGATCTCCCGCTCCCATCTTCCCTCACTTATGAATAAGGCCCCAAGATACTTAAACCCCTCTGCTTGAGACAATAACTCTTCCTCCACCAAGAGCAATCCACCTTTTTTCGGTCAAGAGCCACACCCGGCTGCCTCACACTCATGTGCAAACTGGCCCAGTATATGCTGTAGGTCACAGCCTGACAACACCAGCAGGATTGCATAATCTGCAAAGATCAAAGATGTAATCCTGAGCTGCCTGGTACGAACCCCTTCGCTATACCTATAAATTCTCTCCATAAAAGTTACGAACAGAATCAGTGACAAGGGGCAGTCCTGGTGGAGTCCAACACCCACTGTGAACAAGTTTGACTTACTGCTGGCAATGTGAACCTGATGGCCCACAACAATGGACCCCGTACCCATATTCCTGAAGCACCATCACCACAGGACCCCCCAAGTGACACAATTGTATGCCTTTTCCAAGTCCACAAAACAGATGTAGACTGGTTGGGCAAACTCCCATGAACCCTCCAGTATCCAGTTCAGAGCTGGTCAGAGATGTTCCTCGACCAGGACAGAATCTGCATCATTCCTCCTGGTCCCCTTTCTTAAAGATTTTTCTTAAAGACAGACTGCCAATCCAAAGGCACCATCCCCAACATCCACACATGTTGAAGAGGCATGTCAGCCAAGACAACCCAACAACATCAAAAGCTTTCAATAGCTCAGGATGAATCATGGCATCTTCCCCCAGGTGATGATCAATTGACTAAACATCAACCAAATGTTGATGTGACCAAAACATCTGGGCACAGATCTGATCACATGATTACAAAATCAAGTTCCAAGTTTCACTGTCATTACCCACCTCATTGTTAAAGTTCCCCAGCAAAACAATGGAGTCCACAGTAGGGGCACCTTTTAACACCCTCTTTAAGGTCTACAAGAAGGTCAGATACTCTTGACTGGTGATTGGCACGTACATATAGACAACAGTCAGAGCCCGTCCTTTGACTCAAAGTCACAGGGAGGTGACCCTCTTCTTAACCAAGGTGAACTCCAATGAATTGGCACTGAACTGGGGGGCTATACGTAGACTCACCCCTGCCCGGCGCCTCTCCCCATGGGCGACATCCAGAGCGGAATAGAATCAAGCCCCTCTCCAGGAGTTTGGTTCCAGATTCCAAGCCGTATTCTGCGGTGAACCAAAGTATATCACGTCAGTATTTTTCTACCTGGGTTTTATTGAACCAGTATCAGAAAGTTTTCACTAGTGGAGTCTTTAAGCACTTATACTGCTCTCGCTAAGGGCGTCTGGCAAATGCTACATATGTAAATAACTTCCATGTACCTAAAACCATTTTTGGTAGCCAATGATTGGTCTATCGAGGACTCTGCCTTCGACTGCCACCCGATGTACATTGCACTGGAAACCAACAGCTCCCCCTACAGGTGCTGGGCCATCTCTAAAGCTGTAGCATCAAGATCAGTCATAAAAGAGTTTCCAAAAGATTTGGGATGTTGTGTAAAATCTAAATAAAAACAGAATAAAATCATATAAACCAATATTTAATTAAAATTAGAACAAAGACAAACTATCAAATGTTGAAACTGAGAAATTTTGTTTTTTGACAAATGTATGCTCAATTTGAATTTGATGCCAGCAAGACGTTTCAAAAATGTTGAGACAGGGGCAACAAGAGATTGGAAATACTGCAAAGATTTTCAGAATTCCATCATCTATGATACATAATATCATAATATCTTGATTCAGAGAATCTTAAGAAATCTTCGGCAAGGGACAGGGCCGAAAACCAACACTGAATACCTATCTTCAGGCGGCACTGCATTAAAACGGATACGATTCTGTAGTGGAAATCACTGCATGGGCTCAGGAACACTTGCCACTGTAAACCACTGTCTGTGAACTCAGTTTGTCGCTGCATCAATAAATGCAGGATGAAACTCTACATGCAAAGAAGAAACCCTATCTAAACACAATCCAGAAATGCGGCTGACTTCTCTGGGTCCAAGCTCATTTAAGATGGATTGAGGCAAAAAGGAAAACTGTGCTGTTGTCTGACTGTCATGCCCTGCCCAACTGCTCCTCCTGTGTGCCACGCCCCCTCGTTTCCCTCGTGCGAATCCTCCCGTCCTCAGCTATTTCGTGTCTGCAGTCCGCGTTTCAGTGTATTTAGTCCGCCCTAGTCCTGTCTCCCCTGTCGGTCGATGTCTGTGGACGCTCGCGTCACGTTGGTTCCCGTTTGTGCCTTGTCTTCGCCCTGATTACCCCAATAAACGCCCTCTGGAAGGGTTCAAACACACAGCTGCATCCATGGGTCGTAAATCCCGCACCCGGCGTGACATTGACGAACCAAAATTTCAAATTCTTTCTGGAAATCATGGACACTGCGTCCTCTGGGCTAAAGAGGAGAGGGACCATCCAGCTTGTTATCGGCAGACAGCTCAAAAGCTGGCAGCCGTGATGTATGGGGGTGCATTAGTGCCCATGGTTTGGGTAGCTTGCACATCTGGGAAGGCACCATTAATGCTGAATGATTTATTCAGGCTTTGGAGCAACATACTCTGCCATCCAGACAACATCTTTTTCAGAGAAGGCCTTTTGTATCTCAGCAAGACAATATAAAATTGCATTATACCCGTATTACAACAGCATGGCTCCATAGTAGAAGAGTCTGGGCTCAAGACTGGCCTGCCTGCACTCCAGACCTGTCACCTACTGAAAAC
Source organism: Petrocephalus zakoni (assembly GCA_026774425.1). Taxonomy (NCBI): domain Eukaryota; kingdom Metazoa; phylum Chordata; class Actinopteri; order Osteoglossiformes; family Mormyridae; genus Petrocephalus; species Petrocephalus zakoni. Next base: position 8,064,159 of record JAODKN010000001.1, on the reverse strand, counting down.
ATTTGGTGCAACATGAAACAAAAAATATGTCAAAGGAGACCCTGAACTGTTGGGCAGCTCAAATCCTATATCAGGAAAGGAAGGGACAACATTTCACTTTCAGAACTCCATCAGCCGGTCTCCTCAGTTCCCAAACATTTACACAGAGTTGTTGAAAGAAGAGGTGACGCAGCACAGCGGTAAACATGCCCCTGTCCCAACTTTTTTTTTAATGTGTTGCTGGCAATTCAAATTGAGCATAGATTTGTCATAAAACAATAAATTTTGTTTTTGTTCTATTTTCAATTACGATCTGTAAATCATTGCATTCTGTTTTTTTTTACATTGTACAAAGGGTCCCAAGTTTTTGGAAATGGGGTTGTAGTTTTCGTCAGTAAGAGCTCTCTAAGTAATAAAAATACCAAAAACTTTTCCTGCACAACACGGGGAGTCCTCATTACCAAAGAAAGGGGAAAAAACACGTTGTGAGATCTCTCTCCCCTGGCCTGGGGCCTGTATCATTCTTACTAAACGGGGTAATGTCAGATTTAATGTACGCAGTCTGGGCTGAACCCAAGTGAAGGAAGAGAAAGTCCAGTTAAACTGCTACGTGTCACCTTTATATACAAAAAAACTCAAAACAGCTGCTATCAAGCATTGGTAAGCAGTAATTTGATTCAATTCACATGCATATTCCAAAGAGCTTCTGAAGCCAATTTAATTTAAGTCAACTTCTTTACTATTTCTGGTGTCTGGAAAAGTACAGAATCTTTCCATGGCAAGAGAAAAATATTAATAATAAATAAATAAATAAATAAATAAATAATACAATTACTTTGTTTAGGTGGCTTGTCCACATCTTCCAGACTGCAATTATTTGCATGTGTTTCTCTACCTGCCATGTTAACAGTATCTACCCTATTTTAATTGGCTCATTTAATTGGATATATATTTTAAAATCTGTTACTTTTATTAATGTAAACAATACTCGAGTCGCTGTACGATGCTGCATGCACCGACAATTGACCGATAAAAACCTAAATGACTTTTCCTACTCTTGGCAAGGAAAAGGCGATAAACTTGCAGATGCTGGTGAGGTGCCCGGTTCCCGGCAATGCGAGGGCTTGTTTTGATTTCGCCCAATCAGATGAGAAGGCAGCCAAAAAAAAAAACCCCATGCTCTGACGTCCGGCCTGGCGGGACTCTGTTATCTTTGTGGAATAGCCACTGTTGTTAAAGGACTGTTTATTCTACTATGCCCACCTATCCGTCTTCCAGAGTATTCTCATAAGTGTTCTCTCAGGGTTAGAAGTGTAAACACACAAAACATTTTAGGACATTACGTGCACACTCATATATATTGTTTTCTCAGTCATATTATATATATAACAATTTCTCAAGCAATGAAACTCACAACACTCACTGTAGTATTTTACCAGTCTGATTATTTACTATCAAGAAGACAGTGATCATTAAAATGAGCCTTGGCTGTGTAGAGAGGGCTGTTTTTCAGCAAAATGCACAAAGGGGACTTTTTTATAATGTGATTACAATGACTCGCACATGGCCGTAAGAGCAGACAATCACAATCCAGACATGAGCGTGAAACCTGTGAAGTCACACAGCAAAGCTCTCACATTCTCCAGGACCTCTGTGAATTCAGCTGTTTAATTCATTGTTTGTTCTTCACAGTAATTGAATAACAATAAAGTCTTATATTAGCTCACAATTGTCCTTCAGCTCTGTTGTGCATTGCTAAGTAACTATCCTGAATATATTTCTGCATCTGGAATTCACATGGTTGCAGTCTGTTGTAACACCGAAAACTTGGAACACACCATAACCTGCGAAGCCTGTGAAGTCAGTGGATAATGAGCCCTGTCTGGCTGTTCTGATGCACACTGCTCAGATGTTCACTGTATCCAAAGCAGGCCAGACAGTGAGGCTCAGGAACACCGTCACACAGCTCCTGCGGCAGTTACGGCCCCCACACCGGACTCTTTACTCTGCACAGGAGATCTTAAAGGAGCAGCTGGGAAGATGCTTATTGTGTCAATGTTTATATGTTCCTGAGACTCGCTGTAGGTATGTATAATGTTGCATGAGGGATCAAGGTTTTCACTTTTACTCAACTTTAAATGTGATCTGTGGGAAACTAGTTTTCCTTCTCTTATGTAAAAACAAGCCTTCTGCCCCTGGGAAATATAACATCTGACGTCATTGTGAGGTGGACTATTCAGGCCTATCCAAGGCCTTTGTTTTTAATTCTGCCCGCTTAAAATGCTGCACTCTGTTGCGGATAGGCCTTTAATTGGCTTCATATTAAAACATACTTCTTCTGCTCTCCAGCTTCTTGTTATGAAAACATTATTGTATTATTAACCCTTTTGCTTACCGCTAAGTGTGTTGTCTGTTATTTTTTCCAAATATGTAATCTGTCCTTTTAGCGGAATGCAGTGATAGATGCCCTTGTCTGAGAAAGCAGAATATTTACTGATTTAGTTACCACATCCACATTGTGCTGGAAAAACCACGTAATTGCTTTCCTATCGTGCCACGACGGTCTTTCTGCGTTGGCAACGGCTGACGTCAAAATGGCCATAGAACGGCTGCTCCTTTAAGAAATGTGGCCAGAGTTCTTCTCCTGTTTCCATTTGCCAAGTGCACTTCTCCAGTTTCTGTCAAAGAATCGGCCGCGAGACTGTTGTGCTTCTTTTAAACTGCCTACTTCAAAACTCATCCTATTAATTAAGCAAGTGGCATAACCTGCCTGTCAGCTGTGTCTGGCGATTGTTCTCGCGAACGTACACCCTGCCCAGGGCCGCTGTGCGCCTCGCGTTTCATGGGCAGGGCACGGGAAAAGCACCCGTACATCTCTGGGATTAATCCTGTCGCGGCCGATAAAGGGCCTGTCCGTGGATGCGCCGTTCACGCGGATTTTATAAGCAGCACATCTGAGTGTAGTTAACGGCGGAGGTGTCCCACGTAAATATTTATACGTCTACACATGTATCATTTGGACATTTTATTTCAACTTATATATGATCATTTAATTGTATACCTCATGCTACTATCTGCACTAAATCAAATCATCTATGCTTTTCGTGGTTCTGATTCTGATGTTAATTCTGATTACAGATGCCCCAAGTGCGATTATGCACTATGATCATACGCTCATTGGCAGCAGGGTGATGCATCTCAGGGTCTGATCTTTCTCCTCGGGAGTGACACCTGCTGGGCATCAGCGGTGCAGCACTTCACTGAAGTATGGGCAGGCTGGGGGTCGCGTTCGACAGCGGAACAGATAGAAACAGCTGCCTAGATGGGAATAATATGCGGAAATCCTGCCCCAGTGTGATCGGCAGAGAGAAGAGCCACAGAATGAGGGAGAAAGGCCCCTGGGGCCGTGTGGAGACTTTTCTCGAATTTAAGATCTTTAACGCTGGTAAACATGACATCACAAAATGAGATATGAACACCAGGGTTAATGTCGGGACTGTTTCTGAAGTCTTAGTATTAGTCATGGATGATCTCATAAGAAGGAATGATCATATCATACGTTTCTCCAGCTGCATTCACGCCCCCCATGTCTGACGCTAATGGACATCTTATGACAGTGATTTGCTGTCCCGTTTAAATGTTAATGGGGCCGCATGAATGTCAGAGTCCCCAGCTGGAAATGTCAGCCGCTTCCTCTAAAATTCAATTTGACCAAAAAAAAAAAGACAAAAAAGCTTCAGGCATTCACTTCAGGTTTAAAAAAAATGCATATTTAAATAAGCTGTTGTTTTCGCGCTGTTGCCTAATCAGTCTGCGGGCGTGAAACCTGTCTAACAGACTAATGTTTCTGTGAAATATTACAAAACTATCTTCTGAGCTGAAAGAGAAACTCTGCTACGGCTTGAGAAAATATATGAACAATAGGCCTGCTGAAAATGATTTCTTTGTGTAAAGAAAGATTATCTTTACACAAAGGCAGTGCTTGAGATAATAATGGTTTCCAGATAAATCCGGCATGGTTTCTTTTGCTTGGGGAAAGGTCTCTTCTGTGAGGGCTCTGACGGAGGTCTGCACAAGGTCCACTCCCGTGTATGAAACTCCCTTGCTCCCGTTTCGGCCTCGCTGGCTACTTCAGTGCATCGCCTGGATGCCGCCTAGTGGCATCCTGCCTGGTTCCTCCCAAGGCGTGACTGACTCCCTCAGGCTACTCTGGCCTTGCCGAGATTCCAGGCATTCTGTGGGCTACTTCCTATTCCACTTTTTACTACCAGCCCACACCGAGTTCTCTTTTTTCCTCTCCAAGTGTGAAAATAGCAACCACTTCAAATGATTTGCGAAACACATTGTAATGTCCTCATGTGCCGAGGCACATTCACAACTAAGGAAATTAATTAATTAATTAGCACAAAACAGTGCAAAAACGACAGTCAGAAGACAGCTGTTTATGTGAATGCATAAAAAGATTCAGCTTTTTCTTCCGTCTTTTTGCAGTTGTAGCTGTGAGAGCGTGAGAACTTTGATTTTATTGGGGCTTGGTTGAGGTATATGGAACAGGGCCGTGGCGGGACATTCTGTGTAGTTCAGTCATTAGAAACATATACTGTTTGGAATCATGTTTTTCCCACTGATTTCGTTTGTGGAACTGGCCGTTCTTGCTATTACTAACATTTGAAAACGTTATCTTTATGGGAATACATCTGGTTTAATGCTTATCAGCCAATCAATCCATCCACCAATCAAATTTCAGTTTTCCAGTTCAATCACAGGTTATAAATGTCACAGTTTTACAGTTCACTCTCAGATGATTGAATCCCAGTGTTGTAGTTCAGTCACGTCACTGAATCAGACACACACTTTCCATTAGCTACCTTATTCTTTAAAACATTTCATTAATTTAATGCGTTGCTGGTCCAGGGCTCAGGCCCAGACAGACTCTGGGCTTACAACGACCCTGTTTGTAGGGTTAAAATCCCATCCTCTGAGCTCTCGCCTCACTGCAGATCATCAGCTGGCATCAGGTCTATAATCTCTAATTGATTTTCCGACTCACATCTATGTAGCCTTTTGTCCGCTGACTGTTCTGGTTTCTGTCACTCCATCTGCCCCCATAAGCACCATAGCTGTAACTCATAATTTTATGTAAGTGTGGAATGACAATAAAGCAAGGAATCAATTAAATTATACATACAGGCTCAAATATATACATACACCTATGGGCTGATATTTGTTCCAGTAGAATCTGAATCTGAATCATGCGTATTTGAGTCTGAATTGCACAATGTGAATAATGCATTGCTCTGTACTTACAAATTCACTTCTCCCAATTCAATTTCAACTCTCACAATTCAATTTCAAATTATTGAGACGTGCAATCCGGAAAAGTAGTCAACCACAACTCACTTCCACGTTTGCGACAGTTCTGCAGATTGCGGTAAAGTGGAACGTTTGTCTGGGAGAAAACGTGCAAACTGTCAGCACCCGGTGCACTCTCAAGCCCCATTCGCAATGGTAGATGTAGCCGTGTATTTACTGTCAATTATAATCTTGCCTGTATAATACTTCTGAAAAATACTGCAGTTCATATACGTGTATATATAAATACAGTGGATATAATGGGATGATCATTATGACCAATTTTTTTTTGTCTTGGGCAGATAATCTAATTAACATTTGTATATTTCTACATGTAATAAAACTGACAACCTCGCTATTTACTGAATTTTATGGACTCATTCAAAATACAGTACAGCTGTTTCAAATGCTTTTCAAATTACGCAATTTTTGCCGTTCATTGCCTTCTGGTAACCCGTCTGCATCTGCCATGGGTAGCTACCTGGCACCTTCAGAAACGGGCCAACGAAGTGCAGCAGCCAAACTACAATAAGTGATATTTTATGTATTATAGCGTATCTGAATTATACACAGTATACAGTACAGTACAAGTTACATTACTGAACTGTGTATAGTTCAGATAAGCGTTATATAGTGCAGTACAGTACAGAAAATGCAGCTCATTGTTGTTTTGTTGCTGCATCTCGTTGGCTCGTTTTTGCCACTCAGAAGCTTTGATGAATCTATTTGTTACTGAGAGAAAATTACTTTCTTCCGGTCATGTTTTCTGTGCACGCAGCATTAGCCTCAGGTAGCTAGCCAGAAGCAGACAGGTTACCGCCAGGCAGAGTAGGGCATTCAAAGTAAAAAAAAAAAAAAAAACATAGTTTTAATTTTTTCCGTATGCTGCCAAGTGTATGAAATGGAGACTGAACAGTCAGAATATAATTAAAATATAATTAATATTTTGAATAAATAATGTCACCTACAACTATTCATACGCTTATTTTAAGGTACAGACGTGTGGTTTGTAGTAAGGAGAACAGTTTGGCCCATGTACATTACGATGTAATAATTATTATTACACCAGACATCTCACACACGTTTAGAGAATTACAGTAAGGCACAGTAAAGCGGATCCCGGTTACGTCTGCCAAAAGCAGAATTGCTAACTACCCCAGAGCATGATGCTACCACCACCACCATGCATACTCTTGGCAAACATACCTCTTGGCACTGTGGCCAAATATCTCAATCTTCGTCTCGTCTGACCATAAAACTTTTCTCCAGAAGGCATTTGGCTAGTCCATGTGCGCAGCTGCAAATTTTAGTCAAGCTTGAAGGTGTCGATTTTGGAGTAGGGGCTTCATTCTTGGTCAGCACCCTCTCAGTCCATGGCGATGTAAAACTCGCTTCACTGTGGACAGTAACACTGGTGTTCCAGCAGTTTGCAGTTCATGGAAGGCTTGAGCCTTGGTGGTTCCTGGGTGGTTCCTGAACATCCCAACCAATTTCCTTTAATCTGAGGGTGACAGTTGGGGTTTTCTTCCAGACCTTGGCAAAGTGGTGACTCATCCGAATAACTTCTTATTACAATTCTTCTTCTTAATTCTTGACTGAGTTCTTTGAGAGAAACTACCAGCTGCAGTCAACCATGATCACTAACAAGAAGTTAATAGGCCCTGTCCTTGTTAAGTTAAAAGACATCCTAGAACCTTCAGCACCATTCATTAAAAGATTTAGGTGAATATATATATGCACATATATATATTTGAGACTGTATGTGTAATTTTGACCCTGTGTGGATTGTAGAAAATCCAAAATGAATTCAAACTTATGCACCAATTCTTACAAACATATGCAATACAATTCTTATTTTTAAAAATCATTGAAGATGTATGTTGTACAATCATTCCACCCTAGGAATAGAACAGTAAAATTAATCATTAAGGGCCGGTTTCCCAGACAAGGATTAAGCCTAGTCCTGGACTAAACTGGAATTTTGTATGGGGATTCTCCATGTTTAGTCCAG
>JAODKN010000001.1:8040754-8055052 GCA_026774425.1 Petrocephalus zakoni | reverse complement strand
GGGGGGGGCAGCAAGTATAATTCACAAATTTTCACATTCTAGCGGATTGTCCGCCTATAACCCTCGGGAATGTGAAGGGGTGACTGTAGTTCCTAACTACCTTTCTCAGAATGAGAGCCTGATCACAGAGGGTCAAGCCGCCTTCGTCCCCCCACTGGAGTGATTAGCCGCGAAACACCTTCGAATCGGAACCTGCTCATTTCTGCGTAGAATCGTGCTGATTCTGAGTCTCACTTCAGGCTGTTTACGTTGCATATTTGACGAGCTCTATGAACAATACCAACATTTGCGGCACATAAACAGTCATGAAGGCTCTAATTATTTTCATATGTTCGCATGCATAATAGCCTTTGCCAGTTGTACTGAGGCACTTCCTAGATAAACACTGAGAAAACATATTATTTAACTGCCCGTCATTTTCAGAGCAGACACAATGCAGACTAATGCCATAATGATGTTCCTAATCCCCTGTACGCTTTCACAGTATTCTGTGGCACTTCCAGCTGGTTAGAGCTGCATCACGACTGATTAAACTCTCCTTGCATGTTTCTGTCCACAAGCCAAGGGAAGCCGCAGCGCTCAGTGAATCAATACAACTGTCTCAAACATGCTTGGCAACCTTGGCAGCCTTTGTAATATTATTTGCCTTTATCTGTCATTTCCAGACATTTTTCATTTGCATCTCTTTGAATCAGGAGACGGGCCTGCAGCCCAGCCTGAGTGCTTGTCCACATTCATCAGGAGAGGTACATTCAATCATTTCTTGAAAATCTCCATTTATAACATGTTACAGTTTCACTGATCACAGTATGTTATGATAGTGAAAAACTTTGATCTTTGGGTTGGGTACAGATATTGTTTTTAAGAAAAAAGAACAACGTGATTCAACGGGACCTTGTTCTGCAGATAGTCACATGGCCGCCAGGATCAGAGCTCCATGCTCATCATAACATAAGGTTATCGTGAGCACATGTGAATCCCATAGGCATCTCCTTTGGCCCACACATACTGTATTATAGGGTATATAGTCACCTGGAGCCATATTACAGAAAGTTCTTAACATCCTATGTTAACTATTTAGTAACCATGGTTACTAGGGTTAGGACTTGATTTTGGAAAAAAAACTGTTACAGATGAGCAGTTGCTAAACCTGTCCCCATGTTTCTATCCCAACTTAAGATAGGAAAAGTGCATTACACAGGCTTCCTAAGTCCCGCAAGTCTTAAATAAACTCTCATAACCTTAGGATAATCGTTAAGCTCCCCCAACTTTCACTGGCTACCACATAGTGTTAGCTGTAGCTTCATTTATTTAATCTGCATTGCTGACCATAGCAAAGTGTGGCTAACTGTGGCCGAGTATAGCCTTTACAACCAACGATATGTCAACAGGCAGAGCATATTTACTGAGAGACTTATGACAGACTCTAATGATGTGTAGCAGTTTGATCACATAATGCTTATTAGTCATTACAGGCTACCACACCCTATGATCCCGCAGATAGCCGAGAAGTTACAACCAGTTTCAGAGAGGCAGACCGGGGCGGCATGGGTCTCACCTGTTTTTGATGCAACTGACAAATCTCTTTATTTTTTATTTTTTTGCTAAAGGAGATTTTCTGAGTGAAGTGGCCGACATATAGGTCACACAGTTTAACCAAGGTGGCAACAGCGATTTGTTACTTGGCTATTTAGTACACACAGCTTCTCGCGACAGTCAAGGATGCTTTCTGCCACAACTATGCCTGGTGTAACTGACATAAAACGTAACTGACATAAAAGTTCGATTAATAGACACTTTATTTATCCCAAAGGATATGTTCAGTCCTTCATGCCAGCAGCCTAAGGATGCCAGTGTTTTCTGCTCTACCAATGGACCTTATAAAGATGTCTGGATTCTTGAGAATGGATGTTGGATTGCGTATTTAGGATTTCCTAACGACATAATATAGGATTCCTAATGTTATTTAAGATTTGCTTCTGTGATACCAAACTGGGAAAAATTCTCTTATACTTATGCTATCTTAATTTAAGACGTATAATACAGCTCCTACTTACCTATATTGGGTGGGGGGGGGGGTGAGTAGGGAGGATTTATGTTTTGTTGACTGCAATTCAGTACTGCTAATGTATGTAATATTATGGTATTGTTTTGATATTTTGACATTTCTTTCTTACATATGAAGGACGCAAAGAAATTATATCAATTTTAATGTTCGCAAATGACTTAATTAATGGCGTATGCTTGACCATAGTGGTTTTTAATGAGTGTCATACAGTGCGACACTCAACCTCCACAGTTTTTTGCTGTTTTTGGAGTGGCTGCATTGGCCTTTCTGGGGCCTGGTCTGCAAGCAGCATCGTATGCCATCATGGACCTCCGGCCTTCAGACCTTCCCTTCACTCCTTCCCTTCCCCTCTTTCAAACTCACCTCACTTTTGTGACTCTGATCTGATCCCCAGATACAGGCCACATTGTAATTATGAAACAACGAGGTTCTTGGTTCACATCCCTATACGGTTCAGCTCTGAAACTTTGGCCCAGGACGTGAGGGTTCCCCACATATTTTGCTGGCCCACAAATCCATAGGACCACCAGGAGTAGGCAAAGCCTGGGTGGTTTCCAGGAATGTTTGGCTTACACATTTCAGACGGCTCTCTTGCCTGTATGAGCTGATGACTTTTTTTCCATGAGAAGCAGATCAATCTGTGACCTCTTTATCCCTAGTGTTCTACTTTATTTTCTCAGCTGATATCCATCAGTGCTGCTCTGGGGCAATTTTCACTGTCCAGCAGTGTTTTGTGTAACACCCACATAGTCATCTCAATGTTCCCTACACCCCCCCCTCCTTTTAATAATGAAGCATTTAAGAATTTTTATTTGATGCATACAGCCTCAGTTCATGAAACAAGAATCCCAGCTCATATAACGCTGAGAAAGCCTCAGTCTGATCATTGATCATTGATCTGTGCACAGTCAGTCCAGTGATGCTTGAACTATGTGTTCTCTGCTTTGGTAGTTCAGAGATCTTTAACTTTGATCAGTTAGTGTGCTTTTCAGTTGATTATTAGTGTATGAGTCCACATTTATAGGAGAAGTATGCATGCAGATCAAACAGCCCCATCACAGCAGACCTTATTTCCTCAGTGCTGCCCCAATCTCACATGTTTAAACACTTCCACCACCCTGATGAAGAGCATAATTACTCTTCGCCGAAGCATCTTGGCCGGGAGCCAGACAATCCGGTTCGCCTGACTTCCCATCTGAGGCCATAGCCGAGAGATTATCGAGGATTTTTGGCAAATTGGTTTACGAAGTGTGGCCTCCTTCAAACCTCAAAACATCAAAAGGCAGAGTTACATTGAAAAAGAGTTCGGCATAAAGCATACACACATATTTCAGGCACATGTTCGTGGTCAGACGTTTGCCTTGAATTCTTAATTATCCTCTTTGAAACAACAACAGACTGCTGTTTTTTGGCTTGTGGCTTTCACATTTTTAATTTTTGTTACACTCCTTTAATGCATATTTAAAGCTCCCTCCCGTTCTCCAGTGGCTTCCTGCACCGTTCGGCGATGACGAGAGGCCGCCTGCCCCACAACCTCTCCTCTGTCACGTTGCTCGTGAAGAGGAACACAATGCTGGCAGCTGCAGCTAGTTACACCTTTTTCGTGCTCAGGCCAAGAGGAACCTTTGGTTTTTCTTATCGTCCCAGTTTATTGCCAGGCCATTCAGCAAAGCACCCCACCCACTGACTCCCCTGTGACCCTCGTGCAGGTACCCCCCCTGGCGCCATGACCCGGTGACCCTGAGTGTGATTAGCCGCTAGCACACGTTGCCTGGGCCGTGATTCACTGTGCTGCCGGTACAGCTACCTGGTGGTTAGGGAGGGATCCCGGGCAGACGGGACCACTTCTGCATTTCCTGACCCAGTCTCGGACAACCGGATGCTCTGCGTGACGTTCCGCTTTGCTGGAGCACGTACAGATAGCGCTGCCCTGATCATATACGGATAAAGGAACCCTGAATATTAGCTTTACAATTTCAGTGGAAATGCGCTGCTCTATCGAGCACACACTGAAGCATGAATATGTGCACAGCCATAAAATGCACTGTTCTGTGCTGAGCTGAGGGCGGCTTGAATTTTAACTAAGTAGGAGGAGAGCGAAGAAGAATGAAGCAGCAGAGAAAATGGTGATTGCAAGCGGCTCCGCTGCGGCCTGGCTGCCCGTGAGCAGGGGCAGCAAAGCTCATTGCATGTTTCTAGGAGGAAACAGCAAGCTGATTTTTAGGAAATTCACATGATTTACACTACACTTACCATGCTTGGTGGTAAAATGCGGTTCCGGGACCAGGGACATTTGGTCCTCATTCATGGTCATGTCCTCATTCTCCAAAACTGACGTTTCTGCTTTTGTGCCAAAAAATCTGTGTGCGTCACACACAGGCTAGTAAATCTGAAATGATTTTAGTGATTCAAAAGTTAAACACTACTGTAAAGTACACACTAATTTGAGTCAAATTAACTAATTTCAGTTTGGCAATGAATTTTGCATGTACTGCATTGCTGAACTAATTGATCACATATGGTCGTAAGTGAATAATGTCAACAAGTTTCTTATTGCACTCAGTCATTTTCAGGTCAGACGCGAAATAGAAGCTTCCGGAACATCTTGATAGCAGCTTTGCTCTGCTAGCATGTGAAATACTGCAGATAGTCTGTTTGAGACTTATTGTTAGTCTGGGTTTTAGGGGGGCTGAACAGATAAATCAGAAAGGCTCGGGGTATGGCCACACTCTGCTGTCCCAGACACATTTTGCCATACTTCCATACTTGGCCATACTGAGCCATACTCGGCTATACTCAATCACACAGAGCCGTGTTCAGCCACGCTGAGCCACATTCAGTCACAATGAGCCATGCAGCTTGACTCGAGGCTCCATCCCAGCTGCCAGTCAGGCAAGCAACATGAGAAGACGGCCCAGCCAGTTTTTCACACGAGTATAAGCCAAGCACTTGGCAGCCTGACAGGCTTCTGGCGTGGCTCTCATGGGAAGACAGACTATCTGCTGCAGGGGGGTCGATACTTATTTTATAATAACATCATGTTTTAAAATCCATATATATATTGTTTTCTCAATTTTTTATCCTAGCTTTTTGTAGATGTACAACACACACTGTTACCAGAACCTCCACACCAGCAGCGGAAAATTCTGGACTCTGCTGCTGCCCCTGACGATCTACAGGCCACCACAGACCCCATTCAAAATCCACTCTGTTTGGGACACCATCCCAGAACCAAGTTTGACGTGCTTTTGCCTCTAGGAACTCTTCTAATTTTGACGATTTGGGCATTCAGGGTAGCCTTTCTGCAGACCAATACAGTACTGAGCGGTTCCTGTACATTCCCGTTAGTGTCCGGACATTCTCCTCTGGCCTCCCTCAATAACAAGATGTTTGCAACCAAAGAAATGCTGCTGAGTGGATATTTTTGGTTCATCGTACCATTCTCTGTAAACTCTAGACTCTGTGTGTGCTGTTCTATCACATCAGGTACCGACGTATGAAAATTACAGTATGGTTCTTCATCCATTTCTGAATCTTCCTGGTCACCCAGAGCCTATGGGCACAAGGCAGGGAACAACCCAGGATAGGATGCTGGCCCATCGCAGGGCACACTCACACCTATGGGCAATTTGGTAACTCCCATTAGCCGCAGCATTTTTTGGGACTGTGGGGGGAAACCCAACAATGACATGGGAAGAACATGCAAACTCCACACATGGAACCTGGGCAGAGACTTGAAATCACAGAGGTGTGAGGCAACAGTGCTAACCACTGCACCACCAAGCCACCCCTGTTGGCTTTCCCCCGGAGTAAAAACTGGTACCACTGCTGTAAGACATCACAGCGCAAGGGGGGTATTTTGTACTCTGCATACGCTCTCCAGGCCAGTCATCAACATCTCCATCACTCTTAGACAGGTTTGTGAGAAATTTATTTTGAACAGATTTGACCAGATCAATGGAAAAAAAAAGTACCCTATAGTGTTAAGATCCCAGGACAGTGGCAGTTTCAGAGATGCTGGAACCACCACATCTGGTGCCAAACAATTGCACCCTTTAAAATCAAATGGGCTACACGTAGGCCTTACCCATTGTAATGCATAGACAGAAGGTAAGTGAGCCTCTTTCCCCGGGTCTCTGTACTGTATGCTTTCATTGGTGAACAGGTCATACTAATAAAGTGGCCATTGAGTGTAACAAACTGGATCTTAAAGCTTTTCTTAAACTCAGCCATACTGTAAATGAACATTAGGGCTGGTCAGTGGTGTTAAGTATGTTTGCGTATATAGGGGAGACCAGGTATAATTGTAACACTTTTTGCATTACGACCTATATTTCACAGAATTTTTGAGCTACAGTTTTCAAACTTTTATATGAAGTACCCACATTTGTTTGCTACAAACCGCACCAAGTGAACCCTCTGCACGAATATCTCAGACCTTGTGAGTTCATGACAAATACATGGTGTTCCATTGTTACAAACTACCCCACTACCGGGGTAGGTTGTAACACATGCTGGGGTGAGCTGTAACAGTTAGACAAAGGAAGCAAAAACACTGGCCACACAATGCCATACGCTTCAAAACGAGGTTTATTGGAATAAACGAACAATCCAGAAAATTGTCTTTGGTGACCAGTGTCACCAGTCAGGCCCTGCCATCTGCTTCTTAGCCCACGATTGTGGATGTTTGATGTTATATATTACTGCCAGTTGATATGCAAACTGTTTGACCAAAAATCATTTGGAATTGAAAAGCTGAGTAGATAGACACAAAAAGTTTTTCAATTGTCTGGCACCTATGCTAGGATTCAGTTCTACTCTGGTCTCCAGTGGCTAACCTGTCATATGCTTACCTCACGGGGAGTCTGTCCATAATACAGGTCTGCTGCCTGAGTCAAACAGTCTGCCAGCACCTTCTCCTGCACCTCAGAGAAAATAAGATCACCGGACCCCTGGTCTCTCAGCTTCTGCAGTGATTTGCAGTATCTGCTCAGTATAACATGGCAGATCCCATGTGCCTTCGCAACGGACTTGCTGTTCTTTGTGACCTCATTAGATGCTTTTTTTAAAAATACTGACAGGCACACGTCTTTCATTCTTTCTTTTCCACTGTCTAGGCATTCTGTAAAATTATTAAGATAAAGAAAGTGTCCTCAGTTGAATGTAAGGGGATGGTTGTAACACTTTTTAAAGATGTGTTACAACCCTCTCCACCCCTCTTAGCCATTGTTTAGCTAGCTGTAGTAGGATTGTGGTTTGAAATTAGCAGGGGAAAAATGCATCATAGTTTAGCTGAGAAACTACAATTTAATCTGATTTAAGTCATATGATTTTATCTGAAATAGTATAAATACTAAACAAAATATAGTCTTGATAAAAAAATTACTTTGTTACCTTAAAATCAGTTTTTTATTAATAGAATCTGCATGTACCAGTTTCCAGCCTTGCTATCCACCATGTGGGTTTAGGGAGGAAGTAGGTAAACACTGAAATTTTCATATCACACTCATCTTATCCTTGATTGGTGGAACTGCTGGTGTTACAACTCTCTCCACATTGCAACCATACCCGGTCTCCCCTACTTCACTGTGTCTGAGTAAGGTCTTCAGTATATTTCAGTATATTCTTCAATACATTTGGGTATGTATGTATGTCTGATTGAAAGAAAAAGTGTGTAAAGACATCCTAGTGAGTCACGGGGGGGGGCATGAGTCAGGGGGAACAAAACGTGCAAATAGACACATTTTACATATTTAGCGGATGCTTTTTATCAAAGGCAATTTGCTTTTTTGAGGAGAAGCAGGAGCAGTCAAGTATTACAACATTTGTGGGTTAAAGGTCTTTCTCTGGGGTGCAATAATGGGATCACTCTGCTGAACCTGGGATTTGACCTTCAGACCATAGGGACCGCATCCCAACTCACTGTACCACACCCCAGCAAACCTATCTACAGAAACCAAACTGACTTTATCTGGTTTACCCTCCATTCAGTGTATTCCGATACCAACATGCACACCAACACTTCCTCATGAAAACATTTTTAAGCAGCTGAGATGCCCTCACTTATACTCACATCCAGCAGGAGAGTGTTAGCGGCCGGCTAACTCTGGTGCTGCTGTGAGTAGCAGGTCTATGAGCTGAAGCTCTCAGAGCACAGCGATGTTGTGCCAGACCTGGCCTGGGATCTGCAGTGCAGGAAGCGCTAGCCCCTCTTTCAGTGCCTCATTTTAACGGGTGGTTGTGTGCCCATCCCAACTCTAGGCTTTTTTCCAACCCTACATGCCTTGCCTCAACCATAAATTTTAAATAAATTTTTCTCATGAATTCCAAGCAGATGGAAAGAAAAGGCCTAACCACCTAACCACACAAATCATCATTAGATGACTTTGTGGCTCCACTGAAGACACCCTAGTTGAGATGTTTACACCTCCAAACTGTCTCCTCTCATCCCATCATGAATTGTTTACAGGCCTATTATCCCAGCCACGTTGATCCTCTAACCCCCACCCTGGTATAGAGTCAAGGAAAGTCAAGAAAACCCCCCCTGTAAAGTTCTGAAAGCCAGTTTTTTTTTTTTTATTCATGGCTACCTTATCAAGTGTCGAAATGTCTGATTGCAGGAGATTACCCTGTTTCAGTCAACTGCAACAGATGACATACTCTGTTTGTTTCAAAAGATACTACTAAGATTGACAATTATATAACTTTTTTTAAATAAAACGAATGCTGGAAGTGTCATTTTGCTGTAACATCATAGATTGTTTTGTTAAATGCACACATGTTTTGACAGCACTGTAATTCAGCCAGATGATGTAAGCATTGGAAATCCCCCATTTAGCTTCACACAGCCTGGAAACCTAGAGGACAGGTCATTTGCATAAACCGGCATCCAGCATGGGAAAACTTTAATTTCCGCAAAATTCCACAAATTTTTACAGTGAAGTCTAGACTAGCAAAACAGCAACAAGTAGAGACTTGCGAGATGTTGTATAATATTGTGTGATTTTGTGTGCATGTGTGGCTGTTTCAACAACGCCAACATAGGTAGATCAATGTAGCACATTATACATTTATTGATTTACAGGACTTTTGGTATACATTTGAATTATGATTATGTAAGAGTTCTTTTGCGCCTCCAGGAGATATATCGGTAAGAACGAACAACTCAGCAAGAAGCAAGATGTGACCATGCCGTTGGGGTTTCCTCAGCTGATGGGGGTTCCCCTACTGATGGGGGTTCCCAAGGTGATGGGATTTTTTCAGCTAATTTGGGCACCTTGGCAGAGGAGCTTCCTCAACTGATGGGGTTTCCTCGGCTGATGGAGGCTCTTCAGTTGATGGGGGTTTCTTGGCTGATGGAGGTTCTCCAGCTGATGGGGGTATCTCAGCTGATGGAGTTTCCTTGCCTGATGGGGTTTACTCAGCTAATTGGGGCTCCTCAGCCCATTAGGTTTCCTCAGCTGTTGGGGGTTCCCTAGCTGGGTTCCTTGGTTGATGGGAGTTTCTCAGCTGATGGAGGTTCCTCGCCTGATGGAGTTTCCTAAGCTAACTGGGGTTCCATGGCTGATGGAGATTCCTCAGCTGATGAGGCCTACTCAGCTGATGGGGTTTCCTCAGCTAAGCAAGCCTACATCTCTTGCCTGCTTCAAAAGCAGCACTATGTAAGGCTTTCCCTGAAGCTTGTACATTCTGAAGCTGTGCATCACTCACGTACAGAGAAAAATCTTTTTCAAATAATGACATTTATAATAATTAACAAGCTTCCAAGTTAAATCCCAGTTAAACTAAGAGGGAACATAGCTTTGAAATTTATGTTAATAGATGAATGACAGATATATTTCAGGATTGTCCGGTAACTTGATATTCACATTTTTTAAAGAGGGACATAGAGAAAAAATTAAATTAATGCGTATTATATAAATGCAATACTCTCCATTAAAAAAATAATAATAATAATAATAATATAGCAGAATATTTTAACCACAAGCCCACACTATAGTGTGTACAGACATATTCCAACATTTGTGTTTATGACTGTTGAAGACTGAGATATCAGTTAGTCTTTATGCTATCCGAATAATGACAATGTTCACTGGAGGTAGTCAAGAGCCTTTTCATTACAAATTTTAAAAGTCATTTTAATATCCATGATGGATGCCTTTCCCAGAGCAAGATGACCCATGCAAACCTTTTTAAGTGCAAATATAATGGAACAGGTAAGTTGTTCATTAGTAAAATGTTACTGCTTTGGCTGGTGAGATGTTCTTGAGGAACTCCTGCAGGATCCTCACTCTTACGCAGCAGCAAATGGGTCCGTCTGTCTGTCTCTTCCCAGGACGCGTTTTAACAATCCACCGCATGAAGCAAAATTCCTGCTCTCACACTGGGTCCACATGCTGGCCATATGTTCCAACAGTAGGTCCGCACTCTCGTTTAATCTCCGGACTGACCGCGTTTCTCAACCTCAGTGATCATGACGCCTGTCTCTGGAAAGAAGCAGATCACTGTGTGACGATGTTTCAGTTACTTCAGAGGCAAAGGATGAATATTTCTTCTTGTGTGAACAAGTGCTTCAGGATCCTGACCTGCAGTACAGAGACACAGATAAAACACAAATGACTGGCCAATTTTTTTTAATTAGCTTCATAACCTGTCATCTGAGAGTTCACCTCACTTATTCACTGGGAACTACTGCTGTTATAAACTATAAATGCAAAAACATCTGGATGTTTCTTACCAAATACTGCTGGCCAGGTGATCCTACACAGCTTCAACATTCAGTGTTATTCTGGAATAGTAAATGGACACTGATTTAGGGAAAGAAACCTAAAAGACAGCTGATGTTTTCTCATATTAAACGCATAATGAAATGCTTGAAATGAAGTGTTAAATGGATATGGTTAAGACCAGGATATCTACAGCAGTTAAAACAAAATTTCAAACTGGTTCTGATGTTCTGTGAAAATATGAAGCCCAGGTGCAGTGTGAGAGTTTCCTATCCATGAAAAGGATGGAATAAATTCAAGGGATTTACATAATGACAATCTGACACAGTGAATAACTGAGATAACACATCCATCACCTGCTTTCTGTCAGAATTCCTAATAATTTATTTATTTATTTCCCATAAATCTTTTCCTAACATAGGGAGTGGAGGTTCTGACGGAGGCCAGAGCTTCAGTACAAAACATCTTGATCAATCAAAAATATAGCCGTAAGACGCACACACAGATACCACAGGCACCACATACTGAAACATACTCAAGATCCCCGCATTATAATAAAACATACTCTCAGACTTACTCAAACATACTCAAGATCCCCGCATTATACTAAAACATAAACATACTCTCAGACTTACTCAAACATACTCAAGATCCCTGCATTATACTAAAACATAAACATACTCTCAGACTTACTCAAACATGCTCATGATCCCCTCATCATACTCAAACATAAACATACTCTCAGACTTACTCAAATATACTCAACATCCCCTCATCATACTCAAACATAAACATACTCTCAGACACTTACATTTACAGCATTTGGCAGACGCCCTTAGCCAGAGCTACTTACATAAGTCACATACATTACATATGGCAGACATACGCAAACATTCTCAAGATCCCCTCAGATATACTCAAATTATGTCAAATATACTCAGCATCCCCTCAAACATACTCAGCATCCCCTCAAACATACTCAATAACCCCTCCTTGCTCTATGCTCCAGTGACTTACTTCTCCTCAGACGTTTCAGCATCTGCAGTGGAGTGTTTTCCTTGTACTCCATGTTCAGAATCTGTGTCAGGTGGGAGTCTTTGCCTTTTGCACATCTGTCACATCAAAGGGACGGGACTTCAGTTGGAGGCACATCACTAAGATGCACATCTGTGATATCTACAAAAGTTTCTTACCTTCCATGCTAGGCAGAGCAGACCTACAGCCAGGGGAACAATCAGCAGTAACAGGAGGCCTTTATCTGATATTTGCGGCAGGTACTGAGGCTCTGTTCCTGTCATTGAGAAAAGAAGCCAAACTTCAAAATCACACAAAGCAAGAATCAATCCAGTCAAAATCAGGAACCTGTTCCATTCATACTCCCTAGTATTAGCTAAATTTGGTGAATTCAACTATCTATTAATCTTTCACTGAGCAAAGGAGTGTTCATTTCCTGTTTATTACTTAAGATTAGTGAGTTGTTTTATATTATATTACATTATGGTCCAAAGTATGTCAATTATGTGAGATATGCAGAGGTCCACTCTTCTTTCATGGGAAAGGCGTCAGCATCATTTAGCGGCTCACGGGGGGAGCTCAGTCCAGCTCTGTGCTACACAGTGGAGTGAGGACAGGCCCTTAACACAACCCATAAATATGCCCCCCCCCCCAAAAAAAGCAGACAGAAACACACTCCCCAATTATTTAGCTTGTTTATTAACACGGAGAAGCTCTTGGTGCCTGGCCCTCACTGACACGCGTCATATGGAACCTTCTAGAAGGCCAGTTCCTGGCACGTTCATTGTCTTCCTCTGATGACACCGTGGATGTGCTCACTGCACCCTTTGGGTCTGGACACTTTTCTGTTGGATGCTGCTGACTTACTTGGGCTGCAGCCCGGCACCAGCCTGTCACACCCATCCACTTGTGGGGGCCTGGAGAGGCGCTCTGGACAGGAAAGGCACAGCGTTAATGTTACTGACTGACGCTGCTATTTCTCCGTCCAGATACAGGGAGCCTGCTGGATATGGAGACTGTGGATAGCCATACGGTTAAGTACAGGCCCCACACAATAGTCTGGGACTGCCCAGCCTCCAACAAGGACGTCTCTGCTCCCATTCAAAAAACTAAAACCCCACCAGCAGTGTTGGGGAAGTCACTCACAAAAGTAATCCATTGCAGACAAGTTCAGGTCCAGGAAATACAAATCCAGACCAAGGATTAGTTTCAATCATACAGATGAGCAAAAAGATTCTCAGTCACACTCAGCTTGTTGGATTTTCTGGGATTACTTTTGAGTAGTGTATAAGTTCCCTGACACCAGTGCCCACCAGTGATATTACTCTGCCGACCCTAGGATATGAACTGACGACCTACTGATCAAAGGCGCAGGGTCCTAACCTGCTGAGCAACACACTGGCTGTTAGAACACAGCTGGAGAGCAAAGCTTAATGCTGTTTCTTAGCTTTTACTTCTAGAAAGACATTATCCAGGGTTAAAGCATAACTGACGTGTTTCTTCAAGAACTGAAAATACCTGTGTAGCTGGATTTAAGGAATTACACTCACAAACAGGAATAAGGAACCTGACTTTGGGCAAAAGAAAAACACTTTCAGACAAGAGGAAACTGATTGAGAAACAGATTGCAGAAGCAGAGCACATGACTGCATTTGTACCGGTCGTTACCTGTTACGATGGCCTGAGTTGTTGGAGGACAGAGAGGAGATTCACATCCAGCGTCTTCTCTTCTCAAGCGCGCAGCGCTCAGAAAATCTTTAACATAGTCAAAATAATTTGCCGTCTGCCATCTAACTTCTCTATAATGGCACTGAAATTCTTCCATTATTGAGTCCTTTTTATACAAATAAAAGAAAGAGACATATTTATCCTCAATCCACACAAAAATAAGCATCTGAAATATACCTCAGAAAACATTTGCGGGACAAACAGAAAGGAAGACCTAAACTCACCAGATTAACTCTTTTAACATGAACAATGTTGTAGCGTATATCTTGTAGAGTTTGAATGAATATAGCAATGTTATCTCGATTAGAAGAAATGTTTCCAAACTTTTGTGCCAGTTCATTCAAACTTTCTTCCAAATGATAAACATTGAGATCAACCCAACACATGCCACTCTGAAATAAAATGGAAATGATACAATCAGTAGGCATTTCGACATTTCGAAATACAATAAAAAAATGAAGGAAAAAAAATTCTGTAAATTTAATTAATGCCGGCAGTATTAAATTGTGACATATTTAAAAACTGAAAAAGTGTCAAAGTTTATTTTAAATGGATACTGGACTAAGGTCAAATTTAGCTTAATGGTAAAACACGGTTCCCATAACTTACCACTTCTTTAGGAATGTGACGTAATATAATCTTGTAATCTTTGGGTATATTTTGTTTCTGTGGGACAAATGATGAGATATTCCATTAAAATGAATCCATCCATGCATACACTGTCGTGTCACAATTAACATATTTCTGTACTATCTTTAAATG
>JAODKN010000001.1:8009958-8020435 GCA_026774425.1 Petrocephalus zakoni | reverse complement strand
ACCTGCTCTGGTATCATGCAGCACTGCCTGCTCCTGGTACACCTTCACCTGCTCTGGTATCATGCAGCACTGCCTGCTCCTGGTACACCTTCACCTGCTCTGGTATCATGCAGCACTGCCTGCCCCGATATCCCATCACCTGTTCTGCAATCATGCAGCAATGCTTGCCCCAGGTGCGTCTTCACCTGCTCTGGTATCGTGCAGCACTGCCTGCTGTGATACCCCATCACTTGCTCTGCTATCGTGCGGCAATGCCTGCCCCAGGTGCGTCTTCACCTGCTCTGCTATCATGCAGCACGGCCTGCAGTGATACCCCATCACCTGCTCTGCTATCATGCAGCACTGCCTGCTGTGATACCCCATCACTTGCTCTGCTATCGTGCAGCACTGCCTGTCTCTAGTGCACCTTCACCTGCTTTGCTATCGTGCAACACTGCCTGTCCCTGGTGCACCTTAATCTGGTTTGCTATTGTGTGGCAATGCCTGCTCCAGGTCGTCTTAACCTGCTCTGCTATCGTGCAGCACTGCCTGCTCCTGATGCCAATTCACCTGCTCTGCTATCGTGCGGCAATGCCTGCCACAACTGCATCTTCACCTGCTTTGCTATTGTGCAGCACTGCCTGTCCCTGGTGCCCATTCACCTGTTTTGCCATCAAGCAGCAATGCTTTCACCTGTTTTTCTCTCAGCACTGCTTGAACCTGGTGCCCCTTCACCTGCTATTGTGTGGCATCATGGGTTGGTGATGATGGAACAGACCAGGCCCACACCACAAATCTCCAGGCCCGTCTCTGCACTGTCTGCGTTGCTCTTGTCCATTACAGTCTTCCCTGGCTGCTTACTGCCATCTGGACTCTGATATGGACAGAGTTGCGTGGTTATGACCAATCGAGTTACATCTGGTATAGCTATTTGCAAAACTAGCTGCTGTTTGTCTTTTTAATTTCATTTGTGTGTCCTTCCTGGTTTAAGCCTGCAAAGCATAGACCATCAAATGGGATTAATCAATAGACAAAAAACAAAAATGAGTTCATATACCAGACTGAAAGAGCAGTGAAGTCAGAGGAGTAGGGAACCAGAGGCAGGCAGATGTGGAGGCAGAGACGGCCAGGGGAGGCTGAGGCGGACTCAGAGCACCTTGGGAGGCAGAGACAGCTGAAAAGCATCATGGGAGGCAACAACAATTGCAAAGCATCATGGGAGGCGGACACATACCGCAAGTAACATTTTCAGGATTACAGGATTACATATACCAGATACTACATGCTGTGCGTCTCTGTGAGCCAGATGTCCGTTTCTCCCAAACCAACAAACAAAAGGCTTTACTTTGGTTTTGTGGCGTTATTGGTCCCGACCTGATTCCTTAGTACCGTGCTGCCCCGAGACGCCGACGTGACACAAGGCCGGGAGCACACAGACCTTTAGACTCTGCGCCCATCCCCGATAACTGCAAACAGGCACCGTGCGACACTGCGATGAATCATTGCCTAGGGCTTTGTAGCTTGTTCTCGCAGCAGTACTTCCAAGGGCAAACTTAATGTGTGCCTAGTGTTTTGACTTTTACAATCTGCATTTGCAGCGCCATCTACGGTGCTGCTGTGGATCTGCACAAGCATTAATAAGGACTGCATTATATGACACTCGTCCACGGGTGCTGTAAACGACTCTGAAACTGACATAGGATTACTAAAATTAAAAGCAACGGGACAGGAATATAAAAAAACATAATACAAATAAAAAAACAAACCACCTCTACATAGCCTGGGAACTTCATATTTCAGCCTCGTTAGTCTTTCGATTCCTTAACATTTTTGTCCTAGTATAGCAGAAGGTAAGATCCGTACAGAGCTGAGACAGTGGGTGTGGAAAGGTGGCACAGCAGTTAAGGACATAAATCTGAAGGTCACCGGCTCAAGTCTCAGCAGAAGTCTATAATGGGCCTGAACTGCTCATCAGAATGCAGGGATATTTAGCAAACAGATGAGCAGATATGAGGAGCACAAGCCTGTGCGGATAAGCACAGGGGAGGAGACATACAGACGGCCTTATCAAAAGTGAAAAGACAGTATTCCTGGCGAATGGAGATTACTCTGATTTATGCCAAACCTAGGGTATAACTGACTTGTACCAGACTAACAGGAAATTATGCTAATAAAGGAGGCAGTTCAGAGGAATATTTGGACTGTTTGTCTCCATCCTTTGATCCCTCTTGCTTTCCGTAAAAGTCCGCCTCCAAATAGTGTTCTTCCAGTATAATTATACCCCCTTTCACGCTGGTATCTTAACGGTTTACATTCCGCATTAGCAGAGTTTCGAGGAAAAACCACAGGCGGCTGAATATTTTCATGTATTTCTGTACCGTGTCTTGGAGCGGTTGTTTTAGGGCGAGACTCCGACAGTTGAGAAAACGCTTGTCGCCCCCTACAAACATACACACAAGCTCACACACAGATGAAAACTCATTTTGCTTCCCAACAGGTAAAACGTCCCCCCGTGTTTATCTGTTTTCAGCACAGCATCACAAATAATAATTATAATGACATTCTGAAGCCATTAGTTTGGCGCGTGCAGCTCGAAGGCAGCCTTTCCCGCCACCTCCCTGCGAGCTCCGAGCCTGGAAGCACGCTGTAGCGCTGGAACTCCAGCTTGGGGCTCCTTGTATTCCTGACCCCAGAATAAGCCGATTCCGGACCACACTGACAGGGAAACACAAGAGGCTTGTTAGTACTGGCAGCCTAAACTGAACAAATGAACCACTCGCCCTCCATCTCCCACCCTTTGTTTATCATCATGTTTGCTGTGAGTTTTTTAACAGCTAGTGAAAGCCAGGGGGCTTGGGGAGGACCTCCTATGGGGGGTGGGGGGGGAGACAGGACTCAGCTGCTGCAGTTCCCCTCTTCAACAAAATAATGAACAAGCAAAGCAAAAAAAGAACAAGAAGTTAAATGCTTGCACTGCATAAGCAAGGAAAGCGAAGACGCAGCTGTACAGGTTATTTATTGGCCGACGGGTGCCTGCCCGCTCGCTCAGGGCCCACGGGAATACAGGGGCCACGGCAGAGCTCGAACTCACGCAGCTGCTCATGGCGAGTTCCTCATCCACTCCGATACCCAGGCGTGTGGAAGCCTGTCGGACTCAGAAGCAGCCAAGCATGAGAAACAGGGCTTTAGGGACACATCCATCATGGTATTGACATCAGCCAAGCCCTCCCCAGTGCAAACGTTCATGCTTTGTTGTTCTGCCTGCCTTTTCCCTTTTCCTCTCGTCCTCAGGCCTGCAGAGCCACCTCCAGGTCTGTGACTGCCCACAGCAGAGCACAACAGCATGCGAGTTCAGACATGGGCCAGGGAGCATTCTGGCCTGTCAATGCCCATCATTTAGGGAACCTAGACTACGGGGCATCTTGCAGTATGGCCGATTGAATTACCCTCCCGAAAAAACAACACGCTGCATCAATTTATACTGTCAAAGGCCAAAAGGCTTGTTACGTTCCTCTTGCATAATCTCGTTGTGAAAATAAAATAAATCAAATCAAGAGGACGGGAATATTTAGCAGGACCTGTTAGACAGTGTAGTGCCTTAAACAAAGAAACTATGTTTACAGAAAGGACAATCATTTCACATGCATTTGACAGGTGATTAGTGTTTCTCTCTGTTAAACTGGCTCGCCACAACCCAACACTGGGTAACCCCGTCAGGAAAATTGATGGATGGATGGATGTATGGATGGACGGATGGATGGGCAGATGGGTGACTCATGTGTGTATTATGAGTCAGATATTTTTCAACATGTTTCCATGAGTAGACAGATGTATATAATTTCTCATAAGCCATAATTTTTCTTTGGGCAGCATCTCCTTGGCCCCTTTGTCCCCTGCTCTTTGAGCAGGGTAGCCTTAATACGATCCATGGCGCTATTCTCCCAGCCTTTAACGACGCATATAAGAAGTGTCACGTACAATCAATGACTAGAACCATCGTGCACTGAAAGACATCACACACGCACACATTTGCATTCTTATCTTAGTCAGGACTGTCCATTAATTTCTATGGAAAAAACCCTAATCCCAATCACGACACCCTTACCCCTACCCAACCCTAACCTTGACCATAAGCAAGTAAACAATATACGGGAGTTTTGGCACTTTTACTTTTTTGATTGCATTCACTGATTTTTATAAATTAAAGTCTGAAGTAGTGAGGACTGAAAAAATGACCACACTAGTTACACTTTTTGAGGATTTGCTGTACTTATGAGGTCCTTTGGTCCTCACAAGCATAGCAAAACCTGTACACACACCCACACAAACATACACACACACAGATACTGATCAAAAGTTCCATTGTTTCTAAATGTTAAAGGTGAGGCACACGTAGGAGGCTGGATAATAGTCACCTATTTATTCATTTTCTGTGCAAGCTTATCGATGCTAAAAATCTATTTAATTAAGGAAGCAGTTCCGCATTTCTGTGAAAACATTTTAAACCGATCTCATTTAGATAATCTTGATTATTCGGGTGTAGAACACTGACACAGGCCGCGATGACAAGCATCCAGTAGAAATCTGAACTGGAAACACACTGCGAGTATATTTTATGTAAGTGTACGCGAGCACTGGGGTCTTAATGAGCAGGGAAGTTAGCTAAAGAAAAGAACGATGATCAAAAGTGCCCCGCTTTCAGGCAAATCACACAGCACTTGACAGACACATGAAATTTGTACTGCTGCAATCTCCATGTGACCAAACCACAAAAGCCTGCAAACACATCTCGGTACGGCAAGCCCCGAGGGGACAAATACATTCCATGCCAAATTACACTAGTCAAACAACGATTCACCAAAACGTCTGTATTAGTATAATAGTAAACTTTCTTATACCTTACATTCTCTTTATCACTATAACAACAACACCCATCGTTTCATGTAGCTATGTGTATTTATAACGTTCTAATATGTTATATTTTGTTTGGTTCCAAGGATATTAGGTTAGTCTAATTTATGGTAGCTTCAGACACTGGCATCTGCTGTTGAGAAGAGACCTTTGACAGCTTGTTTTTCATCGCTGTCAAGTAAAGGCATCCCTCCAAATAGAGAGAAGTTGAACTTTCTCTGTGTGTCCCAAAAAAAGTCGTCTCATTCACAACTATAGAAACAGACAATGTGCTATTTTATATGAACACTGTCTGTTAAGCAAAAAGAAGATTCATAATTTCATATTAAATAAAATGTTACTTTTTAGAATCTGGATAAGAGTGCTGAATGAGTAGTAAAAATGAAATAAGTAAATCTTTACTCTGTATAAAATTGCTATTATACCATCCCATACAATACAACTGTTCTATACAGCTCCCATGTACCTCTGTCTCCTTCTGATGGCTCAGGTGGTGCCGATAAGGACATACGTGGGATATCAGTTGATAGATATCCTGTTGTTACTGGATCAAATCCAGCATAAAGGCTGTAGGTAACTTACACTGGAATTATGTTCAGGGATTTTATGACATACAGGATCCTTTGTGTTTGATTTGTAATTCATGTCTATCATTATTTCTTCATTCAGCGGAACTCCCACGTATACTACGCTCAGCAGACCCACAAAGGGGTGCATCTGTCCTTTGATGGAGCCAAGGAGTATGGGAGAAGAAGTTTGGCATCCATGCTGGTTTTAAGCCAGCTGGGAAGGTGTAGTGTGCAGGTCAGGGTGTCAGGACACCAGGCCTGTGATCAGAAGGTGACCAGGTTAAATCCCCAGGGCTGGTGGAGTGATTTTATTTTCGAGCCCATGGGCAAGACCATTAACTCCCAGTAGCTACAAGGGCTGTCCAACCGTACTATCTCAACTGTGTTGCTTTAAATGAAAGCATCTTCTAAATCAGTTAAATGTGAAGCTGAGACAACCAGAGGCTCTTGGTCACTTTAAGATATAGTTTTCATAACAACTATATCTCTGCCCTTCGTTGATACAGTTGATATAAATGGATTTTCACCAAAACATTCTACCTACTTTAATACTTTCCTTCCTTATATATGTAATCTTGTGCGCACAAGGTATTATCTTGAACAAACAATACATTAACTTATGCCCACAATATATTTTTTTGGCGCGCACAAAATAATTATCTTGTGCGCACTAGATAATAATATTGTGCGCCCAAAATAGGCTTAATTATATAGTGCGCAAACGATAATTATATTAGGCGCAAAAGTTAATTTATCGTACGCACAAGATAATTAAGATAGTAACTCGTGCGCGCAATATAACTTCGCGTGCGTACAAGTCAGTATCTAGCGCGCACTATATAATTTCTTGGGCGCACAAGATAGAAAAAATATCATTTTGGGACTTCGCGGGCTGCGCACTTCGGACCTCAGCTCATTGAAACTGAAATTCTCCATTTCATTGCAGTTCGTACAGGATCTGTCGCTTGATCGCTCGATCTGTCCATCAGAACCAGTACATCAGGAGACAAGAAACAGCTTCTTCTCCTGAGCGGTTACACTGGCCAACCTGAACCGCAATTTACCTCTGCACTTTCACGTACGCGAGGGTTCGGAGAGGAAGATCGCTGCGAACGTGAAAGATTCGCGAATGACACTTGGTTCCGTTATTAAAAATGCAGTATTAACGGCACAGAAAAGTTTGAACGTTTTTGCGATAATCGCGAGATGACGAGAGTGCGGCTGGATGCCGAGAGACAAAAATGCGCGTCGTACCCACGCTAAGATCCCACAATTATTTTTTTTCTACAAAATCATATTTTAATATTTGAGACATATTATGCACTTACACTAGCAAATATTACAGTGATAAAAAAAATCTGTATTAAATGGTTGTATGTGACCCAAATAATTTCGATATTTCCTTTGTTTGGCCTACGGGTTGTCCAAAAACATCCCATTTAGTTGATTACAGTTGATCAACAAACCCGCGAATGTCAAATTGTAAATACTTAAATCTCATGCTCGTATAACTTATCCCTTTTCCTTGGTTTTTTGTTTGTTTGTTTTGTTTTAGCCTAGTTTAATGTGTCTTTAGTTTTCTTGTTTTGTTCTATGTACATTAGGCGCGAATACACCCTGTGAAATTCTTTGTATTGCATACTTGGCTAATAGGTTGTGTTGTGATTCTGATTAAACAATGAAACGTACTTTTCCATACTCCGGGCTCCCCCTACAGGCCAAAGGCTGTAAATCATTAGGCACAGCCCCTCCCCGTGAAAACTCTTGTGAGCTAACATATGCTCTTGTGCATAACTGATAACTAAATAATCAACGATATATTGGGGCAAGCCGGTGGTGTAGTGTAGTGTAGACTCGCAAGTACCACTGAGGTACCCTGAGCAAGGTACCATTCCCAGGCACTCACATAGCTGCTGTGTCACATGAGTTAAATGCAGAAGACACATTTCGTTATTGTGTGCTGTGGTGCATCAACAATGACAATTAATCACCTTCTCTTAATTTCACTTATATATTTTGACTTCATCATAATCTACATTCTGGGTGACTATTAGCATGCTATAACAGTCCATTCATGGCCATAAAGATAGTCAATCAAGCAGTAATAGCAGCTCGCAGGGCTGTGATGGACAGAGCCATAGACTGGATTGTGGAAGATACCACAGACAAAACTCAGCTTCCTCATCTGGCCCCCATGAATACTCTCCCAAGCCCCAGCCTTGGAAGGAAAGTCTCCCTCTACAATTTCCCAAATGCAAATCTTTAGCACATCCTGCTGATGTGCCCGACTGTGCTGCTCTAAAGTTAAAACAGATGGTAGCATGATCAAGTTCTACGCAAGTCAGCCGAGATCCTGGAGGCGTGCCGAGTCATGGTCAATACAGATGATCCTCCACGCCCAAGATGGCTAGGCCATCGAGTACAGGGCCGTGCAACAGTGGTGCTCCATCTGCAGCCAGTGCTGCACAAAAATCATATGCTATGCTTCTCTTGAGGTTCCAGAACTGATATAACAATCAAGGAGAGCATCCTTTGGGGAAGAGGGCGTGATGGCAGCTCATGAGAGGAGCTGCTGACTTGCACAGAAGACAGCAGACGCGTGCTGACGAAGGAGACTTCCTGGCCTTCAGGTAGAACATCTACACTGTTGGATTTTCAGCTGGATGGAGAGATGAAGAAAGCAAGATTGAAGGATAAATATGGAGAATCCACAGAAGAGTGCAGAGAGATAGCAGCGGCCATGCTGAGTGTGAATGTGGAGGGAAAGCAGGGGAGGGCCTATCAGTGAAACACCAGGAAGGGAGGGGCTTACCTGGGGACCCAAAATATGATCAGACTATATCATTTAAACTTTTTATGGTATTTTATTTTTTACAAAGGTATAATTCTCACCTCCTGCTCCGCTGAAAGTAGGCAGAGAGAGCAGCTTTGTCCTTTTTTCCCCTGCAGCACATGTTGGGATGTTAGCTTATATTAGGTTAGCTTATATTATTATTATATTATATTATATATTATATGAGGTTAGCTTAAATTAATACCCCATTGTCACGCCTTGTACACTGGATTTGCAAAAAGCAAGTGGACAAAACCACTTTCAAAAAGAAAACTACAGAAAGAGAACCTCAAAAAACTGCTTACTCAGATATATCTTGGGCTATAATAATATTTATTAATAAGACGAACGACCATATATACAAAATACTACAGTATTTAGTATTACATGATGGCTATTTAATTGTATAAAATTAAATCCACAAGATGGCAGCATTATAACACTGGCAAACGTTTCTATTCAAATTTTGTCCAAAATGACACAGGCCCCGGGTTTGAGTCTCTGCCCGGTTCCATGCGTGTTTGCATGTTCTCCCCGTGTCATTGTGGGGTTTCCTCCGGGTACTCCAGTTTCCCCCCACAGTCCAAAAATATGCTGAGGCTAATTGGAGTTACTAAATTGCCCGTAGGTGTGCATGTGTGAGTTAATGGTGTGTGAGTGTGCCCTGCGATGGGCTGGCCCCCCTTCCTGGGTTGGGGAACCACCTCGTGCCCGTAGTTTCTGTGATAGGCCCCGGACCCCCCGCAACCCAGAAGGATAAGCAGTTTAGAAAATGGATGGATGGATGACACAGGCTGGAAGTTTTGTGTTATCTTTCTTTCTTTCTTTAAGGTCTTTGTCATCCCCTTTTCCTATTTTTAAACTGTTGCGTGCAAACAATGTAGGAATGTATCACACCATTGTAAAGAGCCCTGGGGTGAACCTGTTGTGAAAGGCGCTCTATAAAAATTAGAGTGAAACAGTGGGGCCTGTATTATCCATCTCACAAGTACTTAATCAGAAGAAAGCACAGCATCTGCGTATGTGCACCTGCTCTGCAATTTCAGATGGTTTTTGTCCCCCTGCATTTTTAATCGAAACACAAAAGATTTGTTGTTTAATTCCCCTGGTCTGGAATCTAGGACTGAACCAAAACAACGTGAAAAGCTTTCTGTGTGACTAAAAACAGCGGGTTGGCTCATCTGTTTGTGAACAAAACATGGCAGTGTGGTTGGAAGGCCCAGGGGCACACACGCCCAGCAGAGGCTGAAGGAGCAGCCTTGGGTTATGCATCAAAAGGCTGTGTCTGACTTTTCCGCTGTCAGCTGATAGCATCAAAAACTGTGGAGGAAGAGAAATGTGGTCTGATTGCAAGCCTATCCTCAACTGGCAATATACTCTAACTGTAAACAGAGACACCACTCCCTCAGTGGCCTGGGGTCGGGCTTCTGTCCTTTAGTGTGGCCAGAGGCTGCAAGCAGAGATAAGAAGCCCCGGAACATGAGGACAGAACCTTCACCTCCGCCCACATGGTGTGACAGGAAGCCACCTCCTGGAATTACATGTCGTCTTTGCACTGGCCTGTCACACAATGAGTCTTCACACCTCTTATTCAATGGCATGCTCTGGATGGCTATGCACCCTCCTCACCACCAGGTGACACTGTGCTGTTACAGTGCTCTATTTCATTTAACCTAAAAACATGGCAGGTGTTAAATGTTAATATGTCACCTACTGTTTGTTGAAAGAGAGCCTTTGTACCAGGTATGGAGTGTAAGCAGCAACTACAAGAGCATACCAAAAGGTATTACATTTATCAATTATATTTGAACACAGCTTCCTCTGATTTTAATTCTACTCCGATGGGCTGATCGCTAAGCACTGTCCTCCCTCTGCGTAGGGTGACCAGATAATCTGTGTCATCCCGGACACTCTGAGCTTTTTCAGGTTTTACAAACTATTTTAAAACTGAAAGGCTCCTCTGCTTGACTAAATAGTTAATTTCTCCTTGTGCTTTGACTGGCTTGTTTCCTTGATTGAAAGACTCATCCAGCTGTTTCACATTAGTATTAGTGACACATGCATGATTATAGGAGTCTGACCAATAAGCACACAGCAAGAATACAGTGCTAAAGTGAAATCTGGGTCCTATTGATTGAAAAGGTCATTTACAAACGCTCTCCCAGCTCATATCGTGCGTTCCTTT
>JAODKN010000001.1:7961893-7989132 GCA_026774425.1 Petrocephalus zakoni | reverse complement strand
GGGTGGCCGGCGTTACCTTCGGCACAGAAGGAGGGCCGCCGCGTCTTTGCGGGGTGGCCGGCGTTACCTTCGGCACAGAAGGAGGGCTGCCGCGTCTTTGCGGGGTGGCCGGCGTTACCTTCTGCACAGAAGGAGGGCAGCTGCTGCGTTTTGTGTACTCGCAGCATTGACTGGCCTTTGTGCAGGGCACTCAAGAAAGAGGGGAAAGGAGACGGGAGGAGATAGAGGCGAGAAGCGGAGCGTAGCAAGGACATGCCGATGCCGCGATCTGCAGACGTGACAGTGCCTCGGCTCCGCGTCCCGCAATCTGCCGCGTCATCGCGCTCGATGTGGAGGCCCACGCCCTCCGACCCACAGGACCACATTGGCCTCACAGCTCTTTTTCTGCAGAATATTACGTCTGTTCAGCTTTGGGAAATGAAAACACAGACAGAAATAGAACAGTGTCCTTATTTGGGGGGGGGGGGGGCAGCCAATAAAGTCACAGCTTTTTGATGGTGGCTCACACAGTCAGGTTCACCAGCCACACAGTGCACAGTGAGGCTGCTGTCAAAACTGACAAAACCCTTATTTGGCCCCCTGGGCTTGGCAGAGCTCTTAAGATGGATCCACAGTGATCACTCAGAAACGCTCTTTCTGATACTCGTGCTTCATTTCCTCTATTTCTAACAGCAGGAGTCATATTCTAATGAGTGGAAAACAGGCCGAAATCGGAGGGATTGCAGTCTGTCTGCCTGCGGATGACTTCATACCGTCCGGGGGCTTCCCAGTATTGCCCGTCCTCCGCGATTACGCAACACTGCCTCATGTGCGCTTTGTTCCAGAAGCTTCTGGATAAGCTGCTGGTTGAACCCTTCCATTTAAGGGGGCAATCACTGTAAAAAAAGGCTGAAAATGGAATATTCGTCTGTTTTTCCATGTCGGTTAAAGTGAGCCATTGTTTCTGGTGTGACCCCGATCCCTCCGGTACAATGATCCAAACGGCGCATAAACAAGCCCCTTTAATTAAAAGCGTGGGTGAGGAATCAATATGACGTTGATTAATCCCTTGGCAAAAATATCCTATTTAGTTATAAAACAAACAACAAAGTCAGTTCCCAGGGCTCTTGGCCACACTAATTCAGGAGGTTGCATCTCGGTAATGAGCCGCACGTGTGGTCATGTGAATACGTCCTGCGTGCTTTTTCGGCTAACATTCCGCACCGTGCAGACAAACAGCATGCCTGTCTTCGACAGCTCGTGGCCAGCGGAGGTGTCGTGTTGACATCCCATGGGGCATCAACATCCCACTTGAAGCCTCGCTCTACTCCGTCGCCATGGCGGCAGCTATACCAGCCAGGTGTTTACCATACACGGCTCATTTAAAATGACTTCATCGCTCGCCCTCCCGGTTACACGTTCAGATGGTTACCAGCACTTTATGATGATGTCACTGAGCTGTGCTTAGGACAGTAGAGATAAACATTCAGGCAGGAGTGATTGTCATAGGATGGAGGGACCAGGGGTAAAGGGGTGCCTTGTTTTCATTACCGTGTTCCTCCCATCATGCCTTTACTTGTGCGCTGTGACCCAACTGGAGCTGTTGGATTGCTGGGTGCCTAGGGCTTTCCTGGAGAACAACTTTCAAAGAAACAATACTGCATGGCTGCAAATCATCTGCAGGACACAGCTGGAATGGCGTCTGTAGGTAGTCCATACTGAACATGGTGTTTCTGAATCTTCATGTGTTTATAAATACCACTTGGTTTGACCACTCAAAGGCATTGTAGACCCTGATCATGGACAAAGAGACTGTAAACCCTGATTATGGGTAGAGAAATTATTAACCCTGATTACAGATGAGGCCATTATGAACCCTGATTATGGATAAGGAGATTGTGATCCCTGATTCTTGATGAGGAGATTATGAACCCTGATTACAGATAAGGCCATTATGAACCCTGATTATGGATGAAGAGATTATGAACTCAGATTACGGATTGAGAGATTATGAACCCTGATTATGGATGTTGTTCTGAGCCTCAAATTGGATTTATTTTGTATACAGTGATCAGTCATAACAGTAGAACTGCTACCAAAACTGCTCTTACCTGAAGATGTCCTGTGGTACCTGTTTGTCCAGCACCCATCCAATCAGATTGAGATCTCAGGAATTCGGAGGCCAAGTCAACATCTTGAACATTCATCAAACCATTCCTGAACAATTTTGCAGTGTGTCAGGGTACATTTTCCTGCTGGGGAATACTATTGCCATGAAGGAATGTACTTGGTCTAGAACAATGTTTAGGTAGGTGGTATGTGTCAAAGTAACATCCATTCAAATGCCAGGATGCAAGGTCTCCCAGCAGAAACATTGCCAAAAGCATCAGACATCATCTTGCCTTCTTCCCACCCTGGTGCCATCTCTTCCTCGGGTAAACAACTCACACACACCTGGCCATCCATATGATGTAACAGAGAATATGACTCATCAGACCAGGCCACCTTCTTCCATTGCTCCATGGCCAAGTTCTGCTGCTCAGGGGCATCTTTTGGTGGTGTCCAAGTATCAGCATGGGCACTCTGACTGGTCTGTAACTATACAGTCCCATACACAACAAACTGCATTGCACTGTGTGTCCTGACATCTTCCTATTATAGCTAGCAATTTGTGCTACAGTAGTTCTCCTGAGGAATTGGACCGGACTGGCTAGCCTTCTCTCCCCTTGCACATCAGTGAGCCTTGAGCACCCATCATCTCATCTCCAGCTCACTGGCAGGCGTTCCTTGGGCCACTTTTGGTAGGTACTGACCACTGCATACCAGGAACACCCCACAGGACCTGTCATTTTGGAGATGCTCTGACCCAGTCGTCTAGCAATCACAATTTGGCCTTTGTCTAAGTCGCTCAGATGCTTATGCTTGCTCATTTTTCCAGATTCCAACACATCAGCTTCAAGAACAAACTGTTCACTTGCCTAATGTAAAACGGGATCCTTGGCAAATGGTATTGCAACCAGACCAATGATTTTCACCTCACCTGTCAGTGGTTTTAATGTTATGGCTGATTGGTATATACAGTACATATGATGAGTCAGACAGGACTGGCTGGGAAATGGGAGCTTGGTGAGAGCTATCTATCATCCTCCCTGTGGCCTTGGCCTGGCCGTTAGTCATTGCCATGGTGCACTCTCCACTGTAACTCTGTAAGCGTTAGTCATTAGCATGCACTGTTCCCTCTGATCTAAATAAAAGTGTGTGTCAATTCGCCTGCCGGACTGCTCGGAAATGCTGAATTATTTAACACATGAGAGGACGTGTCGGCTGCAGGGATCAAGCTAGCGGGAACGGCTGCGGGGGGCGTAAGCATCCACGTGGCGGGCCTGCGACCGTCACCCGGGTCTCCTTGGGGGAGTACAGGGCGTCTGGGGGGGGGCGAGCTGCCAGTGGCTCCAGACGGAATGCCAAGCTTAAGAGTGACTCATCAGGGATGTATAGCTTCAGTGTGCCCCCCTGCATTGCCTCCCACCCCACCCCTTGGGCTTTGACCAATGAAACACAAAGGAGAACCCTGCTGTAAGCAGAGGTGGGCAGCACCCCGGGCCAGGTGCGTAACACTCACTCACACGTGACAGGGATTAAGCGGATGCGGACCGAGCTGGAGGCAGCAGGCTGACAAGCTCACTCATGCTGATACAGCAGATTGCGTTTTATGACAGGAAGGGCCATCGGCAGCCCCCCGACCCACACCCTCCGAAATCACTGAAAGCTCGCAGCAATGGTGTCGTTGTGCACTGGGGGTCCCTGAGCTGTTTATACTGTCATGTGACCATGAAGGCTGCAGGTGTTTTGCAGGTCTGGAGCCCTCTCAGCGGGCGGTGCCACCTCGCACTGCGACTCTAGCTATTTCTGTGGTACCAGCCAGCAGGGGTCCTGCCTGGGGGGGGGGGGCTCCTTCAGGCCAGCCATCACTCTGTCCCGTCTTCCCCTGCACCTTTCCTCCTTTTTTCCTCCTCACCCCCTCACCCATCCAGCTCCGCCCCCTGCCC
Organism: Petrocephalus zakoni; assembly: GCA_026774425.1. Taxonomy (NCBI): domain Eukaryota; kingdom Metazoa; phylum Chordata; class Actinopteri; order Osteoglossiformes; family Mormyridae; genus Petrocephalus; species Petrocephalus zakoni. The sequence continues at coordinate 7,985,104 of JAODKN010000001.1, read as the reverse complement.
CATCCTATACACTGCACCCCCTCATCCATCCAGCTCCGCCCCCTGCCCCCATCCTATACACTGCACCCACTCACCCATCCAGCTCCGCCCACTGCTCCCATCCTATACACTGCACCCCCTCACCTACCTGCTTCACTCCCCTGCACCTGTCCCACCAACCCCTCACCCATCTCCCTCCGCTACCTGCCCCCACCCAGTCCACTGTACCCTCCTCACTCATCCCCCTCAACACCAGGCTGACATAGCACATGCCACCATGAAATATGCATGAGTTTCCTGAACTCACAGCCCAAAAGAGTCGATCTCTGCAGCAGGAGACACTGACAGGGGCTGCCCCCCACCCCCTCACTGAAACTCCTGTTGAAAATTTCAAAATGAATTTATAATGCAGGAATGGCACCTTGACTTGTCACCAACACCACGTAACATGTCTGAAAGCTGATGCATCAAGAGAGAGCAGTCAGGTGTGCGAGTGGAACTGTGGGCACAGGATCTGGGTTTGGGGGGCTGGGATGGTGTACCTAGTGCCGGGGGATTTAGGACGTAGGGTTAGTCCTCAAAGGGTTAATGCGCAGAGAATGGACAGTGTGACATGTGACAATGATGGGACCGGAAACACCCGGCTGATTGGCTGCTGCTAGAAGCTGTAGTTATTTATAAAAGCATCTATGTTATTAATGTGACATGGCCGCCGGATGTGTGCGGCCTGTTGAGCCTCTTCCCCCCAATAGAATGTTTCCAGAACGTGAATCAGTGCCATACAGGATCATCAGCCAGTCACCACCAGCTGGGAAGATGAGGGCGCCTTTTAGCCGCTCCATACTGCGGCTTAGGTGCCCCTTCTCTATCCAGCCATCCTGCATTTGTTGACTAATAACATTTTGTGAGTAAACAAAAATTCCAGAGTATATTATTTTTATGAGAGTTCTGCAACACCGAGCAACTGTAACCTCACTGAAGGTTAGTCTTCAAGCTGACCTGACAAGATGGGAACTTGACCTTCTACTCTCATTGCATCATGAGGACCTGACCTACTGCTCTCACTGCATCATGGGGACCTGCTTTTCTGCTCTCACTGCACCATGGCGACCTGACTTTCTGCTCTCACTGCACTATGGGAAACTGACTTTCTGCTCTCACTGCACCATGGGGACCTGACCTTCTGCTCTCACTGCACCAGGGGGACCTGACTTTCTGCTCTCACTGCACCATGGGGATCTGACCTTCTACTGTCAATGCATCATGAGGGTGTGACCTTTACCTGCTCTCACTGCACCTTGTGGACCTGACCTTCTACTCTCACTGCATCATGAGGGCCTGACTTTCTACTCTCACTGCACCATGAGGACCTGACCTACTGCTATCACTGCATCATGGGGACCTGCTTTTCTGCTCTCACTGCACCATGGGGACCTGACTTTCTGCTCTCACTGCACTATGGGAACCTGACTTTCTGCTCTCACTGCACCATGGGTACCTGACCTTCTGCTCTCACTGCACCATGGGGATCTGACCTTCTACTGTCAATGCATCATGAGGGTGTGACCTTTACCTGCTCTCACTGCACCTTGAGGACCTGACCTTCTACTCTCACTGCATCATGAGGGCCTGACTTTCTACTCTCACTGCACCATGGGGACCTGATTTCTGCTCTCACTGCACCATGGGGGCCTGACCTTCTGCTCTCAATGCACCATGGGGACCTTTCTTTTACCTACTCTCACTACGCCATGGGGACCTGACCTTCTGCTCTCGCTGCACCATGGGGACCTGACTTTCTGCTCTCACTGCGCCATGGGGACCTTAACTTTACCTACTCTCACTGCGCCATGGGGACCTGACCTTCTGCTCTCACTGCACCATGGGGACCTGACTTTCTGCTCTCACTGCATTATGAGAACCTGACATTCTGCACTCACTGCACTATGAAGACCTAACTTTCTGTTTTCACTTCACTGCTGGAACCCGATCATCTGTTCTCACTGCCCTATGAGGACCTGACCTTCCTCTCCCATTGCACCATGGCGACCTGACCTTCTGTATGCTCTCACTGCACCATGGGAACGTGACTTTCTATTTTCACTGTACTATGGGAACCTGACCTTCTGCTCTCACTACACCATGAGGACCTGGCCTTCTGCTCTCACTGCACCAGAGGACCTGACCTTCTGCTCTCACTGCACCATCAGGACCTGACCTTCTGCTCTCACTGCACCATCAGGACCTGACCCTTTTCTCTCACTGCACTATGGGGACCTGACCTTCTGCATGCTCTTACTGCACCATGAAGACCTGACTTTCTGTTTTCACTGCAGCATGGGAACCTGACCTTCTGCTCTCGCTGCATCACGAGGACCTGACCTTTGCCTGCTCTCACTGCCCCATGGAGACCTGACCTTTTGCTCAAACTGCACCAAGAGGACTTGATCTTCTTCTAATACTCCTCCACTTGTGGTTGGAGCTGCTGACCTTCTGTATGTTGTTCAAGGCTCCAACATCAGGGACCTCCTTGAGGTTAAGGACAAAGAACTTTAAACATAATCACCTCAACTACCAGCTGATGGTGAACCTGGACTTCTCTGGGTTAAATCAGTAATTACACACACCTCAAAATTCTGTTCCAGCAAGACCACGCAGGGATCTAAACCCACCAGCACAGCTGGGGCTTTTCTGAGAAGGACACTGTCCCTGGTTGACCAGCCCAGGTGGGGGGAGGTGCTATACCACACAAAGCATAAAAGGTCGTCCCACAAAACGTACACTGTGCTCATTCTCTAGATGACAGGACCAACAGGCCATGTTTCCGACTGCGAGTGACCTGGTCGCCATGGAAACAGGCGAGCCGGCCACTACGGGATGTAACTTGTGTTTTTGTTTCCCTGGGAGCAGGTCTGAAGTAAAGTGTGGAAACTGGGCACCACCCGCAGCCCCAGCTCCCCAGGCCCCCATCACAATGTGCCTGTGTCTGCCGGCGAGCGCGGTGACGCCAGCCGCCACAGACAGGCGCTTGTTTGGGCGGGGGCACTGGCCGTGCTCTGTGTGTGGCACAAACCCTCATCTGCTCCCAGTCAGGCCCTCCAAGGGCCGTGTTCCCTTTCAAAACAAACCGCGGCAGCCTCCCCCTCTCCCCTTTTCCCCTCCTTCTCTTTCTCTCCCTCTCTCTCTCACTCTTCTTCTCTCTCCTTCCTCTCTCCCCCCTCTCCCTCCCTCCCTCCCTCCCTCCTCGTCAGGGGAAAAACATTGCAGTGCCCTAGATTAGCTGCTCTGCTGCTTCCGGGAGAAATTCCTTCCTGCTCAAATGACGACCCCCCCCCCCCGCCTGTAGGGATTCATGACAAACCTCCGTACCACAGCTACCCTCTGAAGAGAAGCTCTAACAATGGCCGCTGTCTTCATGCACATCTCAGGCTCACATCAGCGCCGAGTGTGCGAGGCGGAGAGCAGAGCCGCCGAAAAATGTGTTTCTGCGAGCACTTTTTAGCACATCGCCGGACACCCTGGCTAATCTGCACTGCAGAGGGACGACTTAAGCACCTCCTGATGCCACCTCATCCCTTTACTCAGATTTAGAAACCATATGGCCAGAGTTAGAGGCCATTATCAGACCAGACACTGCACACTGACGATTTTCAGGCTTTCGGCCCCCTACACCGCACAAGTTCCTCTAAGAGACTCGTCGTCTTACGTAACGGCCATATCTTTCAAACGCATGCATGCTCTCACCGATGAAGCTGATGGCTTCTGGGAAGAACTGCGACAGATTCTGGCTCCAGTGGTCCGATATCGGGATCTGCTTGTACTTAAATTCCCCGGCGTTCTCAAACAGGTTGGGGAGATTCGGGGTTACGTTTAGGATGTACTTGATGCCGTACTCTTCCAGAACGTCCAGGTTGGTGGAATCCTTAGCACAGCCCAGGTAGAGGTGAGGCAGGATCTCCACAGGGAAGGAGCGTTGGGTGTTAGACAGCGGGCTGCCGTCGGAGTCCGTCGCGCTGTTTGGGTCACGGTCGACATCGGACTCGATGTCCGAGGAGTCCGAGCTGATCCGCAGGCCTCCCAGACCCAGGACCTGGGCTGTGGGCGAGCTGCTGCACGAGGGGCTGTCCAGGTTGGTCTCACACAAGCCCGGGAAGTCAGCCTGAAATTTGCTGAAACCTCCTGTAGAAGCAAAACACATGAATACTGGTGACCCAAATTAACATAAGCCACAGTCACACGACAAACTGCATGAAGACCCTGAGACCCTGACGGCATACCCATACACCACTGCATTTTAATGGAAAGCACGCAATGCAACGCACAGATTAAATAGTAATAAGTAATAAGAACCTTCTAGGTAAAAGGCCTTGCAGCCCTCGTCCTTCATTCGCCGCAGAAGCAGCCCCAGCACCGAGCCCCGGTCCATGTTCTCGTTCCACTCCCGGCTGTACTCGTCGTACAGGATCACCGTGTCCGTCTTGCACCTGCGCGCAAATTTCTCACGGTCCTCGCCGCTGGCGAGGAGCGACTTGATCGGCAGGCTCCCGTTCTTCAGCCTGCGCAGCATGAGGCTGGGGATGGCGACGTTGATCGCCGTCTCCACATGCGAGGAGTCGTAGAGCTCCTGTGCGCGGCAGTCCATGAGCAGGAGGCGTCCGCTGCGCGTCTCCAGCTGCTCCTTCAGCCACTGCGCCGTCTTGCTGATCGCCATCGCCGAATCCAAATGCACGGGTCTGACCGTATCTAGCATTAGTAGAAAGCCTAGATTCAAGGCTTAGGAAATATTATTTTTCACGCGGCCTTGAAAGGACCCGTATTTTAGATGTGGACCTTTTCCTCCCCCTGAAACTGAGCTTCAAGGTAACCAAAAGCCAAAAACTCGTCGCAAAAATACGATGCGAAAAATCATAGAAAACCACTTATAGGATAGAAACTTGTTATTTTACGTCAAACCTATCCAGCTAGGCAGAGAAAAGCCCGATCGCGGAGGGACGCTTCTCGGCGCCTCTCATTCATGCGGCCGCACGCGTCGCCAGCGTATTTATCAATGAGTCACTGAAGGCAGCCGCGCCTCCGAACTATACCATCGCAGCGCCGCGTCGCTAGAATCCGAAGGGGCTCTTTTCGCACGATACACTGTTTCAAATGCTGCTCGTATCTCGATGAATCACGGCTGCTCCCCCAAATCCAGTTACTAGAATAAAGATCCTTTCCAGACGGCGGCTCGTCCCCTTTACTGCGCTCTCACCGGCGGCGAGCTCCTGAATGGATACAAACATGAAGCGTTTCAATGGTTACATTATGTGCGCCAGCCAATAGGAGGCCGCCGAGCCGCGGTCGTCCTGGAAACGGGGCCGGATGGAACAGACTGTGTTGATGAATTGTTAATAAGTTTGTCATTCACAAAAACGGAAAGGAATTTCCGCTCCGGATCAGGCGAGCGCAAACAAACAGCGGTGTCTCGGTGGAAGGCGGGGGCTCGGAGCCCCTTCCCAGCGATCGTGTTTCCTGGTGTCTCAAGCACGCTGGCACTTTAGTCGTATTTGGCAGCCTGATAGTCTTTGTGGCTGTACTGAGTAAGAAGGGCGAAAAATAGCAGGCAATACCGAGAGTAGCAATCATATTCATACATCATAAATTCTAATTCTATATTTTCGGTCATTTACATGTATTTAGTTATAATAGCAAGTCACGATTTATAAGCCAACCGCGGTGGTTTCGGTGCCTTTGTTTTTAACCAAACGAAAACTCAATACTCGATACTCAAGTTATGCATTCAAGAAAAAAAAAATGTTTTGCAACCATACTCTCAAGATTTCATATTTCAATTTCGTGCAGCAATCTATACATACATTTCTATTTTTGTATTTAAGCGATCACATTGATTCACGATCATCTGCCACCAGAACCCAGACGCGTTGGTGTGTGAGGCGGTTGTGGATTTTGTTTGATCCAGGATGGAAGGTTATAATTATTTGGAATAATGAATCACAGGCAGTAGCGTGGGCATATCGCCATTACCAACCGGCCTCATTGTCATGATATTGCTGTCCTCTTTCTGCACGACCCGTTCGAGGGTTTTAGCGTGTGGGCGGCATCCATTACCGGGAGACTGAGGTGTGCGGAGCGGGGAGCCGCTTCGCCGAGACGCGCTCACCGGAGGCTCATCGAGCCCCACTTTACCGAGGCACCGGCTTTTCTTTGATCTTCTTTGGTATACATTCTATTTACGGATAAAATGTTTTAGAGTGTGTGTATAATATAAAGTCTGGAGAAATATGAATTCTGATGAGCGATGCATTTGTCATTTTTATATGCTGATAACCAGTGTTTTACTGTGCTTTAACAGTGAAACAGATGATGGTAAATTAGACTTAAAACGCCGATCAACAAATTAACAGAGCCATCTGAAAAGTTTAAAGGCTCACAAGCAGTCCTCCGCCTCACAGTTGTGGTGAAACGCGTGATTACCTCATCGCACACATATTTATTTCAGGCACATTAGATGAAATTCAAGCTCTGCCCCAGAGTCTTGCCAAGTCCAGTGTAACATGCTGCCAAAAACATGTGCGGGATTATCGGGCTTTTCCGAGGTGAGAACAGCTGTGTGTCAGAGGAGACGGTTTTCTGCGTCTTTTGCCCTGCAGGTAGCGTCGTCTGGCGGTCTGTGTGCCGCGGTAAGTTACAGGTCCGCTCCTGCTCCTTTTGTGGACATGCAGCGGGGACTGTCACGCTTACACTTATGTGCGAATGACCGAACTCTTCCGAATATGTGCGCATAAACTTACTGCTGTCCGGATGTGTCCGTGTGCCGTGCACACACACACACACACATATATATATATATATCACTGTGGCCTTGCATGCGTGTCCCCATGCCTGATGTGTCTCTAAGCCGGGTGAAATGGTTATAAGGCCAGAATAAGGGCCGCTAGACGTAAACACTGATAAATCAGTGTGGGGGTGCAGTTTTTATCAGCCAGGCTCGCGGTGGGTGTCTGTGTCTGTCTCTGGACACCGCTAAGAAGAGTCGGACCATCAAGCCGCTCCTGTTTCTGTTTCCCTGCTGCTCCTGAGTGCCCATAGCGTTTCCGAACTCACTTATCCAGATTAAAAGAAGACCGATAATGCTGCTCTGTTTAAATATTAAAAAAAAAACATACCAGTAATCTACATATTTCAGACAAGGCCTTTTCTTCAACGGAGAGAATTCAGTAATCAGTGGGCTGAAACAATCCCTGCATCACGGTGCCTCTAAGCTGGCTCTTACCCTGTTGTTGGCTGGCAGAGTGCGCTGGTTTCAGCCTTTGGCGCTGACACTCCCATCGTGGCGGATCCCGCAGATACCCAGTGGGCAGGGCATCTCAGAGGATGTGCGATTTCAGCTTCATTAACGTAAGAATCAGGTGCATGACAAAGGGGCTTCCTCCACATGCAGTGCGCTGGGCCTTCGCGTGCGGGGTCGTGTTTGCATTCACATTGGAACATATGCAAATTAAGAGGAACACAAAGAGCACATTCGAATTTTTTCTGCTCTCCAAAAAGTTTGTGATATCTCGTTAAATAACTTGATGAACACCGCTTTGGTTTGAAACAAGAAATACAGGGGCCTGTTGGAGGGTTGCTGCAAATGCTGTCACTTTAGAAGTGATTTGGGATAGTTATGTGGACACACTTTGACAGACATTACAGTTTTTTATCATCATAGAAATCCTTTAAACACCATTTTAAGGCTTTTGCGGAGTACTGTATGTATAATGCGTGTGTTATAAATGCGGTTCATATGCAGTTTGGGGCAGTCCTCCGACCCATTTCGAGGGACATATGGGGAAAATTCAGAGCGCCAAGGATTAAAATGTTGCTAGATAATTGTTCTTGCAGGTAATTAGTTTGTTGGAATAATGATGCAGCTAATTGTCTTTTTCTCAGCTGGAGGACAGGGAGCACCAGAATGGTCACTAGTGTCACACAGCGGGCCCGGATGGGGGTGGGCAGCGGGGGGGGGGCTTTGCTGGCATGGCCCGTCACCAATCGGGGGAGTAATGGTGAGAGATGATAAAGGCTATGAGAGTTTCCGTCTAATATACATTGAACCACTGTTGGCCTAAACCTGTCGAGTTGGACGCTCACAGAAAAACAAAGAGGCCCCTTTTCATCATGTGACATGGGAGCCGGGCACTTCCTATCCTGCAGGCCTCCTTTTCCATGCCTTCCTGTTCTGCAGGCCTCCTTTTCCATCCCTTCCTGTGCTGCTGGCGCGGCTGCCAGATAATGGCGACTCCGTTCTTATCAGCTGACCCCTTGGGCTGTCTCTCTGGTTATCTGCACCCCCCCCCCCCCATGGGATTAGGCCAGGAGCCACGTTCCTGCAGTGTGAAGTTTCACTTCCTGTCACCAAGAAACTTCCCCTCTGCTTCTGTTATGGGATGTTTGTGTGAGGATGTTGTTTTTCTCTCCTTGGGTGATTAAAAAAATGGCTGATTGCTTTTAAAGTGTTTTACATATATCATAGCTGCATCCCCCAGGCCCCAGGTTTGAGGGCATGGCAGATGATTGGCTGCCAGATCTTAGTGTGGTCAGTGTCACATATGTAATATGTCAGATCATTAATATATTTATTCCCTAATTTTTTATGGACTCATCGAGCAGCCAAAGGCAAAAGGAATATTAACTGATTCAGGTCACCCTGAACTAAATGAAGAAATGAGTTTAAATTCTATTCCTTATTAATCTCACAGCTCTTCAAGGTCCCAGGTAGAGGGACCGTCTCCCTTTCATTCATTTCTCTATCTTCTCGCTCCTGACACTCATTTGTTCCTCTGCACTCACGATTCCTACACGCTCCCCAAACATCCGTAACACAGAAAGGATGGTTTTATGCATCAGTGCAGCCCACACAGGGCATTCTGGGTAATGGTCCCGAACCTGTAATTTAGTGACAGTAGGAGGATTGTTAATATGTGGTTCCCGCAGTATAATTACTGATGTCTCAGTGTGCGCCGGAGGCCCGTCGTGGGGAACCACATCCGCGGCGAGACCGAGCTGCCAGGAGGGTCCAGACCCGCTACAGGAGTACGTGCAGAACCTCTGCTTCCAGAGTGCCACTGAGATGCCCGCACATGACCCTGGCATAGAGGAACAAGTGCCTTTTGGAAAATGCCTCCCTGTAGTTAGTGAGATTATGGGTGTCCCTAAATGCCACAAATTTAGCTATAATCACACCAACGGGCTCAACAAGAAGCTTTTATCTGGCCATTTAGACACTGCCTAGAGCTGCCTATGTCAGTGATGCTTTGAAATGTCAGTGTCGTGAAAGTGGATTCTGACAAGTGTGCCAGTACCTCTGCCCAGGACTTGTTTTTGCATTGGACCCTTAGAGGGACTCCCAAAGAAATTTGGGGCAAAATCGGTAGATCAGTATAGAACAGTGTTTCCCAATCCGGTCCTCGGGGACCCACACACAGTCCACATTCTTGCTTAATGTCGGCTGTCTAGCAAGGAGCTGGGAGGGAACAAAAATGTGGACCGTCTATGGGTCCCTGAGGAATGGGCAGGGAAACCTTGGTTTAGAATAATAATTTTTCAGGGGGGCTGAGGGTCTAGAATGGCCTATGCCTGTGCTTACGCACAGAGCATTAGTGACAGACAGAGACGTAAATGCTTTGCCTGTGACCCTCACTGCGCTGATTCTGAGAAGCCCACTTCTGCCTTGGCTCTATGAAAAGGTCACCCTGGCTGCCTGCTGATGCACGGGGGACAGTCACCGTCCAGAGGACGCCGAATCGAGGGCTCAGCTTCACTGCCAGGCTGCTGGATGTGGTTCTGATTTAAACATGCCTTGAGAGCCGTCTCTTAATCACGTGACAGCAAGCCTTAAATGCGTGAAGATCAGCCAAGCAAACTCTAAGGCTTTTCTTAGGGAAGGGCTTTGAAGTATGGCTGTTTATGGATTTATCAGGATGCCTGGAGGATGCCTGTGGGTGGGGGGGGGTGGGGGGGGCAGTGGTGTAATGAAAGCCGTGTGCTCAACCATGTGCTGACGACGCACAGTGAGGAGTCTCAATACACCATGAAGATGCCATCAGGTGCCACACTTTATACATGTGTGCATGGCTCAGGTGGTTAGGACACTGTGCCTGAGATCGATTGGCTCCTAGGCTGGCGAGATGATTTCACTGCTGGGCCCCTGAGCAAGGCTCAGTCCGTCACACACACACACACACACACACACTACAAGCGACTTAGAGACACTAATTCTCAAAACTGCTGGAATTTGGGCTGGGAGGACACCTGTACAGCATTGGGAAAACAGGCCTGGAATTCAAACCCTCAGCCTGGGGGGTGTGAGTTCTTACAGGCTTGTTATGGATGGATTTTGGCCTCCAAAACATAGCCCCCTCACTTAGCCCCCACAATCCCTTTCAGCCGACACTCCTGGATGTCACCTTTCAGCTGTGCTAGACTGATGTACTTAACCGGATCCTGGTAAGAGGCATTAACCTGGTTGAGTCATGCTCGTTTGAACGATGGGACCCAAGCGGGGTTTTCTGTAGCACTACCGTAGAAACTCTGTACCATGCCGGTGGGCCGCCTGTCCATGAAAGCAGTCCCCCATGTCACACCACCTGGAACATGATGTTCATTTACAGAATCTACAAGAATTTACTATTCACTGCTAAAACGTCAGGCACAGACCAGGTGTGATCTCTGTACACTTTAATCATACATAAAAACTTATTAAAAAAATACATTATATACCCATCCATCCTACAACCATATCCCATCCCATAATCAGAGAAATAACTTGCAGTTCCACAAAGAACAAAATGTAGAGTTTTGCTGACAGCCTTCAGCTGCCAGAGCTACTAGGCTTTGGAGCATGAAGGCACAGCATGTTCATCTCAGTGTCAAGGGAGCACCCAACTGAATATCTTTTATATATGTTTTTTCATTCAGAAACCCCAATCCAGCCTCATCTAGAAGCTTGGACCATGAACGGCAGCCTTTGGGCTGCACAATTTTTTGTTAAATGCTAAAGGAACTTCTTATTAACGGAATTATCCACACAAGTCCCTCTTAAAAGTATTTATAAAGTAATAACATCTCAAAAACATGACCGATGCGTTTTGTCCCACTTCTGCTGCATCGTTTGTGCTGTTAAAGGTCTCAGCAGAGTTTAACTCCGGAAGAGAAAGCAGGTGTGTTTTTCTTCTTAAAAGTATCATTAAAATAAACAGTGGATTTCCTCGGCTCCAAACCGCCCCCAGCCTCTGCCGGTAAGTGCTCCGCTCGGCAGGAAGTCATGGGGAAAAGACAACAGCCATTACAGGTACGGAAGTGCTGATGCTATCGCCGGGACAGAGTGTCCGAGGGCCACGGCTCACCCTGCTGTTGGGTTCATGAGGCTCCACCCACAGCAGAAGGGGGCGTGGCTGTTCAGCCATGTTACAGAGCAGAGGCGAGCCCCAGGCGTCTGCAGAGACGGACCTGCTCACCCTGGACTTCCTGTTCTCTGGCAGTAGCTTTTACTTGTGTGTCAGCATGAAAATTGCTTACAGCTGCAGCCAAAAGCGGCCGTCCAGGAATCCCACACTCACAGGGGAAGCTCATGGCAAAGCAACATGGTTGCCAGTCTAATCCAATCAAACAGTCCCTTCAAATTCAGTTTTTTATACAGCACAAGGGCACTTGACACGAGTGTGCGGCGATCTGTTGCTACACCGTTTAAACAAAATGGTGCATGGAAAAGTGGAAGAAGGAATGTCTGAGAGGGACCACTAGTAAGTCCTGCAAGACCCACCGGGGCACCGAATGCGGCAGAGCTGCCCGTCGGGGGGGGGGGGGGGCAGCCCGTACGGAGGATCTCACCTGGGGTACGGGGGCAGCAGACGGCGATGCTGCAGGAACACCTGACAACACCTCATATGAAGATCAGAGGTACAGGAGAAAACACCTGTGTAATGCTGCCGGATTCCAACCGCGACCTGGCAACTGAGACATCCAGGCCACACACCCACATTGCACATGTGCAAAACCACAAAGGGTAGGATGCCACGCCTGTGATTGGAAAGTCGCCGGTTCGAATACCAGCATCAGCAAAGTGATGGCACCACTGGACCCTTGAGCAAGGCCCTTAACCCCCAATTACCCCAGGGTCTGTCTGTCTCTGCTTTTTCAAAAAAGGTACGTCACTTTCAATAAAAGTGCCCGCTAAATAAATACAACACTTATGTCAGGACTAAGCTACAGGGGCTGTTTAGTCCACTCAATTAATTTGCTCAGACTTAATTTGCCCTTCCAATTAAATTAATTAAATAACCAAAGACAATGTGGCTGTTCTGCAGAGAAATGTGAGAGGGCCCAGTCACCCGTGAGTCCCCAGTGGCGTGCAGGCTCCATGGAGCCAGAGAGAGCGAGACCCCAGACTTCCTCCGTCAAACAGAAACCGGAAAATAGACGACGCGCTACGCCCACGTGCGTGCAACAGCAAAAACCACAGTGAAACGGAGCAGGCGACCGGGAGGCCAGAGCAGCGAGACGCGCTGCTTCTGAAGAGCGTGACCCCATTCACAAAACCAGGCGGTGACAGAGTGGTGGCAGCCACCTGCAGCTCACACCCCCCCCCCCCCAAGCACCAGGGGGGGGCACGGATGCAGGACCTCAACTACAGACAGCAAGCTGGCCAGCCGGCCTGCTGCAGCGACCCATTTGCAGCTAAAGGCGGAATGTTTTCATTTCTCAGGTCGAGTTCGTGACTATTCTACAGATCAGACCCCAGCAAACAGAGGGCAGTGCAAACGAGCCCAGAGCCATGGCCCCCGATGTGGGCCCCAAGGCCGGCAGCATTCGAGACAGGATTTCCGCTGGTTCGACCCGTCCTCTGCCGCCACCCTCCTTCCTGTGGATGTGCAGAGGCAGCAGGGTGTGTTTACAGGTCAGGCTGACGCCAGGGATCGTCACTAAAGTCTGGAAGATTCCACAATAGGGTGAGCGAGGTCTGGACCCATGTATGCAAAGAGAAACACAAAAAGGGGTGTCAGTGAGGCTCTTAGAGGGGAGCATCACATCTGCAGTGTGCTGCAGAGATGCCAACATTCCCATGGCAGCCCCTTGACATATACCGGCCGGACTATCTGTGGGACTATCTGTGACCATCACTGAGTCGTCACTGATCTGTCTGTAAGCCGCTGACACCTGGAGACACTGCCCGGACGCAGGGGCAAAGGAACCGGGTGGGGGTAGGCGTGCCCCCCCTCCACTTAATCTAGCTTCATTCACCAGACCAATAAACAGACCTTCATTTTTAAATTATTAAGTTGTGTCCCTTCCAAATTCATCGCCTGTATGTGTGAACATGCTCAGCCAATGAAGCAGATTCTGATTCTTCTAATGTAGGCCTGGCCTTATGGCTCTGTGCTCTCAGTACTGTGCAAAAGCCAATACCTCCATGTAGCGTGACAGTTCACTGCCCCCCCCACCCCCACACCCCACACTACAGGTCATTGACAGGAGGACGGATGTCTTGTGGAAAGGGCACACGCCTGTCCGCCCTTTATGGCTTCCGCCACAGGAAAGCCACTTTCATGAGGGCGGATGCGTAAACAAGATGGTTCCTCTCGGTACAGACACAACAGAAGGCAGAGTGAGGCAGCTTTGTGAGGAGGGTGAACGTGCTGCTTTAATTCCCACACAAAGTACAAAGACAGACACGTGCTGGGTTAGGAGGACAGCTGCTGTGCCTGGCGCCCGGCGCGTCTGCGCGGGCCTCCACCAGGAAGTGGGCAGATTTGCAGGTTCACTGCCTTTCTGCTGTTGACAAAACAAGAGGAGCAGGTTTCGCAGCTGCGACTGTCTGCGGGGGGGGGGGGCAGAGTCAGCCCTTTACGCAGATGAGCTCAGGGAGCCATTGTCCTGTGAAGCCAGGCCCTCACGCAGACGAGCTGAGGGAGCTGCAGTCGGCCTGCGGCTCCTCCGCGCGCAGCTGGAACATCCTGGCCTGCTGATCCAGACACTCGCACAGCTTGTCCTCAGTCAGGGTCAGTCGCTCCTCCAGGATTGACACGGCCTGCAAGACAGGACAGGCAGCTGTAGTGCTGCGTGTGTGTGTGTGTGTGTGTGTGGCGCACAGGCCCACTGCTTCACGCCAGGAGCGGGGTTAGGGGCCAGCCTGGGTCACGCTGCACTCACTGCCCCCCATGAAGGAAGACAGCGTGTGCTCTACAGCAGAGCGAGCAGAGACCCGTCTCTCCAGCTCACGCTACAGCCCAGCATTTACATGCCATGGCAACAGGAGACACAGTGTAGAGCATAAATTGTACAGCGGCGGTGCTGTTCTGTATTGTGTGTTTACTCTGAGGGGTTTTATGGGGCCATGTGTGACCGCTGGTAAGCGCCGCTCAGTAGCTAACAGCCGTCGCTTATGAATGCCAGTGAACCTGCGTTAGGACATCCAGCTGCTGGATGATGTTCTCCAGGGTGCTGGCGAAGGCCGAGGGCAGGCCAGAGCGCTCCTCCAGAGGGAAGGTCGCGGCGCCCATCTGCTCTTCTTCCTCCTGGCCCAGGCCGGGAGCCGGTGAAGCCCGCGTGCCGTCACTGATGGGCCACCTTCTGCTCCCAAGGCCACTGCCGCCGCCCTGCAGCTGAGCAGAGGACGATGCGGCGGTCACAGCAGGTCCAAGCGGAAAGGCGAGGCCACGAGAGCACATCTCCTCTCGTTCTGCAGCTAGCATTTCCAACGCATTTTCTCGGGAAACCCCATTCTGACGGCGGCAGGGAAAAGGCTGCTTTTTATCCTGCAGCGGAAATCCTGTTCTCATGGCAAAATGAGCCACTTCTGCAACCATAAAGAGGATGAGTGAAGGGAGCATTAGCACTTAGCAGGGCGTGATTAGCAAAGTGTTTTCCAGTATAGATGGCAGAGTGTTTAGTGAGGCGCGCCATAGCAAACGGCAGACTGCAAGCAGAAATGCTAGCATGGTACACAGACCAGCATTTTGAACAGGCAACAGTAAACTGCTTTAGCATAACAGCTAGCATGCCGTTTAGCATAGCATTTAGCACAGAAGTAAGCAGAGTCTCTCTAGTAGAGTGTACAGCACATTTAACACAGCATAACATCTAGCATGGTGTAAGTTGTAGTCGGAGCACTGCATCGTATTTGCCTCTCAGGTCTCCGACTGAATGTTCAAATCATCGCCTTTCAAGGGACAGCCCAGTGTTTAGCACAACCATTAGCAGGGTGTTCAGCATAACAGCTAGCATGGAGGTTAGCATAGCATTTAGCACAGCAGTAAGCAGAGTCTCTCTAGTAGAGTGCACAGCACATTTAACACAGCCATTGGCAGGGTGTTTAGCATAACAGCTAGCATGGAGGTTAGCATAGCATTTAGCACAGCAGTAAGCAGAATCTCTCAAGTAGAGTGCACAGCACATTTAACACAGCCATTAGCAGGGTGTTTAGCATAACAGCTAGCATGGCATTCAGCATTCAGGTCAACAATCCAAGGGCTATTAATTTAATTGCAAGAAATGAAGAATAAGAAGAGAGAAGATACTGGGAGACCTTGAGAACGCAGCCGCTCATGCACGCACTATATGCAGGCGGCTACACTGTTGTTTTACGTCCACTTACACCCAATTTGGAATGATATTCAACTTGGTCTAAGCCATCTCTGTGGGAACTTGGTCATTAAGGCAGTCGGTCGATAAATGGCGCATACATGTTTGGATATTTAAAGAACAAAACGAAGTGTCGCAAAGCAAGTACACAGAGTACAGGCATGAAATGGTGGTGGTGGTGGTGGGGCTGGTGACATCACACTCACACATTCCAACCTCACACGTGAAAAAGGGATGCGGCATCACATCAAGGCGGCTCAGGTGACGAAAATGCCGGCAGGCGGCGTGCAAATGTGAGCTGCATGCATCCGGCCGAAATTTGCTCTCCATATCCGAAGCCATTTTTTCAAATGCAAATGAACGCCGGGCTGTACGCTGCGGTAAAACACACTGCCAACACCACTCCTACACCACCAAGCCTGGCTGAGTGTCCCCCAGCAGACAAATTTAGATGCTTATTTTAACTATACGAGCTCCCTATTCTCACCGACCCACATATGCGCATTCGTTTGTTTTAATAGTCTGGTTTGACCATTAACAGTCCACGTCTTCGAGCACCACAGCAGCACACTTGCATGGTCCTTCAATGCAAGCTGACAGTCCCCTGAACGTCTCTGAATCTGTAACTCCAGATGCTGAGCCCAGGCCGAACCTGGCTTCGCTGCTGATGCAGATACACGCCAATCTAGCAGTATGGATACCAGCCACACCATGAATACAGTCTCATTGCTGCCTGCTCTCAGCTGTTACAGGTGGATCGTTTGGGGCTGAAATGAAGCCCATTCAAAATGTAAGCCCCCAGACCTCATTACGGGAGTGCCAGATGATTGATGTGAAACAGCCACGGAGAAGAATATACATGGAAGGGAAATAGAGGAAGATCAGCTTTTGTTCCCCGATTACACTGCCGCATGCCAATGAGCCGGCAGCAGAGGTGCTCCCCAGCACGTGTAAGCACATTATGGGATTAAAGCTCGCCGCCTGGTCACGTGACAGGGGCAGCAAGTCTCCCATCTGTAGGGGGCCATATGGCGCATCGAGAGTAGAACTCCCAATCAAATCACCGCAGGCAGTTGGGACCCATGTGAAACACCTAACCTGTTTTCTGAAAATCAAAGTTAGACATCTGCTGCTCACACTCTCAGCAGGAGCCTCCATAACTAAGGTGTCTTATTTTACAGGAAGGATCATTCAACATAGGATAGATGGCCATGGTCCTACAAGCAAAAGAGGGATGTTGGCAGTCACAAGGTGGTGCTGGTGAACATTCCCAGCCCGGCCTTCCTTGGTGAGAAAATGCTCACCCGCCAGCCTTTGCAAGAGCTGCTAGCTGCTGTGTGCTTTGACTCGCTCCCATGGCGCCAAGCTAAAAGCCGCCCACACACAGGATGTAACACCGACAAACACCCGCCATCAGAAATGTCAGTGCATGAGCGGCTACTTTGCTGAGCACTGATGCTGCGTCTGGTTGTGATCAGTGTGAACCACCCAAAGAGGCACCAAGGCGGGACGTGAAGGCTGGAGAGGGCGGCGGAAGATATTCACCTAGGGGGCTTGGATTCATCATCATGCTTGGAGAACATGGGGGGACGCTGACTGAACACGCTGACTGTATAAGTGGAACAGGGGAGGAGTCTTTGAGAATATAGGGACACTCTTGTGGCATGGGGGAACACGGGGGGATGTTCGAAGAACACACTGGGGATACTGTCTGAAAATGGGGGATACAAATACGGGGACACTCTCAGGACATTGAGAGGCGCTCAGAACATGGGAGCTGCTTCGAGAATATGGGGACACTCTCAGAACATGGGAGCTGCTTCGAGAATATGGGGACACTCTCAGGACATGGAGATGCTCTCAGAACATGGTGGATGCTCCCACTCGCAGCATAGGGCTGAGAGCCACACTAAGTATTTCCAGCAAATAAGTGAGGCAGAGGGAATTCCAAATATGGCAGCAGACACGAGGCTTTGTGTTTTGACCCAGTTCTAGGAATGACAAAACAGCTGTGAGGTCCTTGGTGGAGCCTAGCGATGACTCATCGCCGCACGGGGGCTTTAAGCCAGAGCATGCTTCCTGCTGCCGAAATTGAGAGAATGGCGAGCGAGCATGAGAAACAGGCCATCGCATTTCATGCGAGGACAACAATAATAATAAACCTATAGAGAAACCTTCCATTTCATTTTGTTCCAACCCCGATGGACTCATCGGTCTTGTGGTTTCACTGCATCATATTCTAGTGTTAAGCAAGCAAGCCAGCATCCAGCATGACTGTGTACAGCATGAGCCTTTACACCTCTCACAGAGTGCTGGACTCAAATGGCAGGTGTCCTTCGCCATCCCACGGGTGAGCGGCACCCACTCAGTCTTGGTTGATAGAGTGGCAGCCGCCAAGCATGCTGGGAAGCCGGCCCGCTCCCGCGTTAATAACAAGCTGGTGGAGGTGCTGGGAGATAGAGAGGTGTCTGTGCTCAGGGCCCTAGCGGCTGCCCTGAAGGTCTCCCAGGACAGCAACATAAGCATAAAGCAGAGCAGCAGGAAGCCATTAACATGGAATTACACAGCGGATACGAGGCAGGAAATATCATCCTGCAGCCTGAGAAGCCAATGTCACAGCCCTCTCTGCGGGTAATTGATTATTATTACTTTGTGTCCGGCGGGTGGGGGGCAGGCATGGAGGTAAGACTGAATGGTGTGGAGGCCAAGGTATAAGAGGAGAGATCAAACGGCACATGGCCACGAGGATCAGCCTGCTATGCAGACCTCTCCCTCTATTTATAGAGACGTTCTCTGATCATCGCAGCCTTCCCTGTGCTCTCAGAGAGGCGAGCGTATAGGTGACAGACGTTTCATTTACTCAGAGGAGCTTCTGTATACTTAAGTTAACGCTGTTTTCATTCATTCAAAATGATTCATTTTCCTGGGAACACTCTTCTGACGCAGGCCAGTGCTGAGTTGGGTCTCTCCCAGGAAACAGGATGCGCGCGCACACAGACACACACACACACACGCACACAGACACACACACCCATTCCAGCAGAGCCACACCTCTTTGGACAGCACCAGCATCCAAAGCACCCAGAGAAAACTCACACATTTAGTTATATGCTTCATTATTCTAAGATCTGATCATAGCAGCCAAAGTGTTATTGAAACTGGACAAAGCTCGCTGGCAGGCTGCGGACGGGGCCTAGGAGCGTAATAGCATGCCTCTGGTGGACGGGGCCTATGCGCGTAATAGCAGGCCTCTGGCGGACGGGGCCTATGCGCGTAATAGCAGGCCTCCGGCGGATGGGGCCTATGCGCGTAATAGCAGGCCTCCGGTGGATGGGGCCCACGAGCGAAGTAGCAGGCCTCCGGTGGACGGGGCCTACGAGCATAGTAGCAGGCCTCCGGTGGACGGGGCCCACGAGCGTAGTAGCAGGCCTCCGGTGGACGTGGCCTATGCGTGTAATAGCAGGCCTCTGGTGGACGGGGCCCACGAGCGTAGTAGCAGGCCTCCGGCAGTCTGCCTTTCACGCCGCCGCTTCCCTGGCATTTCCCACTGCTGCGCCTCCCCACCTGTTCCGACCGGAGTGCCCTTTCCTTTGGACTCCCACCCTCCCGCGCACTCATTCTGCCTTTATTTTTAGATCCTTCCGGATCCAGCCACTTCCGCCCTGGCAGCGACGTTGGGTTCCTCCCCTGGCCGCCACCCCATTTCCTGTGCGGGCCTCCGCCTGACTGGCTCTGCTTTAGCTCCCCTGACACCCGTACGGCGTCGGGCTCCCCATGGCCGCGACTGGCCTCTGCCTCCCGGAGACCCAGATTCTCCCTGAGGACAGAGGTGGACAGACGGCTCACAGCTGCTACTTGGTGTGATCACCCCTTAAGGCAGGATCTCGGGGATCTGGCTGATCACCACTGACAGCACAGAAGCAGAAACACCAGGCAAAGCTTCCAAAAGATCTCACTCAGTTCTACCGCTACACGAGTGTCACCCTGAAGTGCATAACTAATTTACCCATTTGTGGCGCTCCAAAGAGACGCAGAGAGCCGATTCTGCAGTCTCTGTTCGCTGTGCCTGCATAGCTAGCACTGAATATAAAATAAAGTTCTGGTCAGAGCTACGTCAGAACACAAAGAGCTTCTAGCCCGCTATAATCCGGCAGCTTAATAGAGAGCGATAATACTCCAACCACATAAACACACCGTACTCTTTACTGGAGAAAGTAACAATACTCAAACCTCATAAAAGCAAAGTACACTTTACTGAACAGAGTGATAATACTCCAACCTCATCTATGCACAGTACACTGGTCCAAAGTACTCTTTTCAGCTGATGTTTAGCTGTCTAGTAAAAAAAACAATTAGCAAAGGAATTAATGATCGGCATAGCAATGATTCTGGACAGGACACCAGTAAACTCAGCTTAGCCTGGTTATTTTGAGTCTCATCCCATAAAGCAGCACATGTTGTAGGCACAGGGTGAAGATCCTAAAAAGAGTTTTGCAGAGGTCAAGGACAGGGCTGTACACAGAAGGTAACGTCCATCAGGCCCCAGCGTGCCTGCAACGTATGAATCGATGAGCGACTGGTACAGACCAGGCCCCAGAGGCCCCAGGGAGTAGGGGAGAGCGGTGCGGAAAGATCCGGAGGGCCAGTGGCTATCAAATATGCCTGCTTTCCAAAAGGTGAGAAAGGATGCCACTGGCACGCCTAAAAATAGACCTCCGGCAGAGAGCGAGGGAGGGATGGCCTTCTGTGGGCCATCGTAAATAATCCCGACAGAGCCGGAACAGAACAGGAAGAAGCCTACAGTAAGTGCGCGGCATCCCGGGAATGGGGGGCAACATCCGCATGGGGTCTGACACACTACCCCCAACAGGGGGGCTGTAAGAAGAGCTGGCGGCAGGAGCAGGAACCGCGCTTCCCCTCGCTTACCACGAGCAAATTCCCACAAAGCCGCTCGCACCGGCCAAGAGGTGCAGCTCAAGACAAACGTCAGGACGTCAGGAAGGCACGGCAGCCTGGGAATGCCGCCGAAAGGAGGCGGAAGGGAAGGTGCCAGCACGAGTGAGGCGGAATTGGACGGGATGCCCGAGTTAGCCACTCAGGATCTCAAGGAAACCAGCAGTTTTATACCAGCAGGTATTTTCACCTGAAGATTTTCCCAATAAGCCTAAATATTAAAGGAGGCTTTGGGAAAAGGGAGTATGTTTCGGGAATCACTCACACAGAGGGCCGGTGTGGGCTGTACCACTCAGTGTGTGTGTGTGTTTAAGCGTAAGCCTGAGAGCAGCAGCACCCTCACAACACCTCCCTGCAGAAGGGTCTGACGGCGTGGGCCAGCGGAGGGCTGCTCACCCAATGCAACCTGACATTTCACAGCATGCCTCCTCTTAAGAATGCCACAGGTCACATGACCGGTTAAGTAGGGCAAATATTACAGTAGGAACCACTGAAGAGCACAAAACAAATAACCAGTGCCACCTGAACTGCGGGAAGACACATCCTGATCCGATAATCGGACGTTACATCTGAACATGCAGCTCAGCAGGAGTGTGACCTTTACACAAACTGCGGACCGTAAGAGCAGGACGAGAGGAACAGCCATGTTTCAGTAATCGGGCTACATGGGGAAGAGCGCTGCTGAGATTGTCCAGCAAGTGTCTTACTGAAGAGCCAGCAGAGACTCAAACAGGAAAAGGAGGGAGATCATCTAAAGGGGGAGGGGCTTCCTTTGGCAAAGCAATCTCAGTGCATCTCAAGGGGGAGGGGCTTCCTTTGGAGATGGTGACATGCATCTGTGCCAAGGAGCCATCAATTAGCAATGAAACTGCTCACAGAACCCTAACCCGCATTTATAACAAGGGCAGCCTAAACACAGCGGTCTGACTAGCAGCAAGACAGGACCTCCAACAACTCCTTCAAAAGAAAACAAAAAGAAACTGGGTATGTTACGGAGCATGCACAACATCTGTACCTTCCCTGAAAAACACTCAAAATCCTCTTCTGCCATTACACACACAGAATGGTTGTGAATGCAAATCTAAGGAGGCTTCATTACCCAAAGCAACTTTCTTTGTGGGAATTCCGGAAATGCAAAATAATAAATGAGACTGTGGCCATGTGACCAATGCCGAATGTCTCCGGCGACAGGAGTGTTCCCTGCAGGCCCGGAGTACCCTGGTAAGAATGTTCTTAAGAATGGCAGAATCTGTGCAAGAGACCTCCTCTTTGGAAAGCTACATTTCTCAACCAAGTAACATTCATCACAGAAATAATATGCTGAAGGCCTGGCCAGAGCAGGATGTTGTTTCGACACTTAACTTCAGGAAAACGGTAGCTGTAGCTGAAACAGAACCTACCAGTGTATCGTTACACGCACACGATTCAGCTGTGGTGGCCTGACCTTGGGACGAACAGGAAGAGGCTGTCGGGGATGAAGGGCGAGGAGAGCCGCGGGCATTCTGCACATGCCTTCCTATCAGCTGCATGGCCCCACTGATGCCTCCATGGAAACGGAAGGTCATGTGCAGGCAGAGCTAACACATGAGATGAAAGAGGAAGGGGATGGAAGAGGATGCAGATCCGGCCCTGGCCACAGGGCAAAAAACAGGTCCTGGATTTCACAGCCAATCAGCTGTGACTCACAGCCAGAGACACCGTCCCTGGTGAAGAGCAGAAATATATCCCTTCATTACCATGTGACCCAGACACCGAGGCACTCGGTAATCCACGATCGCTGGGTGTCCACTTTCAGCACCACAGAAGACCATGTCCCTCAGAGAGCACAATGCTTCCACCATATTTCAGGGACCTGCACTTTAAGCCCAGTTTGAGGGGCACTACTGGGATAGGGTTCGAGATCAAACATTTCACTTCTTGTGTATACAATGTTCTGATCACCAGCTTAGATAATTCTCCAATTTCCAGCCAAAAACTGGTTACCAAAATCACACGTGTACAATCTGAGGTGGAACATTAAACACTAGCAAGCTGGGCTAGTTTAGCAAAACATGTAATCTGACATCTTGCAATCTTTTCACTAGCCAGCAGGCTGGCGTTCAGCCTTTATCTGAATTACGCGCCTCAGGCGAGTGGGTGAGCTTCATCTCCAGCCAGTATACGAAAAAGAAACAAACGCAGGTCAAAGTGCATGTGAGCAGACACGGAAACGGAGAGGCACATTACGAGAGGCACCTGCACAAACGCACACTGTATCTGGCGTCAAATGGGCCGCAGTGGCGTGTTATTAATAACGCGCTCTGTCATATTAACCACCCGCCACGAGTCCCAGAGGATGTCATAGCTGAAGATTAACGGCCGCCACCGGCCCCTCGAGTCACGCGCATTTCCTGCGACCTGAAAAGGCACCGCAAGGAACCGGGATTTACTCGAGATTCTGTTCTGCTGCTATAGAGGCAAGCAGGACGTCTCCTTCATCCTCTGCGCTCTGGCCGGAGTCTGAAAGCCGCCAAAGCCAAACCACCAGACACAGGAACACATCAGAGTCCCTCACCGACAGTCACTGGTCTGCTAACTGCAGCCTCTATGCACTTTATTCAGCTCAGATCCAATAACTCCTAGCATCACCCTCATTCACTTAAGCCACTTTCATTGCCACCC
>JAODKN010000001.1:7893011-7910888 GCA_026774425.1 Petrocephalus zakoni | reverse complement strand
ATACCATCTGCTGATTTATTTATATTTATTTACTGCATAAATACTGTGTATTATTGTCTTTGTACTTTGTCTTTGATATAAACTATATGTTTGTATCTGTGCACTTTTCATATGTCGCTGCTGTATGCAAGAGAATTTCCACCCGGAATCGATAAAGTTTATCTTATCTTGAGAATGTATTTACTCACCTGGACAGGTGTCTCTAATTAAGATAAATATAAAAGATAAGGTAAACCTGCACTTTCGTCTCCTGTCCCGTCCCAATAAAACAATCGGTGAATGTAAAATAAAAAACCATAACTAGCCAAAGTCTTATATTTAGTTTGCCTGGGGAAGAGTTTGGGTTGTCATAGTTAGGATCAGGGTTATGCTCATCGAAATGACTGTAGAGTCTCCACAAAGAACAGTGTGTGGGAGGAGGGGGGGTCATATGCCCCCACAATGTGATGAAAAACAATTATTTTCATGTTGAGGGAACACATTTTTATAAAAAATCTGTGACTGCAGTCAAAAAATGAAAAATGCCCAAACTTTTGTTTGGTGACTAATGGTTTAGATTAAGGCTGAGCAGGGTAAAGGCGGTCAGGCAGGGGTAAAGGCGGTCAGGCAGGGGTAAAGGCGGTCAGGCAGGGGTAAAGGCGGTCATAGCTGGGATTAGTCCATAGAAATGAATGGAGAATCCCTGTAAAGATATGACACGCGCACTGTGTGTATGTGCGCGCACACATGCTCCCCTGTGTTAGACAGACACTGTGTGTGTTTCAATCCAGACTTACACTTGGAACATGGATGGATGCATAAAATATATGTTGGCCTATTCACATTTTCAACAGTAGATGGCGACAAAGTTAATCAATTGGTTAACTGAAATTGGTAATACCGAGTCTTTACGCTTGTATTCGGGAATGCAGTGAAATTCCTCTGCCACGTTGAAGATATGTGAAAATAAATCAAACAGAAGTACAATACTGCACAAGACAATGTGAGAATAAAAAGACATGGTAATAAATAATAAGTAATGCGATACGTGGATGAGGTGGTTTTATGAGACGTGCAGATAGACAAATTGGCAATAAAACAGTGCAGTTGTATATGAACCATACAAGACTGTGCAACACAATGGGACAGACAGGTTCAGGTCACGGGCTACTTGGCAACCTGTTTCTGGAACGGGTGGTGCGGGTCTTCCAGAACACGCATGCACACCCAAAAAAAGGCTACATGTCGTTGATGTGTGACGATGCTCCAGACTGTGGAGACGAAGCAGTACAACGCAATATCATGCATGAGCCACGTTGTGTAAAAAAAAACCTTAATGTGTGCAAATTAAAGAAATTACCCACAGTGTTTTGTTCTAATGATCTGCATGGCACGCAGTGTAAAACTGAGAGTAATAGTGTGCTAACATGGCCCATAACAGGCCTACCGTAATTTAAATATTTACCAAGTAACAAAAGTCCTATGCAGCATATGGCGCTGCCATAAAACATGCATTTTGATAAACGACGTATGTCCTTTTAAAGAGCTGGAGTGCTTTGATACCATCTCCTCAGAAAGTGGGTGTTTCGATTACATCTTGTCATGCTATTTTGCTGTTTTACTGCTTCATGCAGAGCTTACACGACAGCATATTTGATATGACCACACCATTAATATCCCTGGGCGCATATTTTATAGGTGAAAGGTTTGGTTAATTTATCCAAAGTTTTTTTTCCTCTCTCTCTTATTTGAAGGTAAGTCTACGGATAAGCATGTTACCCTGAAGGTCCCACGTCGCAGCGTCTTTGGGGGCTGGTTTTGGGTTTTGGTTCTGATGGTGACACCCCCCGGGCTCACCTGCATCTGACAGAGGGCAGTGCGCCGAGCGCCGCGGCACGGCAGCGGAAGGCAGGGAGGGCCAGCAGAAAGGGGAGCTCTAACTTAGGGATCGGAGCAGCAGATAGTGCCCCCATAAAGGGGAACGCTCTTAGTGACCAGAACAGCATCCCGGAGCCGCGCTGCTCGCTCGGCATGATCTGAACCCGACCCGAGAAACTGCGCAGACCGCCAGCAACGTGGGGAGGTAAATACGCGCTGATGTGCTCTTTTTTAATTACAGCTCAAATAATTAACTGCAGAAAGCGATAGCGACTCGGCTCTGGGTTTGACGTTGGATGCAGTTTTTTGACTATATAATTCTGACAAAATAGCGACTAGGTTCAGAAATGATGCGGGCGCGCGAATGCACGTGCAGTTCACTGATTTCTGTAAGAACTTAAGGTTCGGCTGCGCGCTTCTGTATCAGCGCCCTTGTACATTGCGCTTGATAAGGAGACTTTGTAACTCCACTGAGATGTTTGATATGTTCGTTACAAACCACTAAGCATGTACATCTTCGCCTTTCTTTGAAATTAAGAATTGTGCGTAATCTTAACTATTTACTTATCCATTTCGATAATTCTATGTGGTTTGTGGTTTATACTCGTCACATTTGTGCACATTTACATCTAACTAAAGAAAATGTAAATACTATTACATTAATCGGTCATGGAATATCGGGTTAAACTGAAAATCACATTTTAAGTATTCTGCTGGCATTTATCTTTCCAGTCAGTTTATGGCGTTTCAAAACGTGGTTTACGAAACTCACTTTGGCAAATCTGAGCACGTCTAGTATCTGATAAATCCTTAACTCTGCAACCCGAAGCCAGACCCAGTCATTGGACGAAAACACCCACACAGGGGACCATTTAAGCGCGTTTAACCGCAGCAGATAACCAGCGGTACTAAGATCGCCTCCTTTCCTTTCATGATTAGGCCTGCTGTTGACTAATGACTAATTTTGTGACTTGGTCATTTATTAATTTGCACATTTGTCTAGTTGCATCGGTTTTTTGAGTGCAATTTATTTTGTATAAGCTGGCAGGGATTCTTTTTTATTGCAGTAGAGAAGGTGATTAATGGGGCTCTTCCTGAGTCACCCTGAGTCTTTGTCCATCCCTGCCTGTCTTTCCTCAGGGTCGACATGAGGACCAGCGGGCTGCTGTCCGCTTGCATCTCCATCTGCTTGCATTTGGGGGCGCTGCCGCTTGGGGCCGGCGGGCAGTGTGAGGAGACCTCAGAAGGTTCCAGGCTCAATCTTTCCGTGAAGTACGCCCTGCCCAGCTTCACGGCGGACGCGCCCATTCAGAGCCTCGTGGCATTCGACGGCCGTGTCTATGTGGGAGCCACAAACAGGATCTACTCTTTGGATGAAAACTTGCGGAAAGTCTCTGAATACAAGACGGGGCCTGCGACGGAGGGGAGGTCCTGCTCCCCGTGCCAGGACTGCGGCGAGGGAACCAACAGGTCTGTTAGCGACTTGGAGGACAACGTCAACATGGGCCTGCTCGTGGAGACCTTTTACGACGAAGAGCTCTTCAGCTGTGGCTCCGCCTACGGTGGTGTCTGCTTCCGGTACGTCCTGGACGGCGGACAGCAGCCCCCGCAGGTGGACTGCATGTACACCCCCAAGGCCAACGGGGGGCAGCGCGAGTGTCCCGACTGCATCGCCAGCCCCGCCGGGACCCGCATCCTCAGCATCGAGAGTGGGGGCGTCGTCAGGTTCTTCGTGGGCAACACAGTGGCGCCCCCTGTGGCTCACCATGCCATCTCCATCCGCCGCATGAAGGAGACCCAGGACGGCTTCCACTTCTTCTCTAACCAGTCCTACATGGACCTCGTGCCCCAGCTTCCGGACGGCTTCCTGATCCGGTACGTGCACGCCTTCCGGAGCGGTCCGCACGCCTACTTCCTGACGGTGCAGCCGGAGGACCGCAGCTCCCGCGCATTCCACACGCGCATCGTGCGCATGTGCGCCTCGGAGCCCGAGCTGAGGCGCTACGCCGAGCTGCCTTTCGAGTGCATCCTGACTGAGAAGCGGAGGCGGCGGCGGGCGGCCCGCGTTGAGGTCTTCAACGTCCTGCAGGCCGCCCACGTGGCCCGGCCCGGGCGGGCACTCCGCGAGGAGATGGGCCTGGACGAGGGCGAGGACGTGCTCTTTGCCGCATTCGCCCGCAGCCGGCCGGACTCTCCGGAAGCTTCCTCCAGCTCAGCCGTCTGCATCATCCCCATCCGAGACGTCAACATCTTCTTCAGGGACTTCATGCAGAAGTGCCACACAAGGCAGCCGTTCCACTTCAAAGGCTCAGAGGAGAAACGCTGCTTCAACTCGGTAAGGAAGACCTTCTCAGACTCCCACGTGTCGTGACTTAGTTTGTCAATCTGCTGCTTCAGCTCTGCGATTAGAAGTGATCAGTAGATCTAAACATTATTGCTGGCCCAATGACCCATGGCGAAAGTGAGCACTTTGCATCACATCTCTCATACGTTGTCCTATGGAGGTATTCTAAGGGTCCATCATAGGATCGAAGCACTGTCACTATGCAAAGAGTGGCCTTGATTTAAGAAGCCACCATCACAAATACCTCACTGCAGGCCTGCATCAGCCTGCTCCCTGCCTCTCTCAATCACCTGGATGGATGGATCTTTGGCCCGCCTGTCATGTGTGCTGTCCATCAGTACCGATTGGGCAAATACTAAATCAGCTGATCGATATTGACGGGGATTTAGCTGCTGACAATCTCCGCCTGTCGATATCTGAAGTAGTTTAATTTTCGTTTTAATTTCACCAGCTGTCCTTCAGTTGCCAATTGGTTTCGGTACGTATTCGTTTTGGATAAGGTCACTGCTCCCAGGGGGAAATTCTCTTGCATGGTAGTGAGGTACATAAGGATACATGCACAGAGCACATCCAAGACATAGTGCAAAGACAGGAGTACGAGTGGTGCAAATTAATTTAAATAGCACACAGTATACAGACAGAATATCTGGAAAACAAATAGGATCTCACTTCCTATTTCTTATAAATAGTATAAATGCATGAGCAACTATCAGCAAGTTTACAAATCGCTTTCGAAACGCCACAGTCCGCGGCTGAAGGACGGGATGTGGAAAGCTTTCGGGAAGATGATGGCAGTCTCAAGGAATGTGGCCCAGGTTGGCTATGATTTAGGAATCAGCCCGTCCATTACCGAGTTAAACACGTCGCCCATTTGGTGGAAGACAAGGCAAGACTGTATAATTAAAGAATCAACATCGTACGGCTTCCCACAGCCTGTTACCGACCTCAGGCTAGCATTTGTGCAGGACGGGCCATTTGCTAAATGAATCTTTTCTCTAAGGGCATGACAGGAAACATATAATTTCTTAATTTGGGAGTCATGATATCTGCCATTGGCGATTTGTTCCGGGGCTTATTCATTTTCGGCTCTTCTTTTAATTAGTTAATCTGTTATCTTCCGAAATAGGTCGTGGCCAATAGGCTGCTGTAGATAAATATAGATGTGAGGTATTTCCAGCTGCTGGTCTCCTTCAGTCTGCCTGGGCTGGGCTGCCCCACACTCTGCCTGCCTGCGTACCTTCACAGAGGACCCTGAAGTGTCTATACATCTTTATTCACCTCAAGTGCAGAGATCATAATGCGTCACTCGCTCCTGGAGAATGTTCATTTGTCGTTACGGTCACAGTGGAGTAATGTGTGTGTGTTGATTAAAAGATAGCCAAAATTGCTTTTAGGCCTCGAGCACGGCGTCTTCTGTAAGCAGTGCCGATGGAGCTGAAGCTAAGTGATGTTCTGGAGGAATGGGGTGAAAGCTTTGGCCTCACAGCTGTATTTGTTCTTTAGAGTTCCTTTTGAGGTCTAGTCCCATCCTCATGTTTAATGCTATTAGCGAGACGTGGTACATGGCAGTTAATTAGCTTGATTAAAGTTACTGCCAGGGGATTAGATTTGCAGCCTCTTCTCTCTCGTTTCAGGCATATTTGTGGTCTATGGTTACAGGTGATGTGGCATTATTAACAGGACAAATATGTCTGTTTGCTTTCATATGAACCTGTGCTGATAATTGGAAGGGAACTTCCAGGAAGAAGTGGAATATCTCCATATTAATGGTGCATCCAGAGAGGGCAGGATTACACTGACAGACTAATGATCGCGGGCTAACAAGCGGCCTTAATTCACTATTGATCTGCTGGCTTGCAGCTGGCCAGTGGTATCACTTAAGGAATCGGGCATAAATAACTCTCAGCTTGTAGCTTAATTGCAGGAACATTCAAACAAACAAATGTTCAATATGTGACGCACCAGCAACCCGGCAGCAGCGGTGGGGGGGGCGGGGAAGAACCTCCCATTCTTATAATAAGTGACTATGACATTTAAAGCTGGAATTACTGCAGTTGCTCCTTTTATAGATCAAAGATCAAAATGTCTTAGAACATCTGCAAATTATAATGCTAATGTTCCCCTTGAGGACCGGCCAGGGAATCCCTCGCGTGCGGCGCTCGTTACGGGCCGCCCGGTGCTCCGTATAATACTGTAAGTGGATCAGATCTTTGGGGAGCACCATCTCAGTGACCTGAAGCTGGGGGCTGCTTTCCTGCGGCTGAGCTGGGAGACCGCACACCTGTGCCGCCCTCCCCAGTCTGGGGGGGCCCCGCTCCCTTTGATCCTCCGTTGGTGAGTCACCATGTGGGGCCGTTTAGCATGGCACACTGCCCTTCAGCCAGAGTGCGACGCACAGCCTCCCACATCTGCCCCCCCTCCTCTCGCTGAGTCACCAGCCCCCCCATTAATGATGGGAGCTGCACGGGTGCGGCCCAGCTGACCTTTTTTCATCCACGCAGAGGCAGGTGAGCTACTTCCCGGCTGCGAGTGAATTCAGCCCGGCGCCCCAGTGAGACGCATTCCCGTTAGAAGGCGGCTGTGTGCAGGAAGGCAGGTCCGGCTGCTATTTGCTCAGCCCTAATGGGCCAGTTAGCGCAGATATTTATCATTAACAGCTGGAGCGGCCCGGCGATGGAGGATGGAGCAGCTTAGCTTGTGTTTGTTATCAGTTAATCATTGCAGAAGGTGCAGAGACTGGCGGCATTTGGGCGGCTGTGTATAAGATCCTGTCTGGCCTGTACTTGGAGGCGTGTAGCCCCTGCAGGTAAAGCTGTCGGTGATAAACTGCACTGGGGAGTTATTGTCTCTTTTTATAGCGAGTGAAGCCCCATAAACTACCTGAAGTGGACGTGGTGTATACTCTCTGCAGATTGTGCCAGCCTGGAGATGCAGGTTACTGGGAAGGATGTTTGCAAAGTGACGACCGTGTATCTGTCACACTGTATAGACATTTTTGATTCAAAGGCATGTTCACTTGCCTCCCTGACATTTTATCTATTCCAATTTCCTTCTTGTGGTTTTGGTGGCTCGAAATCACATAAAAGCCTCCAGTTTTCTGCTCCGTTAGCTTGCAGTCAGCCTCCTGTAGCCAATTTCCTCAGCAGAGCCTCTGGAAACTCCCTCGAACGGCTGAATGGCCTTGCGGGTCGGGGGGTAGGCGCTCGCCGTCAGATCTGCTTGGACTCAGTCTGCCGTAACATCAGCAGCAGCACAGCAGAACCCTTCAGGCAGATGGGAATAAAATGCTGTTTTTCTGCTAAATGGATTTTACATTGTTAAAACACTGACTGACGGAAAGTCTTTCCCGCGTGGTGCTTTTGCGAGGTAAGGTTAAAGTGTGTTTGTATTGACTTTGCCTGTTGGCATTTGGATTTGTCTGTTTGTCTGTGTTCTCAGGTCCAAAGGCACTTGGAGGGATTATCTGGTTGCATGCTCAAGCAATCGCCATGTTTGTTTTCTAGTCTCACCCAAATACCCCGCACAGGCCCAGAATTACTCGGTAATAGGATATGGTTCCACACCCGGGGACCCCGCTGCCGTGCCTGTTATCATCCTGGCCGTGGGAGGACCTGCCGAGGACAGTGGCTCCTCACATCCCTATTGTCCATTCAGTCAATGTTTGGTCAGCGGATGGCTGATGGTTTGGTTCAAATAAAGCTTGCAGTTTGGCTGGTGCCAATTTAGCCGATTAGCATAGAGAACATTTAAGTATGCTTTGTGCGCGAATGAAAAATGCTTCCTTCAAATTTGCTCCCAGTCCTACCCAGAACGTGGCCCAGTGTGCCCCTCCCTTATTGCGGCTCAGCTGTGGGCCACACCTTGACGCCACAGTCCGGCTTTCTAAACCACAAAGCCTCCACCAGCTCCGCACCTGGAGGACTTTGTGGCAGTGTTCACCCCTGGATGACTTCCTCCTCGTAACATGCGAGGTCCAATGGCGCCGTTTGCTTTGGACATCTTGAGGCTCTCCATGCTGGAGACTTCAGAATGAGTTTTATTAGGCCCAGGGCACAATAACAGCACTGAAGATAGATACGATAAAACACTGCATACAACAGACAATAGTGTAGGAGGTTGGTGCTGTGCACCAGAGCAATAAAAGCAAGACAATGGGGAAATAACTCGATCTTTCTGAACCTTCTTTATATAAATGAGACCCTAGGTGAATTAGTGTGTGTGTCCCAGAGGTCTGAACCATGTTACTGGGTTTGACTGCCAGAGGGAAGAACCTTCCTGGTGCCATCAGGTTCTGCTCTTGATGGGCCGTGTCTTTGGCCAGAAGGCAGCTTTTGGAATGCAGAGTGGATTTGGGCTGCCTTACCATGCGCTGCCTCAGTGTCCCAGGTGCTGCGGCTGCTGTCCTCTGTAGCGCCCCCCTTTGGCACAATGACTGTAACTTCTGCTCTTTACAGGCCTGACCGTACCGTTGGCATAGGACCGCCATGAGTATGCGGGGCAGGTGCAGGTCAATGCATAGGCAACCCTACGGCTTAGGGGCCTGGTAAAACACGGGCCCCTGCCCACTAAAATCGGGCCCCACCCCACACTGGGAATAATGAAATGGTTAAAGCCATTAAATCTGCCCAGGTGATCCCATTATTGGCAGTTTTACGGCGGACATCTCCAGTCCCTGGTATGTGGATTATTGACATCACATAATGTTTAATTCCCTTAATTCCAGCTCACTCATATGACCCACTTGGTGGGTCTCCAGAGAGGTTAGTCCATCCCTGGTTCTGACCCTCCTCAGTTTAGGTTTAGACCCAGCCTGGATTGCTTAGCCCATAACCCCGTTTAACACTGTAACTTAGCTGTGGGTTCTGGTGACACCCGTACGATTTTGCATCAACAGCCATCATGCTATTTGACGAGGGTGACCTTCAGCCCTGGCAGATAGGGCTGCTGCTGTGATTTGACTTCACAAGATCTAAAATGCTGGCTGCCTCCTCTCTGCCATGAGGTGAGAATAACTTTGTATGAAGCAGTTAAGCACCTTCTTCTTGAAAATTACAATCGGTTATCATTCATTCAACAAGCCCTAATTTACGCCGTCAGGAACAGCACGGTCCACAGAGGCATTGTTTCTCAGACGGAAACCCAGGAAGAGCAGAGCAGCTCGATGACAGGCAGTGGTGGGGGGGGGAATGGTTCGGGCCAGTCACACGGCGGGGGGAACGAAGGCCCCCCCCCCGCACAGCAGGTGCCACTGAGCTTTCCGTCCTGCTTCCTGTCACTGGCAAGTTCCTGCAAGCGCCACACAAAAACCAGTCAAGTGGAATATGGACATTGTTCTTCCTGTGCCGTTATTATTTTCCGTTTCTCTCTCCTGCGTGCCCATTGGTGCGGCATCCTGTTGGCACGCCCCCTGCAGGCCAGCTGCGGTCCCTCGCGGCCCTGCCACCGTGCGTGACCGCGCAGGACCCGGGCTGAAGTCGCTGCAGGATGTGGCGTTCATAGGCTAGAGACCCCCGCCAGGTCGGAGGGCCCCAAACTCGCTTCGGACTGATGGAAAGATATTTTATTCCTTCACATAAATTACACATGCAGTCAGTGGAAAGTCTGTGGCCCCCAGTGTGACTGGACAAGGCTTACAGACAGAGGGATTTTATCGAATGGAGGATGATTTGACATCTGAGGGACATTTGTAGGGACATTTGTGGGATAATTTGACATTTGAATGTCAGCAAGATGAGAAAAGATATCCTGAAGACTCCTGTATGACACTGATTACTGGTAGGGACTGGTATTCAAAGTGATGGGTGGTTTCTAGATGATAATTTGATAGTTATGTGAGCAACAGCTTGCGGTATAATATCCTGAGAGGGCCCTGACCGGATGGTGTGACTGGTGCAGAGAGAATCCTGTAAGAGGCATGAGCCCTATAGCAAACACAGTAAATCCGTGGCACTCCCCACAATCCCTCCCCCCCCCCCCATGGTTGCCCCGGCAACCTCGAGAACTCAAGGCCAACTGACTATGTCAGAACTCAGTTCAAATTCAGAAAAAAACCCAAAAATAATAGAATCCCGGGTAGAAATAAAACTTGTGAAAACGTCATCTGATGGTCTTGATTCGAGCCATAACTTCTCTGGAACCGCGGGCGCTGGCTCTGATTTCCACTGTTCCTCAGCCACATTTGCAGCGATGCAGCTGCCCTGAAAGGCGAGGTCATTTTTGCTGCGCCTCTCCTGTGCTCAGCTGCTGATGTCATGGGCGTGCATCCATTCGTGAGACTTACCTTTTTCATCTCAGTTTTTTCTTTAGAATCAGTTTATTCTGTGTACACCGAGGGCTCTGTTTTGATTATCTAACACACCTAACTTTGCACCAGCGCATGGCACAAAAAGGTGGTCCAGACTCTCTTAATTATTCATTGGGAGTAACATGCAATGAACCAGTCAAAATGGCACGTCCCCGCACCTTAAAAATGCTGGAGCGCATGCTATTATAATGGCGTGTTTACCTGGAAAGCCAGACCGATGTTCGGCCAAGGATATGGACCTGCTCGTGCGTGAAGTGAAAATGCATGAGCATGTCATTTAAGGGAGCAGCACTGTTCCACATACAGTGGAATCCACTTATAGTGATTATAGTTATAGTGATCAACTACTTATATGGATCAAATAGCTGGGGAGAGAATAATTCCTGTTCAAATATTGTTTAAATCAGGGGTGGGGAACCTGATCCATTGGCTGATTGAGAGGTCATCCCAAAAACCTGCACCCACCCCGGCCTCTATGGATCAGGTTCCCCACCCCTGGTTTAAATAATTTGCTTATAGTGATCAAGTAGCTAGCTTACAGCGTAAGGACCAGTTGTACTCTATAATGATACGTATATAAATGAAAGAAAATGAAATGAATAACCATCACTGCCATTCCAGCGTGTCCATGTCCATAACCAGTGTGCTGCACCCACAGGTTTGTAAAGCGTACCACTTAAATATTGTTTCATTATATGCCACTGACTTCAGATGTGATTTTTGTTGGTGAAAAGCACAATGTCATTTTACTGCCTTAAGACCTCGTTTTAAAAAAGACCGCTCCTGCAAGTGGGAAACACGTGTCACCTGTTATTTTAAAAACGCGCGAGCTTGACTGGAGTAAACATCGCTTCCTGAAATAGTGGAGGAGAAAATGTCGTCATCTGATGGAATGAGGTTCACATTCCTTTCTGGATGTCCCTGTTTGCCTGCCTTTAGCTGGATGAGGCATCATTACTGTAAGAGCGCAGATTGAAGGTCAGTGCCTCTCGCTTTTTATTTGAGGAGGATGGAGTTTGCGCTGCTAGGCCTGTATTTGTACTTCAGCTCGCCTTTTATGTGGTTTACTACTTTTAGAGGCTATTCTGTTTTGCGTTCCCCTGATCTGTGACCTTGTAGCATTCACACAAAAAGCACTGATCTGTGAACACTAGGTGATGAAGACTCTGACTTCGCCTGTAAGAATCCCTGCATTTTTTTCCCCTTCGCTGTTAAGGTCACCGTGTTCCATGACCCCTGTTTGCTCTTCATTGAAACAATATACCACTGGCAGAGATCCCTTTTAATCATTAAACGCCTGTGTACTTTCCTTTGGCCGTTTAGTCACGCTTTCGGGGTCGTGCTCTCACTTCATTAATTATTGATGGCCACCTTCCCTTTGCAAGCCGTGTTTTCTGACCTGAAATCGCTTGACCACAGACTCTTGACATGAATGGGCCCTTTGAGTCTCAGAAACAAAACAGTGGGACTGAGGCTTGTAAGGAGTTGTGCAGAAGGCAGGGGGAATGCGCACTGTTTTCCCTTGCGTTCCTCTGTCCACGACCCCAGCGCAAGGATGCTTCATTGCTGCAGAGCTGAACATTTTTCTAGTCTACGCTCAGCAAGGCATCCTGATGCTCAGGGATGTACGCAGATGAAATACTACACTGGGCTGCACATGTTTCCTCGGGCTGGGGATTCTCCTCAAGGCTGCGTGGCCATTAAATGCATTTAGCACGGGGTCTTTATCAGCCTCGCGCTGGATGGGACCCCTTGTGTCTGAGCTTGAAGGCCCACAAAGGGCCCTTCAACACTGTTGTGCTAAATGGCAGGAAAACAGTGTCTCTCAGCGAAAACTGAATGCGCCTAATCGCCATGCCGATGTTCTGCACTGTGCTCCAGAGCTCCATGGACGAGGCCTCTAGCTGCGGGCAGCACGGTGAGGCCTACCAGCTGGAGGTCACCAGCACCATGACGCGCCTCGACTACTTCAGCGGCCACTTCAGCAACGTCCTGATCACCTCCATCGCCGTCTTCTCCTTGGGGGAGCAGACCGTGGCCAACCTGGGAACGTCTAAAGGCCGGGTCATCCAGGTGGGAGACATGCCTCGTCTGAGACCTCTCTCTCATCAGTCTGTAACCCTAAACCCTAAGCCCTAAACTTTAAGCCCTAAGCCCTAAGCCCTAAACCAAAGGTTCTCAAACTCTGCTGTCCAGATGCAGACCGAACCACAAGTCTGGACCCAGCTGATTATGCACTTTACCCCAGCCCTAAACCCTAATCTTACCAGAAATCACAGAGCTGGATTTAACAAACACAACTTAACTGTAACCAATTTGACTTTCTAATAATATTAAGGATAATATAGCTGTACTGATACTAGCCCCATGAATCCCAGAGTACTGCTGCTGCTACGCAGCCAGGCGCTTTTGCGTGCGTCTTGGCAGGATGTTGGTTCGCAGCCAATAAAGCTGCAGGGGTGGAATGAGGAGGCAGAGAGGTGTGGGAGCAGGTGGGCCAGTGCGGGGGCTTCCTGTTTATGCCACCGCTGCCCAGTCGCGGCGGCCGGCCGCGTGCCCCAGCAGAGCTGCACTTTGCGCTGTGTGTTCAGGGGGCTCCGACGCTATATGACCTGGCAGGGAAATAAATATGAGGCATTCTGTGAAAATGCAGCTCGGGTCTGGATCCGGGGGGGGCTTTCCGACACGCTCGGTAAACGCGATTAGAGGAGGGTGAAGCGCGACAGCTGCGCGGGCGCGCACCCCGATGTCCCTGATAGGTTAAGACCATCACGGGTGCCCGCTGTAGGCCCGCACGCCATGCTTCAGAGCGGCCACAGCTGTCGCGCAGGCTCAGGGGAGCGGCGAGTGGGCGCAGCTGTCGCGATTCGCCGCGGAGGTCCGGGAGAGGGAGAGAGAGGGAGGTCGGCCGGCGTGTGAGAATGCGGGAGCGGGGGGGGCCATTGTGCAGGTTGGGGAAGTGTTTAGCCCTCGAAAACTGCTCCTGGCCGTCGCAGGGGGACCCGCGCAGCCCCCGCGCAGCTCCCGCGCAGCCCCCCGCAGCCCCCGCGCTCACGGCTCCCGCTTCCTTCCCGCCATTATTCCCCCGAAAAGCTCGAATTCACACATCTCCCTCCTTAACTCGTAAACCTGTTCACGGAGATTTGCCCCCCCCCAGTCGGAGCGGTGTTCTTTCCTGGCTTATGAAATCGGTGTCATGTGACATTCCAAGTGTCTGGGGTTTCAATTGCCCCAAAACCGTCTAAAATGAGGGGTGACCGGATTCGCCTTTGATTCCTAGAACTGGCTGGTCAGCTGGGGTGTGGGACCTTTATATATTTCATGTGTTTTATGTTTTTGCAGATTTGTACTTTATTCTAGTTGCTGTGACTATAGCTGTATTGACTAGAGTCCAGCCCACATCGTGCCACTTTAAGTGAGTTACAGAGGAGCTCTTCCCCTGCTGAGACACTCAGAAAGGCGACATGCTGATTGGTCTAAATCCTGAGCTCTCAGAATCCGTGAAGCCATCTTTGGGAGAAATACAGTCCTTATTGAGTTGATCCCAAATATAACATTACTGCGGGCGTAGCAGATGAGCTTGTCTTTGCCAGTCAGAATGACCCCCCGCCCTTCCCACTAAACGTGGAAGCAGCCATGGCGCTGCCTTCTGGACTGAGACGGACGGACACTGGCGTCTTTTCAGGTCGTGGTCTCACGCTCCAGACAGAGATCTGCCCATGTGAACTTCCAGCTAGACTCCAAGCCTGTGTCCCGTGAGGTGGCGCTGTTCTCCGCCCAGCAGCCAGGGGGCGCCTTGCTGTTGGTGACGGGAAACAAGGTGAGCGTTCAGTTGTTGTCGGCGGGGAGGTCGGACAGCAGCAGACAGAATCTGAGGGATTCGTCTCATCACTAACTGTGCATGTAGATGTAATGGTATCCTCAGTCATTCTCAGCCTGTGTTAACTCATTAATGAATATATTCTTTGTATGATCAGATCAGATCATTTTTTATTGTCACATCACTAGGACAAGTTCCCCCTTCGTAGTGCAGAACACTAAATAAATACAAACTCTTTATGAAGAGTGTTACTGTTTTCTGTTGACTTTTAGAAAATCATAAAAAGTACAATAGTTTGGGATAAAAAAAACAGGATATGAGAGCCCATTGTTACACCAAGAGTAATGCTCCATCCCTGTCTCACAAAAGTGGCCAAGGTCTTAGTGACCAAAGATGCACTCAGGCTCACCAGGAGAGGCCTATCTGTCTCCATCTTACTAGTGCCTGGATGCCACACTGCTCATTTGTTATGAATAAGAAAGCACAGCTGAGGAGGGCCCTCTCCATCCTTTGGGAAATGTACTGTAGGATTTCAAACCACAGGTAAAACTGTGAAAAAGCCTTTTGCTAGCTGACACAATGACAAAAACTTCTCAATGGGTTAAAAAATGTCACAAAGTCACACGAGTGTGAGGGCTGACCGGACAGCTGTGCAGCCTGCTTTCGAGCCCCTCGCGCAGCTGGCCCTGGTTGGAGGTCAGGCTCTTTTTCTGTGCTGATGTGCTCCGTGCATCGTTGCTCGGCTCTGATGAGTTTGTGCTCTGGGTCTAGCTGACCAAGGTTCCTCTGGAAGGCCCAGGCTGCGAGCCCCTCTCTACCTGCAGTTCCTGCCTGCTGGCCCCGGCCTTCATGGGCTGCGGCTGGTGTCGGGACCGCTGCGCCAGGTCCGGGCAGTGCTCCCCCTCACGCTGGACCCAGGATACCTGCCCCCCCACTATATCCACGGTGAGCTTCCGTCCAAGGTGCTCATAATGGGCGCTTTTACACCCAAGTTCCGCAACCTGGTCCCCGGGTACAAGCCCCCGGGCCAACTGAACTGTGGCCACTTTTGTGTGTCACTTTCACACTGCACAGCAGGAACTGAGACCTTTGTGCTAAATAAGCATGGGAAATGCAAAAAGCTCGTTAAATTTCACACGTAATTTCATACAAAACTATACTGCCACCCCAAAACCAGGAAGAATGAACAAGTTGTTTAGTTAGTTATTTGTTAATTATTGGGAGGATTGATTACAAAAGTTCCTGGTTGTGGAAAAAGGTTCTGATTTTAAAAAGTTCCTGTGGTATGAAAGCACCCAATGACAAGACTGCACTGTATTATGGAATCTTAAGTGAGTGACAAACATAGGCAGAGGCCCCTCATGCCTTGCTCTTCGTGGAATGACCTGAGATGGAGGGCCAGAACCGAGGGTTCTGAGACTGCTTCATTCGGTAAACCAAGGCCAGGGGAGAAAAAGGCACACAATGGCTTTTACTTTCTGGAAGCCATCGAAGGGGGCGTGATGTCACTCTGACTCTCCCTGCAAAGTGAATCACCACTCAGACCTTTAGGGCTTGCAATATGATACTGCTCAGGTCCCTTTTGATAAGAGGGTTCTGGGCCCCCAAAATCATGCTGGGGGCCAGTTTGTGACTCAGTGAGTTAGAACCCTGTACCTGTGATCAGAAGGTTGTCCGTACAAATCCGAGATTCAGCGGAGTGGTTTCACTGTTGGGCCCCTGAAAAAGGCCCTTCAGCCCCAATGGCTCCCGGCACTGTGTGACTCCGCCTTCTTACCTGTACATAGCTTTGTATAGGAGCGTCTGATAAGTTAATATGAGGAGAGCAGTAAATGGATGCCTCATGTACCCCGTAAGCCATGATTATAAACATGGAAGCTGGCTCTCTCAGTGAGGGTTTGTTGTGCTTTTTCTCGTTAGATCTCCCCTGCTAATGCTCCCGTTGGAGGGAACACACGCATTACCATCTGTGGGAGGGAC
This sequence comes from Petrocephalus zakoni, assembly GCA_026774425.1. Taxonomy (NCBI): domain Eukaryota; kingdom Metazoa; phylum Chordata; class Actinopteri; order Osteoglossiformes; family Mormyridae; genus Petrocephalus; species Petrocephalus zakoni. The sequence goes on along the minus strand of JAODKN010000001.1, from coordinate 7,894,583 downwards.
TTTGGCTTCAACAAGAGCGAAAGGTTTGACGCCAGTCTCGTGGACGTCCATATTGGCAGACACCCATGTGCGCTGGACGCGAGGGAGAGCAGCAGCAATCGGTATGAGGTTCACGCGATGCGACGTGCAGCCCTGGCTGTTTACACACTGTCCCAGAAGACTGGCCGCTACACGCCTGCACATTCCACGGCCCGCATTAACGCAGGGACTAAGCGCTAAGCACTTAATTGTGAATGGCTGCCTTGAGTCGTTCAGCCAGCGAGTCGTATTAACGTTCTCTTTTTTTTTTGCTTAAAAAGCTCCGTGTTTTAAAATGAACATTGTCACAGTGTCGTCTTTGTTGAAATGCGGCGGGGTAATCTGTCTGCCCACAGAACTGCTATTTTGTGGTTTAATCCGATTATTGTCGATTACCGAGTTGCTGACCTCATCTGAGAAAAATCATATTGTGCTTTGTGTCTTCTCCTTGCTCGTCTGCAGGCTCGTTTGCACACCTAGCGCAGCGAAGACGCCGCTCACTAACGGCATCATCACGGTGAACAGCGGCGAGAGCCGGACTCATGTAGAGGACTTCTCCTTCGTGGTAAGATCTCGCAGGCGTGCCGCCCGTCTCCTTCCCGTGTTCCTGTGGCACCTAAGCTCTTCATCTGCTTACTGGTCCGTCCAGGAGCCCATCATTACTGAGATCTTCCCTGACTTCGGGCCCAAATCCGGGGGGACCATGCTGACAATCCGCGGGGATTATTTGGACAGCGGGACTCTCAGACAGGTCTCCGTCGGGAGTGCTCCGTGCCAGCTGCAGAGGTGGGGAAGCCCTTTTGGGTCTCACGGCAGGGGCGTGGGCCCCGTATGAGTTGGATCCCCCCCCCACCCAGGCTGATACGCCTCTCGTACTCTGCAGTGCCTCCCGCAGCATGCTGACGTGCAGGACCACGGCCCGCAGCACGCTGGCCCAGGTCCCCGTCAGGCTGAGCATTGATTCTGCGCTGACTGAGGCCCCCGGCGCGTTCAGCTACAACGAGGACCCTTTAATCGCCCACATCCAGCCGTCTCGTTCCTTCATCAGGTGGGGGGATGGAGAATCGCTCACCTCCTGGGGCGGGACGATCTCATCGCTGGCTGTAACCCTACCCCCCCCCTCCCCACACACACACACACACACACACAATCAGTCCATGTATTCATGTCTTTTTGGGGACTATCCTTTCACTTCCATGAGCAGAAGAATAACCCTAACTATGATAAACCCTCACCTCTACCCTGCCATAACCGTATCCATAAGTCATCAAACAAAATACAAGAAAGATTTTTAGTTTTTTGATTGCATTCACAGATTTTTTTTATATAATTGAGTTTCCTAAAAAATGTCCCCACATGGTCAAAATAACAGGCCATTAAGGTCATAGTCACATTGGGGGACATTGGGTGTAATATATACATGATATATACATGAAATATACATGATATATACATGACCACACACACATTGGCCCTAATGGCCCTGTGGCAGATTAACACCTCTGGGAATGGTGAGGAAGGGAAGATGTGTGTGGGGGGGGGTATGGCCTGCAT
>JAODKN010000001.1:7876754-7889906 GCA_026774425.1 Petrocephalus zakoni | reverse complement strand
CGGGTTCGGAAAACACACTTTGCTTTTCTGGGCTGTGGTCATAAAATCAAAGTTTGTGCTGAATGTAGTCGTTTATCAATAGGTTTTAGACATAAGCAGTTGAAATATAACACTTGGAAGCCAGGAACAAAAATTGTGTTACATTGTGTAATATACAGCTGTGTTTGTGATCCATTGAGGCTGGGAACATCTTTCTTTAAAGAGTCATAAATTATAGATAGATTAGATAAATAGATAGATAATAGATAGATGCACATCTCGGAGGAAATTGCAGTGTCTGCAGTAACTGTCCGCAGCCACACTTCAAATATTTGCCTCTTACCAGGGCAGACCTTGAATTGTTTAACTGGGACCTGCTACAGATTTTGTCTACAGCCGCTGTGATCTCCAGCCAGTGAGGCCGCTCGGCCAGATTGGCCAACAAAGTTCGTTTCACTGGGGTTTATTTATCTGTTCTTGGGTGCAGTTGCTCCTGTCTGTTACACAAACACGCAGAGCCTTTTAGACAAATGTCAAAAACACAGCCTATGGGCAGGATGTGGGGCACGCCTATAGACAACGTAGTATAAGCGCGGATCCCAGTTATTCTAGCAGAGGAATTCCGTGTGGCTGGAGATGTAATACCTAGTGGCAGGACAGAAGAGCACGTGATGTTTCCCTTGCTGGTGATTCTTTTTCATTCATAATGCACTGGCAGAGGATGTTTCCATCGGAAGTGTGTGAGAAAATCATCCATATATTCAACATCTTGTCCCTGCTGGACCTGCGTGCTGCTGTTTAAAGGCCCCGCTGATTTCTCCCACAGATGTTCGGGGCCTGTTTTGCTTAGTGTGAGCTATCGTCACGTCTGTACGTAGGAGGCTATAGGATAGGCCTGTTAGGTGGAACAGAACTGACATCATTGTTCTAAGAGGAGAACAGGGGCTGTAAATGAGGCTGAAGCAGGAGAGTATACAGGGGTGGAGTCACAGGGGCACTGTCTCCAGCTGAAAGCTGATTGGCCCCCAGAGTGCCCCTCCCCGTCACTCAGCGATTTTAAAACATTTCATTGGCTAATGATAAGGCTGGCCCTTCTGTTTGAATTATGGCACCTCTTATGCGCCCCCCCCCTTAAAAAATTCTGGAATTACCCTTGGGCTGGAGGATCTGGACACCTGCAGTGAGAACTTTGCCAAACCTCGGCTCATACTCAGCAGGTGTGAGTCTGCGTAAAATGTGTGGAAAACAAAGGAGAAACAGAGTGGTTGCAGATGGTGATCTTGTGGTAAAACGCCCCGGTAACCTGTATGTGATATACTATTTGTCCCCGGGTTTGCGCCTCGCTGCTCGTAGTCTAATGCTTACCAGCCTACTGCTTTCTGTTCCTCGTGCGCCTAGACCTGCACACTCAGTGAGGACAGGCACGTGATCCTGTGCACCACGCCCTCCTTGAAGGACCTCAGGCTTCAGCCTCCCGTGGTGACCAAGGTCTCCTTCGTCCTGGATGGCTTCTCCACCAAGCAATTCAACCTGATGTACGTGGAAGACCCCAAGTTCGAGGAGTTTGAGAAGCCCACTGTCACCTCGAAGGGCAACAGGAATATTTTGGAGATCAAGGTAACTCAGTGTCCCCCTGTTAACGTGCTCAGGAAACAATACTCAGCCAAAACAGGAAGCTGGCATTGTGCTGTTTGATGCAATGTGCCACACGTTCCACACTCAGTCTGGGGGGGTGGGGGAGCGCTGTTATTGTCACAGCTGCGGGAATTTCATCAGATAAGGTCGGCCCTGTCAGTGTTCTCTTCTTTATTTGACTGTAATACACATCGGGTCATCTACGGGAAAACAGTATTAGTCAGTCCTCGTTACGTCAGTGTTTGCGCGGCTTGCGAGTGGCAAGAGCCAAATGCATTTAAAAGGCAAGGCCTTTCAGGATATACTTAACTTTCATGAAAACTCTTTCTCTCTGCGTGCTGATTGGTCAATATTCAGAGCTTTCTTCAGCTGACCTAAGGAATATGCACCCTGAGAAAGAGGCCGGGCCAGCTGGCCCTCCACGGGGAGAGAACAGGTGCAGCCCCGAATCGTGTGTCCAATCCCAGAAGCCTGTGCTGTCATCGCACGAATGTGATCTGTCCCTTTAATGCCTTCTGCTGTGTTAGGAAACCGTAACCGGGCAGTCTGAGCCAATTCTCCCGTCTCGAAGGGCAACAGAACCTCGGTTTTAGCCTGTCGTCTGCTGATGTTCTGCTTACTATACAATTAGTGGTCAGGCGGCGATGGTCCACTAGGCTCCAGGTCTGAGGCCTTCCTTGGCAGGGGCAGATACAGGGGCGGGGCCACAGGGGCACTGGCCCCAGCTGAAAGCTGATTGGCCCCCAGAGTACCCCCTCCCTTCTCACTTACCGATTAAAACGCATCATTGACTAATGATGAGGTCGGCCCCTCTGTATGAATTATGGCCCCTGCTATGCCCCCCACCTCCTCTCCAGGTGCCGCGTGTGGACCAGGAGGCCGTGCGGGGCGAGGTCCTGCGTGTGAGCAACCGCAGCTGCGAGAGCGTCTTCCTGGTGGGGAACACGTTGGAGTGTACAGTCCCCCCGGAGCTGAAGGCAGCCACCAGGGAGCTGGAGGTGGAGGTGGGGCCCGTTCTGTGATGTTCCCCCAGAGTCCCTCAGCCGTGTCATCTAGTGGTTCTTCTGGCTGCTATCTAATGCAACACTGAGATCACAACAACACCCATCCATCCATCCTTACATAATCCCTCCCTCATCTATCCATCATACATCCTTCTAACCATCCATCCAAATACAATCCCTCCCTCATCCATCCATCCATCCATCCACAATTCCTCACTCATCTGTCCATCATACATCCATCTCACCATCCATCAAAAATACAATCCCTCCCTCCATCCATCCATCCATCCATCCAACCAAATACAGTCCCACCTTCTATCCATCCATCCATCCATCCACAATCCCTCACTCATCTGTCCATCATACATCCATCCATCCTTATATAATCCCTCCCTCCATCCGTCTATCATATATCCACAAATCCATCCATCCATTCATCCATCCATACACAGTCCCTCCATCTCTCCATCCATCCACCCATCCATCCATTCCCAGTGCTGAGCCAGAACCTACGGTAATCCTGGCCAGTCCATCACAGGGCACCTTTTCACATGCTGAGGGCAAACAAAATATAATGTTTCAGCAACTGCACATGTCTTTGGAATACCCAGAGGAGACCCACACAGGCATGTGGAAAACACGTCCGCACACAGGGCCAGGGCAGGACCCACAGCCTTGGAAGCCACTCCAAGGCTGAACACTGGCCATACTGCAGTACTACACATGGAGATGACCGGAGCCACAGTGCTGGTGAACGACGAGCAGCAGATCTCTTTTTCCAGCCTTCTGGACTGGTCCTTTGTATGTGCAGCTCTGTGAAGACGTTAAAGGCGGCTGTAGCTTGTTAGCATGTGGCCTGTGTGCCTGGCCTCACTTACCTGCCATAAGGCAGATCCCGTCTCTGTGCAGTTACATTATTCTTGACTAACTGCTCTTTCTGACAGATATGCTGCCTCTCATGAATCACGCTACTTTCGAAAGATCAGGCACAATTTAATTTCCCACCCACATGTAATAAGGTTTTCTGCCGCAGAAGATAAAACACGGCGGTATCCCTGCCTGGCGGCCTGCTCGCCTTCCCCATCGCGTGGCCTCGACAGACGTAACCTGGCGGAAATGATGAGCGATTATGTTTTTTCACGGTTCCTTTGCTGGCCGTCCGTGTTCGTTTTAGGCAGAGAGGCTAACGAGTGAGCATGAATGGCGATAAAGCTTGTGTGTTCACACTCATGGTGACGCAGTCCGTTGTCTCCCCCTGCATGCTCCTGCCCGGGCGTGCAGTGGAAGCAGGCGAGCTCCTCCGTGATCCTGGGGAGGGTGGCCCTGGCCCAGGGGCAGGATTACAGCGGCCTCCTGGGAGGGGTGCTGTCCGTCAGCCTGCTGCTGCTGCTGCTGCTCACCACCTTCGCCTGGATGAGGAAGAAGAAGCGAATCGAGGGTGAGTGGCCGCCGGCCTCGCGTCTCTCTCTGCCATCGTGTACCTACCCCCCTGGGGCAGGCAGATTGCCGGTTCGGGTCCTCGACCCACAAGTACCACTGAAGTACCCTGAGTAAGGTACCATCCCCAGCACTGCTCCCCGGGTGCTCACCTAGCTGCCCCCTGCTATGTCACATGGGTTTGATGCAGAGGAAACATTTCATTGTTGTGTGCTGTGGTGCATCAGCAATGGTGATTAATCACCTTCACCTATTTTTCACCCCCCCATTAACTTACCGGTTCTGGTGTATCAAGATTATTTTAAAATTATTATGATTATTATAATAAAATATTTTATAAGACATGGCTGGCCCCCTGAAACATTCAACAGTGACAGGCTGTAGAATTGCCCACATGTCACTGTGTCACACTGCTATCCTGTCATTGTGTCACACTGCTCGCCTGTCACTGTGTCACACTGCTATCCTGTCACTGTGTCACACTGCTTTCCTGTCACTGTGTCACTATGTAGCGCTGCTCGCCTGTCACTGTGTCACACTGCTTTCCTGTCACTGTGTCACACTGCTATCCTGTCACTGTGTCACACTGCTCACCTGTCACTGTGTCACACTGCTTTCCTGTCACTGTGTCACTATGTAGAGCTGCTCACCTGTCACTGTGTCACACTGCTATCCTGTCACTGTGTCACACTGCTCACCTGTCACTGTGTCACTATGTAGCGCTGCTCGCCTGTCACTGTGTCACACTGCTATCCTGTCACTGTGTCACACTGCTTTCCTGTCACTGTGTCACTATGTAGAGCTGCTCGCCTGTCACTGTGTCACACTGCTATCCTGTCACTGTGTCACACTGCTCACCTGTCACTGTGTCACAATGCTCTTCTGTCACTGTGTCACACTGCTCACCTGTCACTGTGTCACCGTGTAGCGCTGCTCTCCTGTCACTGTTCTCTTGCCACTGTGTCCCTGTGTCAAACTGCTCGCACGTCATTGTGTAGAGCTGCTCTCCCGTCACTGAGTCACTGTGTCACCTCATAACACTGCCCCCCCGCCTATCTGGCTGCAGATGTGGCAGTGGGGATGGTCTGGTGCGACGGACGGGCTCACATCCCCCATCTGGACATGCTGGCCAATGCCAGGAGCGTCAGCCCCACAAACGAGATGGTTTCCCATGAGTCTGTGGACTACAGGACTACCTTGCTTGAGGGTACGTTCCTGCTTTTTTTTCCTCACTTCTCCTTTTATGTGCCCCGCTTAAAAAACGATCTTCTTTCATGCATGTCACCATCTTTTGTCCACTTGCTGTTCTTTCTGAAACATTAATGTAGTTTAATCCACAGGCTGCGCTCAGGTTTCAGCCATGTCCTTTGAATAAAGTGTTAGGAGCCAGTCCTCCTTTGCTCATTCTCACTCTATCTCACCTTTGACCCCTGTTTAGCCTTTGACCTTTGGGGGGCGGTGTGTAGCTCAGAGGGTTAGGACACTGTGCCTGTGATCAGGTGGTCACTCGCTCAAACCCAGAGTGATTTCATCTTAAGGCCCCTAAGAAAGGCCATTAACCCCCAACTGCTGTCTGACCAAACTTTCAGTTATATATTGCAATTATTGTAATTGTTTCAGACCAGAGCCCTGCTGCCTCTCAGGCAGAGTCCTGCAGGATGCCCCTGTACACTCACTCAGAGCTGCCAGAGAGCGAACGGGACGCAGTGCTGCCCCTGAGGCCAGAGGGCGCCCACATCGACCTGGCAGGGCTTCCCCCCGAGCTCATCGCCGAGCTGCAGAACGTGGTCATCGCCTGCGAGGACCTGCTGCTGCACCTCAACGAGGTCATCGGGCGGGGTAAGGCCATGTGAGCGCCGGCACACGCGTGACGCCGCGCCATTGCCGACCGCCGGCAGCATCGACAATGAGGCTCGGCATGTGAATCTGTCATACGTTTGATTTATTCAGCAGACACTTTTACCCAAGGTGACCTGCAGTACTGTGCAAACGTCTTACGGAGTCAAAGAAAAGGTCTAAAGCAATTTGTCTTTCCAGTAAGTCTATATTTGCTCAACTAAAATGGACACAATTTAACATTAGCTCATATGTAAATTAACTGTAACGATAAACTGACAAGAATTTCATTTATTCTGCAAAAAGTTACTGAGATCTTGTTGGAGAGCTAGATGAACCACAGTTTGGGTCTCACATCTCTGCTCAGGGACACCCTAGCCATTCCATGGATTAGTTTACTTTCACCACCAGCTCAATTAATTAACTTAATTAAATAACTCAATGACGTATTGTTTAGCCACACATGGCATGCTAGTGGTTGGGTCAAAAAATGCATCGATGCATTGGATAATCACTGCAAATACTGGGCTGGCTTACTTTTGAAATGGCTAAACTAACACACTTTGACTGACTAGCATAGTTATGCCCAAACAAGAAGGTTATTTAAGCCTGATTTTCTGCGACTCCGTATGACTATTGCATGTGTACTGTATGTATTTGAGAGAGGAGGGGCAGCCGAGTCCAGGAGCATTTGGGGGTTAAAGGCCTTGCTCAAGGACCCTAGGGGGAAATCACTCTGCTGGCCTGGGGATTGGAACCATCAACCATGTGAACGCAGGCGGAGCAGCCTAATCCCCTGAGCCACACTGCCCCAGCATGCCGTCTCTGAGAGAGAGAGGGTGTGGTGTCTCAGTGATGTCTCTGCTAGCCGTCCCGGACCCGCCCACCCGTGGGCCTCGTTGCTGCTCCGTAAGGCATCTCCTTTGTCCGGCAGCCGCAGATAAACTTCTGCCCACGTCCGCGTGTGATGTGGGGCTGCGTGCTGCAGAGCCGTCACTTTGCGTGGTGTCACGCGATTAGCCGGCGTCTCGGATTGCCGGCCCATTGTGCTGGGCGCAGTAACTCGACCCCGCTGGCATGTGCGGAACGTGATCGCGGCCTGGGAGATGCTTCATGCTTTATTATTTTTATGTGTGTGTATAAAGCTGCCCTTCATCACCGTGCATAATGAAATAAGAGCCACATCTGGGCCTGCTGTTGGCATCTGTGTCCACGCATGCAGAGCTGTGCTCCCTCCCAACAAACACGCAGAGCTGTGCTCCCTCCCAACAAACACGCAGAGCTGTGATCCCTCCCAACACAGAGGCAAAGCTATGCTCCCATCCAACTTTTTGTGTGTGTGTGTGTGTGTGTGTTTGTGTGTGTAGGTTTGCATCACATTTGCAAACCAAAATGTCCCCAAAGTGTAAAACCTGAAACTTAATTACTTGTGGGGACATGTTTCACCTCAGTTAACATCAGTTTTAAAAAAATCTGTAAAAGCAATCAAAAAAGTAAAAATGCCAGAAGTCATGTATTTGGTCTGGTTACCTATGGTTAAGGTTACGGCTGGGCAGGGGTTAAGGGTATCATGATTGGGATTAAGATTTTCCCATAGGAATGAATGGATGGTCCCCATTTAGAAAGGTACGCCAACACGTGTGTGTGTTCATGGCATGTGTTCACCACCCCCTGTCTCTCACCCAGGACACTTCGGCTGTGTTTTCCACGGGACTCTGCTGGACAAAAACGGCCTCAAGCAGCACTGCGCCGTCAAGTCACTGAACAGTCAGTACCTATCAGGATGGGAGCCCCAGCCCTGGCCGTCACGGGGCACTGCCCTGCTCCTCTGAATCCGGGGATACTGTCACACACATTATTCTTAAATTGAATTTATGCACTAGTACATTAAGCCCAAACAACTGCTTTAGAAATTAGATTTCAATAGTATTTTTTTTCTCAAATAGATAAGGGTAAAATGACAGTGAATCTTGCTTATTAGTCGGGTTTTCTAAATATTTCCTAGTCCTGGCAGCGGGTTTGGCAAGTCATGGACATTGCATATTGACTGCTGCAGTCTTGTGCTTGGCTAAAGGTTAATCAGGTTAATCAGGCTGTCAGAATTTGGGGCGTTTGGGGGTAAGTGGACCTTCTCTGCCGGTGTCACCCAGGGATCACGGACCTGCAGGAGGTGTCCCAGTTCCTGAGGGAGGGTATCATCATGAAGGACTTCAGCCACCCCAACGTGCTGTCGCTGCTGGGCATCTGCCTGCCCCCCCAGGGCTCTCCACTGGTGGTGCTGCCCTACATGAAGCACGGCGACCTGTGCAACTTCATCCGGGACGAGAAGCATGTATGTACCCCAGGGTACATGGCGTACCCGGCTTCAGGGGTACCACCACTTCTATTACCACCATTAAGAGTTCACTTAATACAGGATTATCTGAGCTAAAACCCAGAGATACTCAAAGATTTATACTGGTTGACACCAATACAGTTTTGACTTACCATTGATGGCACAGAGATGCCATTCCATTCACCATTCCATTGACCATTTTATTCATCATTTCCTTTCATTTTCCTTCAGCTGACCCCTCTTTATGGTTCACTTTCCTGTCCCACTATGCTGCTTCTCACTTCTCCTTCTCTGAAACATTCTTGTCTTTCCTTCATAACTACCTTTAACTGAAAGCTTCACTCCCTGTCCTGTTAAAACTGCTGCGTCCAGAGCGTCATAAATACTGAATTTCTGAGCTATTCTGCTGTTGTTTTTTCTCTGTTCTGCGTGTTACGTGTGTCTACCGTCTGGTCGGGTGCGCAGGTGAGCACACTGCCTGTGACTCACCTCCGGCTGTTGCTTTGTCTTCCTAGAACCCCACGGTTAAAGACCTCATGGGCTTTGGGCTCCAGGTGGCCAAAGGCATGGAATACCTGGCCAGCAAGAAGTTTGTGCACAGAGACCTGGCAGCCAGGAACTGCATGTGAGCACCGGCCAGCCGTCACAGCTTCTGTGTGTATGTGTATGGTGACTGAAACAGGAAGTCAGTTTGGCCACTGAAATACCTAATTTCCTGCATTCCTACCTAATTTCCCCCCCCCCCCCCAGGCTGGATGAGAGCTACACGGTGAAGGTGGCTGACTTCGGTCTGGCACGGGACGTCTACGAGAAAGAATACTACAGCGTGCACAACAAGAGTGGCGTCAAGCTGCCGGTCAAGTGGATGGCACTGGAGAGCCTGCAGACACACAAGTTCACCCCCAAGTCAGACGTGGTGAGCAGCTTCACCGCCTGGCCAGAGACGCGCTGTACACGCTGTCTGTCTGTTGAAGTCGTTAGACCCGTCATACTGTGCTCTATGTTTTTAGGGTTAAAGGTCAGCAATACTTTAGGAAACAAAGCAGAAGTGTCTCTGTTTTTGACGTTTTCTTACCTTCATTTCAACAATTGTTAAAGCACTGTGGCTGTCTGCTTGGAGAAGATGACAGTTCAACAGCTGCAGATTCTCTTTGGGGAAGATTTATAAACGGTGCCTTTAAATCTATGAATCAGAAGATGGCGGACACTGTGACATTCCAGGATATTTATTTTTCGGCAGTTGACATGGAGACCTGTTTACACTTGCAGTGTCTGTAAGCACCCAGCTCACATCAGAATAATAAAAGAGTGACAGGGTAACTCTAAGCACTACCAAACTTATCGATGATCTCACTGGAGCCATAGCAGGTGCTGATATGTGTCTGTCTGTGGCATAAGCATTGATCAGGAATGGATAGTTCAGGTCCAGAAAGTAAAAATCCAGACCAAGATTGTGTTTCAACCAACCAGTTGAGTACAATGTGTCATAGTCAGAGTACTCAACTGGTTCGTAGAAACAAAATCTTGGACTGGATTTGTACTTTCTGGACCTGAACTATCCATCTCTGGCATTAGTAAAAATATAGTGTAACTGCACAGGTATGTGAGTAGCTACAGGAACATGTGAGTAACTGTGGATTTGTGTGAGTAACTGTGGAGGTGTGATAGTAACTGCAAGGACGTGAGTAACAGTGGGAATGTGTTGTTGTTGCGGGGTTGCTTGAGTAACTGTTGAAATGTGTGAGTAATTGAGAAGACGGGTGAGTAACTGTGCGGACATGGAAGTAACCATGGGGGCCTGTGAGTAACAGCTGGGATGCATGAGTAACAGTGAGTACATGAGTAACTGAGGCAATGTGTGACTAACTGCGGAGAGTGGCGAGTGACTGCGGGGATTGTGTGAATAACTGGAATAAGTATGAGGATGTGTGAGTAACTGGAGGCATGGGAGTAAGTGTGAGGATGTCTGAGTAACTGGAGGCATGTGAGTAAGTGTGAGGATGTGTGATTAACTGTTCAGGCAAGAGTGTACTGCAGAGATGTATGATTAACTGTGGAGACATGAGTAATTACTGGGACGTGTGAATAACTGTGGAGACGTGTGAGTAACTGCAGACATTGTAAGTAACTGCGGGGATGTGTGAGTTACAGTGGAGACATGAGTAACTGTGGAGTAACCATGTAGATGTCTGCTTTGTTGCGGTGCAGTGGTCCTTCGGCGTGCTGCTGTGGGAGCTGATGACCCGCGGAGCGCCTCCCTACTCCGATGTCAGCTCCTTCGACATCACCATGTTCCTCCTGCAGGGGCGCCGTCTGCTGCAGCCGGAATTCTGTCCCGACTCCCTGTAAGAGACGCACAGCATCCACATTAGACAGGAAAGGACTCTACAGATTATTACCTGGAACATGAATGCGATTGTCCTGCATTACCCCAAATTCCAGATGTAACAAAGTCTTTGATGACAATCTTCCTGGTAAATTGTCAAATTACAGCCATTTCTTAAATCTATTTTTGAATGATGCAGGAAATGCTGTAATGTATAGTGCACTTTCCATCGTGGTGATTTTGCTCGTTGCCATGACGACGGTCACTAAACACATTCCCTCGATTTATAAGTCTCAGAATCAGTCTCCCGCCGCTCCTAATGTTTGATAGGACACTGAAAAGGCCTCCTCGTTTCCAACAGGTATAACATCATGGTCGAGTGCTGGCATCCCAAACCGGAGAGGCGGCCCACATTTGCAGAGCTTGTTTCCAGGATTACTGCTGTTTTCACCAGTTTTAGCGGAGAGCACTACGTCCTCCTGAACACAGCGTATGTCAACATCGAAAAGATGGCACCCTACCCGTCCCTCATTTTTGCCCACTGCCAGTTGGAGAGGGAGTGCTGCACTTGAAACTATGACGTTCGTGGGGGTGTCAGGAATAGATCAACAGAAGTCTCTGCTAGAGATTCTCAAGGCTTGTGCCAGACAAAAGAAATAACTATTTTCCAAGTGACCGAGAGACACTGGAGGTGAACCCTGCAAGGATCATTGAGGAGCAGAGCTACGGTCAGCCTGTGAGCTTGGAATAAATAATAGTCATGATTATTTTCTGCTAAACTGTCCCAAGAGGGACTGGCATGTCGCTGCCAATAACAGCAGCCCATCTGCCAGAGCGGTGTCCTGCTCGTCACATACCACATTCCAGCCCTGCCTGGTGCTGCAGAAAGCCCTCCAGAGGACTGTTATTCTGCAACAGCTGGTGTTGACTTGCAGCAGTCAGAGAGCTTATATGGACAGGAGATATTAGACTGGTAATGATCTCCATGGCAGAGTCAGTGATCACCATCACCATTATGAATACTTATCTGCAAAACCTGCTACATTTGCTGTATTATTCGTAGATGTCATTAGGTTGACACCTTGGTTCCTATCATCCAGAACTTTCTGGCTCCTGTCTGGGTCTTCAAGCCTCCCAAGGCCATATTCATTGTTGTGACACATATACTGATGAATACAAATAATAATCTTACGATTCAGCTTTATATTTTGTGTGTCATTATTTCCAAAGTTCCTTCGATCTATTTTTTCATCATGTTATTGTATTTCAAGCAACCTGTTGCAACATTATAGACCCTGATATCATGGTGGATCCAGAAGTTTGCTTTTGTAAATTCAAATGTGTAAATAGCATGATCTCCTACAAAAGAACAAGTAAGAGGCGTTGTGTTACTATAAAGCATGTACTAGAGCCATTGGGTTCATAGAAATGGAACAGGAATGTTTCTCTTCTGGTAGGTAATCGGCATTCTGTGGCTTTCTTATTGGAGCTTTTTGAAAGTCAGTATGTAGACATAGATGTTTTTGGTACATATTCCTGTGTCATGTGGTCCGTATGCCTTCATGTAATAAAGATGACTTGTACAAATACCGCTGGTGATCAGTGTTCATGCTGTCTCAGTGAATCAGGGATGAGATCCCTGCGATTTGCTTGGAAGGGCGACACTGCGCCTCAGTTACAGTGGGGGTGCTGAATCAGGCGATCGGGTAAGATGCAGCTTCAGAAAACTTCTGGTTCTTTAAGAGACTCCTGGAACTTGGCTGCACCATTTCTCTCTCTTTTTGTCATCGCTTTGTTGATGTCTAGCCCTCAGATTTTTTTTTATGTCAATGTACTTATGTGTATTTAATTTGCCCCCCACCCCCGGTATAATCTTTAATTTGAAAATGTAATCTTTGCATGTGTTGTCATGCCTCAGCTGCTGTTATATCAGCTGGCTATTCTATCACTTCCCAAAGCGTTCCAATTTCTCCCAAAGCATTCCTAATTCTAATGTATCTCCAGACAAACCACTATTCATATTCATACATTCATACTATTTACTCATAATGTGTTCCCAATGCGTTCCTCCTTCTCCCAAAGCATTCCTAATTCTAATGTATCTCTGGACAAATCACTATTCATATTCATACATTCATACTATTCACTCATAATGTGTTCCCAATGCGTTCCCTCTTTCTCCCAATGCATTCCTCGTTCTCCCAATGCGTTCCCCGTTCTCCCAATGTGTTCCTATTTCTCCCAAAGCATTCCTAATTCTAATGTATCTCCAGACAAACCACTATTCATATTCATACATTCATACTATTCACTCATAATGTGTTCCCATTGCATTCCTCTTTCTCCCAATGCGTTCCTCTTTCTCCCAATGTGTTCCTAATTCTCCCAAAGCATTCCTAATTCTAATGTATCTCCAGACAAACCACTATTCATATTCATACATTCATACTATTCATTCATAATGTGTTCCCAATGCGTTCCTCGTTCTCCCAATGCGTTCCTCTTTCTCCCAATGTGTTCCTATTTCTCCCAAAGCATTCCTAATTCTAATGTATCTCCAGACAAACCACTATTCATATTCATACATTCATACTATTCAC
>JAODKN010000001.1:7856412-7876654 GCA_026774425.1 Petrocephalus zakoni | reverse complement strand
ATGTGTTCCCAATGCATTCCTATGCTCCTAATGTGTTCCCAATGCACTCCTATGCTCCTAATGTGTTCCCAATGCACTCCGATGCTCCTAATGTGTTCCCAGTTCTCTCCTGTTTCCTGTTATCAGTAGTGCTCAGTATTTTTAAGTCAACATTTAAGTCTAATAATGAACAAACAAGCTTGGAGGAAATATGGAGCCATAACATATTGCAATCAAATCAGCTTTTATACATCTGCACACATACTTTTTTCATTTATTAACAAAAAAAAATCACAACCATTTCTTTTTAAGGCCAACTGCCCTTGTCTGATCTAAAGTTGATGTACAGTGGTAGCATAATAATACTTTTGTACAGGTAGATAGAAATTCTTTAGTTTCCGCATTTCCCATCTGGCTCCTATGCGACGCACACCAAGTAAGGTGTGAGCAAAGCATGGGGTCCAAGTGTAAGATCAGGTCTTTTCTCTGGCGCTCCTGGAGCACTTTTTGGTGTTAAGGGCCTTGCTCAAGAGCCCCACCATGACTCATCTATCTACCATTGGATCTGAACCAGCGACGGTCCACTTCATAACCCACAGAGACATACACCTCCGTGACTTTGTACTGAAGATCTGATGAACATCTGCCAGGACAGCTAGCTTACTTTCTTGTTTAACAGCAGATGCTCAGATGCATAACGCTGTAAAAAAAAAAAATAAATAAACTGGGTACTGTTAATGTTGACCGCTGCAGAAAATTAATTGTTCGCAGAACCGCTCTGTCACGAAATCGCTGCCCCCAGCATCCTGCTCCTTTCAAGCAGAGGGATATAGTTTCACTGTCTGACCTCCAGCCCATGGGAGTCTGAGCAACTTAGCGCATAGTTGTTAAGAACACGGCCACCAGTCAGTAGAGCGGGATGCAGATGGAAGAAACAGGTGCTGACTTTTTTTAAAAACATACATTCACTAAATGCACTTAATGTTGCACTTTGTCTGTTGACATCTATTGTTCTCTTACTACATTCTTACATCTTTTTTGTAGACATGGTGTAGCTCCTAGCCAGTACTGCCCACACCTGAACATTCATTGAAAGCCCAGCCTAGCCGCACCATATGGCCCAGCCTAGTTGGCCATATGATTGTAATGCTATTTGCCTAACTTGTATGTCGCTTTGGATAAAAGTGTCTGCTAAATAAAAAATAAGTGTAAATGAATGTAACACAGCTATGAAGTGCTGGGGAAAACATTTACAATATAGTATTTGAACAGGAGGATCTGCATTACGAATACACATTCTTCAGAGTTTGAGAATACATGCGGTGTCATATTAAGCATGTGCTATTACAATATCTATTTTATTTACATTATCTTCACGTATAATAAATCCATTATTCAAAGGATATAATACAGCTCTATGACATATGCCTAAATTTGTAACGAATGCCTTATTAACTAATGCTGGTCGATCGTTATTTTTTCTGCTATTTTTTTACAACAGAGGTTCCTTCAATAAATAACCAAATAACAGCTGTTCCATACCCCAATTCCCAAAGCCGAGACTTTTAGCAGAAATGCCCAGGACGCAGTACTAAAACTGACCAGGAGAGGGAGACACTCGCTACAGGAAGGAACTGAAAGGACAAAGCACACAGGAGCAGATATACTGAGAAGGACAAGTCAGTGTCTCTCTAGACAAATGATTCATCCATCTGATAACTGCTTATCCTGGTCAGAGTCACAGAGAAGCCTGAACTTGAGGGCTACAGCCAGGATAGGATGCCAGTCCATTCAGGGGTGAGTCCTGGTAAGGTCGAGATGTACAAATGCCAAGGGTGGCATTGCCTGAGAGGATGCCAGCCTAATGCCACCCATTGAGCCAGCATGTCATGAAAATGTCCTCTAATGTGCCTAACTTTTCATTTGTACACAGGATCAAGAACATGGTTTTTGTTGTGATTAGAGGCTGAGTCAGATGCCCTGTAGAGATAAACTACAGCACAAAGGCAGAGAGTAACCCCATAGCTGATATAGATCCGAGGCAGGAGCAGACATTTATTTGCATGTTCATCACAATTAGCAGAACCAAACTATTTAACGGTTACATGAAGCCGGCATCGATTTCTGTAAGCACTTTGGCACTTATATCAAAGACGAGCTGGACTGGCATGACAGCATGGGCAAAGGCTGCAAGGAAGTGCAGAGGGGGCCGTTTTTATAAGGCATGTGTGGCAAACTGCAGCAGCTGTGCTCGCAATCTGTCACAGCTAGTGTCATGTGGTCAGCTGCTGTCAGATGAGGGCAATATCAAGGTGAAGGTGAACGCTGAGCAAACCTCTGAGGAAAGCTCACTCTGTCTTAGGGTTGGCTTGGGACTCATTGCAAGCAGGTGGAGAAGAACAGTACCTAAACTGTTCACAGACCTCAGTAATGATTCCAGTCCTCCCCACTAAGAGCTGGCACAGCTGAAGGGCACCACCAAGATTTTTTAGCCTGCATTGCACAACTGGGCGTTTCAGGCCCTCCTGTCTGCCCGCTCTCATGGTTCCATTTCAATTCAATGCAATATATTTTTATATAGCGCCTCTCACAACAGAGTTGCCCCGAGGCGCTTTGTGATACGTTCCTGCATCACTTATACAGAATTATTCAAAAACAGGGAAAAGGGAGGTTCTCGTTATTTATTTATTAAATCGGGGTGAGCTGTGATTTATTTATTTTTGTAATCCTGCTGGACAAAAAAAATCCCCCTAGGATCAATACAATTATGTTTGAGTCTGTAAATTTATTCAATTGCATTAAAACCGTGGCCAAGATAGGTAATTATAAGATGCGTGGATTAATTATAATTAAAGCCGATACAGGCTGGACTGTCGAACCACTACACAGGCTTGGGCAGTTAAAAAGATCGTATTTATTTAGAAAGGCAGTGACATCTAGTGGAAGGAACTAGCTATAGAGTGTTCTAATATTGGGTAATATTGGAGCGGGAACTAAGGAAACGCAGTTTGATTTATAACAAGGACACGCACTGTACTCTGATGGTGACTTTGTGTGCACATACACGCCCAAAGCTGCAAAAATATTAGTCTTTCGCCAACACAAGTCGGACGAGAAATGTGGCTGCAGACAGATTCAGACTTGGCCTATTTCAATATGTCTTATTTAAACGGCACCACATTGCGAGTAACCGCGTGAATATTGACATCAACAACAACACATGGCTACTGATCATTCACACAGTCATTTGTGAAGCTATCTTATATGGTGTGGGGGGGGGTACACCGGACTGAGAGGTGCAGTCAAGGTTGGACTGGGTGCGGTGTGGCCCGTTAGCTGCAGGGTGCTGAAGTGTAGTACCGTGCATCATTGTAGCCTCAAACAGTTGACAGATACAGTAGGTAGATTAGACACAAATCAAGGCGGACGGACAGAAGCATAGACGGATAGATTAGAAACAACAATATATTAAACATAAACATCTTTATGCTCGAATTATGGGATATGTCTTTGGAACATATGTGGTACTGGAATGAATTATTCGTTAAATACACGGTTATCACCTGTCTTATCATAATTCAATACAAGAATCGGACCAAAGCATACGTTCCTCTGCCGTATTTTATTTGCAGCGAAGGATCATGGCTAGAATTCCTTTGTCTATAATAGCAATATTAGCCATACAGCGCGAACTGCACTACGGTCTGTCATTGCTATAGTGAAACAGTGCATTACGGCACGCAAAGCACGAGCCGCCTCTCTCGCCTCCGGCGCGGTCCAATGACTTGCGCCCGCGAGCCGTCCGCGCGCCGGGGCCCGCCCCCTCCGTGACGTCGGCCCGCATTCAGCGCGAAGATGGCGGATCATGAGGAGCAGTTATCCGACGAGGAGAAGGTAAGGATGCTCCGTCTCTGCGTCCCCGTGGCCGGGGAGGCGCCTCCCTAAGCGACGCCGCCGGCACTTTGTTATTATACCGGGTCCGGGTGTTAAAAATCTGCTGGCTACGGTGGCGTCCGCCTTATTTTGCGCCCTCGCTCTGCCGCCCTACTTCCGCCCCTGCCTGCGAGTGTCAGACGGAGCCCGGCCCGGGAAGGCGCCGTGTGCCCCGCTCACCGAAGCTGGAAGGGCCGCTCCCCTGGCGCATCTCCCCGGAAAGGCCGCTCCTCGGGCCCTGCCGCCCCACGCCTGCCTCTGCGTGTATGAGTAGCGCCGGCTTGCGGGGTGAGGCCGGCCCGTCTGGCCGAGCCTGGCTCGGTGGTCTCCCGTATGAGGCTTGGCTGACCCCGCTTAGCAGTGCCAGGCGCTTCTCTTTGCACGTTTGCTGTTCGTCCCTGCGTGCCGTGTCACAGATCCCTCTTAATGTGCCGACTCGTGCTCATTTCCTCCATCCTCTTACGGACGGTAGAAATGCAGCATTGTGACCCGCTCCTGGAAGTGCGAAGGCCGCCGTGTCTGTCTCCTGTGCACCTGAAGGTTTCCCTGAGATTTGGCCCGAAGGAAATGCGGCGTCACGTAAATCTGTGCTGAATCATTGCAGCTGAATCAGGATGTCTGTGATTCCCACCTTTACATGGGTGCTTAGAGAGACGTTTTCAGCAGTCTTTCGTGCAGACAGGTTTTTAATTTAAAATATTACCAATATTCACAGTGCCTGGAACTGCTGCTGGAAGAACATTATTAATTCACATTTGCATGGCACAGTTGTTTGTAAACTGGAAGTGCACCCAGGTGGGGCATTTCACGTTTCGCAATGCAGGTTTGATAGGTGCTATACGGAGTCTGTTTCTGGCATATTTAATGTGCATGTTCAGTTTAATGCACACACATTATAAGGTGAGCTGCTTCTAAAATCACAAGTTACATCTGTTGTTCTTACTGTAGGTGATGTTCCACAGAGAGGAACGCAAGACCTTGAGATATGTGACTTGTGGGAACATGTCTGGCATGCAAACATGTAATTTAGGCATTTGAACAGGTAACTTTTAGAGGCAGACCAGCATGACTGAAGAATCACCAATTGATTTGATGTACTGGAAAAAGTGTAACACAGTTCCACTTAAACTTTTTTCACGTAAGACCGATGATCACCAGGATGAGGCAGTTGGACCTTCTTTAATGTGTATTGCTCTATAATTAACATTGGTAGTGTATGGAGCCTTGTGTAATTCACTCTCAAATTCTCAATTCCAAGGTGATTTAATACAAGGTTATATATGACATTGTGGGAAGATTAGCCCACTGAGCACCACTGTTAGTGTGTTTGAAGTTCATGGCATGTATCCCAATCATCCTGGACATTTAAGATACGCAGAGTTGCTTCATTTGCTCCTAATTGAAGTTTACACACATTCGGTCTCATTCATGAAACGTTCATAAATTAACAAACGCATTTGTGCGTAAAAGGCGATTTTATTAAAATCTTAAGCCACGTTCACGAACCATGAGTAAAACCTCAATATTTTTCCTTAATGCCCTGCGTAGGTTGTCAGCCGCATGCACATTGTCACTTCATTACCATAATCCACACCCATCAGTGCCCCAAATCTTGCCATATAAGGATGTGCTGCCACACGTGCCAAGGATCTGCCAAAAGGTCAAACGCAGAAAAAGAAAGGGAAAAAACATCAAAGAAGTGGAGATTCAAGGTACTTTTAACTACAGAGCCCCATAAGGGACATGGAGGGGGAAAAAAGTGGTTGAAAAAAGAAGCTGGACTTTTGCGAGATCTTGCAGAGATTTTGCAGGTTCTCACAAAAGTCCCCCCCCCCCTTTTTGTTATTTAAACACACTGTGCTTGGTCCTGAGCATGTGTAAGATCCATTTATTTTTGCTAACAGACGGTCCTTACTAAAACATTGATAAGTAATGGATTTTCTGTCTACGCATCATGAACAAATACGTTATGCTTATGTTTCATGAATGAGACCCATGGAGTTTTTCAGAAAAAATAAGTTTCAGGGCGCCCTCGTTTGAGAGCTTGGGAGCTTTCTTTTTATAATGTCGGGTGGGTACATTTCAAACAGTATTTTTGTGTTATACCAGTAACAGTGAGCCCTTAGTTCTTGTTTTATAATGTACACTTTTGACAGACCTCTGTCCTAATTTTAAAAGGGGTGTGTTTTGACAGTATTCAGTCCTCAAAGCTCAGTATGTATTTTAAAAAGAGACAGAAATATTTGTTCTGGTACAGGGTCAGCATGGCAGTGAATGTTAGCACGTACTGCCAACTCTCATATGCTGCTGAACTGCCTGGCCAGCTGAGTTTCAGAGAGTGGAACAGATGTGACATGGATTGGCCCCCTGTGTCACCTGACTGTCCACATGACCCCTTGGTCCCACCGTGCTGGAGCAGTAGTAAGCATGGTCCTTGAACAGTCCTGTCCCTGTACAGTGAGCAGAGTGTTCTCTCACGTTTCAGAATGACTAATGCCTGGCTTTACGCTATGGATAAAGACCTACCTTTGCCATTCTATGAGCCCAAAGTTCCGTGCTTCCAGTGGTATAATTTAATTAATCAGAGAGTCAGATGGCCCTTCATCCTGAAGTGGAAAGTTACAGATGCACACACCAGCCCAACCTCTCAAAGACCTTTCGAGCTAGCTGACATTATGACTGGCAGATTTCAAGGTTATCCTTCTAAAAACCCTTGATCTCTGAACTCACACTGGGAGTACTGGGCTTGTAAAGGTGACTTGTATTTAGTGTTTAATCTTTCAAATGTAAGATGAAGTTCCCCATTATCTGTACTCTTTGTGCTTTCTTAATAAGGAAATGTTTAATCGAACCCGAAACCCTGAGTCTGTAGCTATACATCGCCCCTGTAGTTAGTGGAAGACCCTGCATGTGCACCTAAGTGATGTAGGCCCTCTGTCACTCTGCCAGCGTGAGGCGCTCTGTGGACTCCAGCACTCAGGAAGGAACAACAGAGAAACGCCACTGCTCCATTATCACCTGAACAAAGGCTGCCTATCTGCTGACCCCTTTTGACAATCCACGACAGGCCTGGGTTCAGACAAACAGGTTCACAGAGGAAGTTTGCAGTCTGTGAAGTAGCTTCTGTATGTGAATGGAATCCTGCTTCACCAGAATCAGAAAGATCTTGACCAAAAATACTAAACATCTAAGGAATTTGTCTTGGTGGGTGTGCCCCAGTATAAGATACAACATGCAAGACTATTTACAAGTATGTATGCGTGAAATTTTTATACATTCTTTTTACACTAGACTGTCTACTGACAGTCAGAAGTAGCATGGGATGGAATTAAGGGAGACATAAATAAACTGTGAATGTCAGTAAACAAGGGCGATGTTAGAAGAGTTATGGCCAATTCTACAGCAGAGGTAATTCCATTACCAAAATGTCATGCATTCAGTGAAGGGTGCAACCCATAATGCAGTATAATTTGGTATTTGGGATTCAATAGCAGAGAACTGATGGTATTTCAAGCAAAACAAGTCAGTTTCTTCAAATTGTCATTTTGTAATTGTTACCATAGAAGTAGCCTTATGGAATCCCGGCTGACTGAAATGCGAAGAGGCTGCAGTTAGCAGACCAGTGACTGTCGGTGAGGGACACTGATGTGGGACGGACACTGTCCCCCTGTCTGCTGGTTTGGTTTCGATGGCTTCTCAAAGTCTTCTGCCAGAGGGTAGTGGCTGGAGGCCATTGTCTGTCAGTTGAGGGCCCTTCCTGATAAAGGTCCCACTTCCTGTAACTGGCAAGTGCTTCTCTCTCTGCAAGGCAGCCACATGGCAAGCCGCTGCCCCCCGCCCAGCCTGTGACATGCCCATGTACGGTCATGAGCCCCATTGCTCCAGCTGCACAGACGGTTTCACTGCAACAGGAAGTTTTGCAGCAACAGTATGATGAATGTGCAGAACTAGCTGCCGATTCAAGACAGATACGCCTCCTTGGAAAGGAGTGTGTCCTTTTTACTTTTTATGTCGCAGACACTTTTATCCAAAGCGACGTATGTTTTTTGAAAAGCCAGGTTCAGACACACTGGAGCAGTTGGGGCCGGGAGGTGAAATTACCCTGCTGGCCGTGGGATTTATACCAGCAGCTTTACAATCACAGCACATGGCCTAACCCAGTGAGCCACACTCTTTAATTAAGGGCACTTTTTAGTTGTTATCTAATGTACTGTTTGTCTCTTGTCTTAGTATTAATAGCTTCATCTTAAGCAGTATTGTCCCCATTGAGGATTAACACTGTTCCACACAGCATAGCCTCTCTGATGCGTCCTCGGTCATGTTTTGTCCAGTCGCTACATCTCACTGCTCTTGCCCTGTTGCAGGTGCGCATCGCTGCAAACTTCATCATCCATGCCCCTCCTGGAGAGTTCAACGAAGTTTTCAAAGGTAAGTTTGGAGCCCATGACACATAAGGGGGTGCCCGGGGGGGGGTGCCCCACCATGCAGGGGGTTTGTCTTGTAGAGCTCAGAAGATCACGGGTGTAAAATATTCATAAACTGAATCAGATTTATAGATTAAGTGTAATTCATTATTGATCGGGTGTCCGTTTCCTCACATGCTAAGAGCAGGTTTTCCATTAGGCACTCAGGGCCAGGTTAGCTGTGTGCCAGCAGCTGGATGTGCATTACAGAGGGAATCCCCCAGAGGGAATCCCCCAGGAGAGGATTCTCTGGAGCTGGAATTATCCTTAATGACCACAGTAGGGGGATTCCCGCACCTCTGGGGTGCTGCTGAGGATCCTGCCGCTACAATTAAATTCCACTCTAGGTTACCCTCTGCGGCGTCTTGGTGCCTGCTGTAATTAAGTGGCTGGTACCTGTGTCTCTGTCTCTGAATGGCACCCCGTTCCATACCGCACGCTCAAGC
Organism: Petrocephalus zakoni; assembly: GCA_026774425.1. Lineage (NCBI taxonomy): Eukaryota > Metazoa > Chordata > Actinopteri > Osteoglossiformes > Mormyridae > Petrocephalus > Petrocephalus zakoni. The sequence continues at coordinate 7,867,833 of JAODKN010000001.1, read as the reverse complement.
ATGGTGTGAGGGTGTTTGAAGGTGTGATCTCTCTGCTTGCAGACGTGCGGCTGCTGCTGGACAATGATGATCTTCTCAGGGACGGAGCAGCGCAGTAAGTTCACAGCCACCGCAGTGTGCGATCATAAAAGCAGTATAAATATCTCAGCGTTTAATGCTACTTTCTTCTCTCTCTTTTTTATTTTTATTTTATTAAAGTGCATTTGCACAATATAACACGGACCAGTTTACTCCGGTTACAATCACGGGATACAAAGAGCAGGTATGTGAAATATGAATCACGTTGTGCTGTTAAACCTGAAGGCACTTCTCCAATTGTAATGCTATGTTACATCCTACAGAGACGTCTCCAAATATAGCCCCTGTCTTAATGAAGTTATTCAGTGCCGGTTCTTAATGGGCCGGTAAAATCATCAGTGCGACAAAGTGAATGGAAAAGGTCTCCAGTCCTGCAAGACCGTGGTACTTCTCCTTCTTCCCAGGTCTTAATCACAGAGCACGGAGACCTGGGCAATGGCCGCCTTCTGGACCCCAAGAACAAGGTCTCCTTCAAGTTCGACCACCTGAGGAAGGAGGCGAGCGACCCGCGACCCCACGATGTGGACGCCGGCATAGAGAGCTGGAGGAGCGCTGTGGATGCCGCCGTCCGCACCTACGTCAAGGAGCACTACCCCAACGGCGTCTGCACCGTAAGAAGGGCCTTCCACCTGCTGATGATGTCTGTGCTGATTAGGCAGTTGTCAGTAGAAGCCCTGCAGGCTGTACTTTGAGGAGGTGGTGTATGGCTCAGTAGGTTAGGATGCTGTCCCTATGATCGGAAGGTCGATGGTACATGTCCCAGAGCTTGCAGAGTGGTTTGGCCATTGGGCCCCCGAGCACGGCCCTTAACCAGTCGCTCCAGGGACTGCCTGACCTTGCTTTCTCAAAAATGCATGTCTCTTTAGACAAGCCTCTACTGAATAAAGCAAATGGAAATGAATTTTGATGAAAAGCCAGATTATTGGGCATGTGTTGTTGTTCCACTACTGTCATTTAATATTGTGTGCTCCACCTTCTCTCTAGATATACGGGAAGACCATTGACAAGCATCAAACCATCATCGTGTGTATCGAGTGCCATCAGTTTCAGCCCAAAAACTTCTGGTATGCTCTGTGCTCGGCACTGTTTTCCAGCATTGCAGTGAGCGACCTGCTTTTCAGTATTATTACGTTACTGTTACTTTACTAGGACAGGATCTGCTCTCATATTCAAGTGAATTCATCACTGACTAAAAGGACAACCAGCAGGTTTTTTTCCCACTTGTTTTAGCCATTGAACCCTATTGAAGTGATGGCACGCTGTTTTATGCCTGTGTTGTAAAGGAACGGTCGCTGGCGGTCCGAATGGAAGTTCACTGTTACCCCTTCATCTACTCAAGTGATGGGAATCATGAAGATCCAGGTACAGGAACACAGTCTCATTGCTTTTTCTCTGAGGCTGTGTAGACCAGGGGTCTCAAACTTAGATTACATGGGGGCCACTTATGTGATGTTTTCCCCAAGGGGACCACTTGAGGGGGCTCACAAAAAAGTATCCCATCTTTTTCAACTTGAAATTTTAAATTCACCCATAAAAAATGGGCTCTGATCAATTAAAGGAAGAATACAATTGAACAAAGTAGGGATGAAAGGGTATAAAATGTAATATTACAATTACAGTGGCCACAATTATCACAGTTATTGCTGTATTATTGAAATGTGCTGGAAATGTTTAAAAAGTAGTGATACACAAACTGAAATAATTTCACCAAGCTCTAGATTGAAAACCACAAATACAATTAGCAGCACTATGCAGATTTTGTTTGCATAAACATTAAAATAACAGCCCATACCGATGTAAACATATGAAAACCATATCATCTCGTAAGAGTTAACTATTTACTGAACTTCAGACAAATATAAATAATGCTGTTACATCGTAATAAAAAAGTCCAGTCTCCACTACACCACTGCCAACCGGTAGTGTTCTTACAAGAGGAGGTAACGCTGAGGCTTTGATTACTGACAAACTATTAGTACAGGAGACAAACCAGGACATTTTTCCTCATTTTTCCAACGTCATGCATTTAGCTAAATGTGAACATACCTGACATTCACTATGAAGTAGTGAGTGGCGGTCACGAAGATTAACAACCAAGATAAGGCCACACCAGACTATTGTTGCATTCATTTATCCCAACGAAGTCGGAAATTCCGAGGTGCGAGACGTCACAACCGACCGTTTCTCGTTCGAGCTACACAACTCGGAACAAACATGGCTGCCTCCACGAACACGCGGTTATTGTCCTGATCTGGGCACAAAAGTTAATGGAAAGACATTTATTACTTCATATAAAAGATCGAGTGAGATTGCATTCATAACTAGTAATACATTTCATAAAATAAACCTTTTGAAATATTTATAAAACTAGAGAGAAACACTGAAACACTTACTGACTGTGTAAGCTGCCATGTTGAAATGAATCACGGGAAAGTCGGACAAAAAATTTGTCCGACTTCAAACTCGGAAAAGGGGCGTGTGACATTTTCGTGACGTTTTTGTCCGAGTTGCGACTTTGAAAGAGAGAAACGAACTCAGGATTATGGTGCGTTCCAGTTGTACTCGTAACTGGTAAATTACGAGTTCACGACCGGAAGTTGCAACTGGAACGCCCCCCGAAGTGGGAATTTCAAGTCGTGAACTGGGAGGAATCAACACAACCCCGACTTCAGAATTCAAGATGGCTGCGCCCTTTAATCCATAGAAGTTGTAGTTTTATTAGCACTCGCGTCTTTTGTGGCTCATTAAATTGGTTGACACGCCATATTGTCCAGCCACTACCTGTGGACATGTTGCTAGGGTGTTTTTATGCGCAAAATACTGCGATAACCTGTCAGATTTAAGGTACTTGTTGTCCCCGGCATCGCTAAATGGTTTTCCGGCTTGTGCTGGAACGCGGTGAACTTGTGCATGACGTCATTCCCATTTCTAGTAACTGGAACGCACCAGTATCCTGCGTTCGTTTATCGCTTTCCAAGTCGCAACTCGCACAAAAACGTCACTTCCCGTCGGAAACACGCCCATTTTGCGAGTTTGAAGTCAAACAGTTGCCCGTGTGACGTAATTTCAATGTTTCACTGTTTCTGTATTTTTATAAATATTTCAAAATGTTTATTTTATTAAATTGTATTACTAGTTATGATTGTAATCTCACGCGGTCTTTTACGTGAAGTAATAAATGTCTTTCCATTAACTTTTGTGCCCAGATCTGGACAATAACAGTGTGTTCGTGGAGGCAGCCATGTTTTTTGCGAGTTGTGTAGCTCGAACGGGAAACGGTCAGTTGTGACGTCTCGCACCTCGAAATTTGAGACTTCGTCGGGATAAACGAACGCAGCATTAGTCCTCTTAAGAGGCTGAAAAATCTCCATGCTATAAGTGCCTTCCACCATGTTTTTACTGAGGCAAACAGACCCACATTGCCAGCTGCGCATGCGACTCAATACATTTGGTTAATGATGGAGAACCTTTTCAAAGCACTGCAATAAACCATGGTTTTAATGATAATTAAAATTTGAAATGGAATTTTACTGTGAAACCAATAACCATTTCATCCTTAGTAGAAAGTCAAGACTGATGTAAGGACCATATTAAATAGCAAAATAAAAATGTTGTAGGCAGTGTGAAGCTGTCTGTCAGGCCTGTAGTTTGAGACCCCTGCTGTAGACCTATTCATAATTTCCTTATGTCTGAAAAGACTCGCTGCTGTTAAGGTAGATGCCACCTTATAGTGGTTTAGTCAGGAAATCCGGCTAAAACCTCAGTCTCTGGTGATCAAGCACAACAGGGTGCATGTGGTAAATATGACAGAAGCCAGAGGAAGATGCTCTGATGAGCTTGGAGATGATCTATAAATGCAGGTGTGTTTTTTTTTCCTCTTTTGAATGGTAGGTCCACTATTATGAGGATGGAAACGTACAGCTGGTGAGCCACAAAGAAGCTCAGGAAACGATGGCCGTCTCGGTGCGTATGTAACACATGTATGGCTAAAAGCCATAAGGCATAGTCATTGTGTGTTTGTAGTCCCTTCTATGTGGAACTTCAGTGTTTGTGTGACATTCACGCAATGCGTGACATTGTATTCAAGCTCATTATGAATTCTTAACTGAATCCGGATTTAAGTGTTTATTTCTGTATTAGACTCAGGAGAAAACGGCAAGTGAATTTGTGAAGATAATGGAGGCTGCAGAGAATGATTACCAAGTAAGTTTTCTGAAGCCGTAAATTCTACCGATCGTCTTATGTCTCTTAAGCATTTTGCAGAGATTACCTAAATCCAGCAAAATGAAACACCGACATCATCTTCGTGCCCCTTTTCTGCTTGAGGGTTTCGGTGTAATTAAATACGATAATAGCCCGATTGCGGCAGTGCTGGTAGGACTTAACCCCGGGCCCCTTTGTCTCTCAGACCGCCATCAATGAGAATTACCAGACCATGTCGGACACGACCTTCAAAGCTCTGCGCCGGCAGCTCCCTGTGACGCGCACCAAGATTGACTGGAACAAGATCCTGAGCTACAAGATCGGCAAGGAGATGCAGAACGCTTAGGCACCGCATTGCATGCTGGGATTGTTGTCTGTCCATGTAAAAAGTAAAAAGTTTGGTCTGTCAAAATGTAAGATATTGGTCATACTTAAAATGCTTACTTTTATTACATATTTTATAATCATATTTTTTCCTTCAATTTTGCTGATGAAATGTCTTTAATTGCGTGGGGATGTGTGAGGGGCTGGAAAATTGTTTCATGTGAGATACTGTATGTTTGATTCTAAAGCAAGGGAGCTATTGGAAGCTAGTTGCTAAGTGTCAGTACCTGTCAGGTGTACTGTACAATCATCATTCCTCTATAACATGGCTTCACCTCCCAAAACACAGTTGCTTAACACGCTCAGACTCCTGCGTATATGTCTGTTAACTTCACGCCCATCTGTTTGAGCAAGAACGTTAATCAATAACCTGAACTCTGCTAACAAGCTATATGGAAATAATATAAACGGGGTGAGCTTATGTAAAATGTCTTTACTCGAAATGTGGTGTGTTGCTACTTATGTTCATGGTTTATATTATGTGCCCATGTTATTTTTATTAAGAATGGAAATGGCTGTATTATACCACGGCATACTGTAATATATCTGTATTAAATGATCTGTCACTTTGATGATCTGTGTCATCTTGGAATGAACTGTAACACGGTCAAAATTATGTGGCATTAAATGATGGATTTTCTATTTAAATGCATGACTTTTCTGTAAGCCCCGGAGAAGGCCTGTGGTATCATACAGGAACCCATCAGCAGAGCATCCTGACCACAGACCCCGGCTCTCTGGATAAGTAGGACGTCCATCTAATCTCTGAACCATAAACTGACACAGAAGAAGCTGTTTGTGGAGGTGGTGTTGCTCTGTAACCCTGTCCTATGTAGCTAGACACTGCAAAGCCGTCACGAACGTCATCTATACCATCACCTTTGCATCGTGGAAGGCAACACCTCCGGGTTTATCTCCATCTTGATGGGTTAGGACTCATTATCAGATATAAGTGCTAAATAAATGTCAGATATTAACATTTTCACTCACGCAACTAATGCAATTTTATGGCCTCGTACAAATCAATGGCGTTTTTTCCGCTATTTTGCATAGATATATTAGTCGTTTGGAAATATGTTGTTAGGAAGGCCCAACAAATACGGCAGATAGTTCCAAAAAGCGAAGTAGTACGTGAAAATGTAGCTGAAATGATTTCAGAACAGTAGTGAGAGACGGGAGTCGGGGTGCGCCGGGGGCCGGGGACACTGCGCCGCGCCATGGCCGAGCCGGGGGCAGCCGCGGCCCCGCACCCTCAGCTCCTGGACGCGTCCCCGGCTGCTCTTCCTCCTTGTGATGCTCCCGCTACTTTACCTGCTGCGAGTGCCGTTTAGAACCAGCGACAGCCCGACCCCAGGTGAGCCGAGGCGGGGGGGTGGCAGCGTGAGGGCGCCGGGCAGCGAGCCGCCCCGGCGGAGCAGCCCGCAGGTTGCGCCGGGCGAGCCGAGTGCCGGACGCCATTCCCCCCGCAGGAGAACATGGTGCCGTGGGGAGAACGCGCAGGCTAAAATGGCTGCTTCTCGCCTGTCTCCGTGCGGCCCGCTGTCCGAGAGCGGGGGGGCAGACCGCAGAGACGCCGCTAGACGAGCTGGGGCTCCGACCGCCGCGCCGCGCCGGTTCCCCGGATCCCGAACCGGCTCCGAGGCGGCCGCCCGCCGCTGCCCGTTTCCGCGGTCGGTGGCGCCGACCTTCGGCGTCAAGACAGCGGCGCCGGTCCCTGTCTGACCAGTGAGAGTGCGTCCCGCTCGGCCCGGTTCGGAGCCCCGGGTCCCGGACCCTGTCGGTTCTGATCCCGCCCGTGCGCGTCCTCCGCCCCTCCGGCCCCCCGGCTACGTTACAGCGTGGCGCCCATGCGGCCCCTTAATGACCGGCGCAGCCTTCTGCGATTCCCCCCGAGGGGCCGCGGCGTCCGGCCCGGCCCGCGTAGGGCTCCGCACGGCGGCCGCGGCGGGATGACGACGCGCCTCCGCCTTTCCTTACGCGCTCCGCCCGGCACAAGTTCGGCGCTATTTTTATGCCGTGCGGCTCATTTCTCGCCGTCCCGCCGCGCCGAGCGATGCGTTTGCGCTCCCGGTAAGCCGCCGCTCCCGGTACGCTGCTCCGCGCCGCCCGGTTCCTTTAGCGCGGTATATCGCGGCTGCATTGACGCGCCGGCGGTTTGTTCGCAGCCCCGTTACGCGTCCGTGCGACTTGGCCCCCGGCTGTCCCACGTCGCTCGTGTGCGCGCGTCCGGCCATTTAAATGGGTTAGTTAGGGTTAGTTAGGCTGTTCTTACTGCCTTTGTTAGTTCGGCATAAAGCGCCTTTATTTAGATGTAAAGTGGCAGCAGTAATGCTAGCCGGGCTGGCCTGGGACTCGCAGCCTGACCCCGAGTTCCTGAAATATATGATATATAAATAAATCTATGTGTTAATGACATATATATACATTTGTATTGGGAAGGTGCTTGGCTCCGCTGCCATCACGATACACACACATCACTGCAGCTACTCACACTCTCCTCCACTCTCCCTCACTACACAGGTCTCTAACCAGCCCAGATACCGATATCTGGCTCCTTCCTCTAACATCCAGGCTAGTTTCACTTCATCCAGGTCTTACTTGAGTGTTCACTGGATTAATCAGGTGCTTAGGAATAGTGACCCGATAATACAAGGTTTTTTTTTTCTGGGAATATTAATATTTTTAAGTGAACTATAATCCTTATCAGTAACCTCCAGAGGGCTTGTACAGCTGGACACCAAAACGGGGCTTGAAACGGCTAGTAGGGTCAGAGGTAGGGTTCTTTGCCACATACTATATGCCTGATGTGAGCAGGTGAATGCAGCACCGTCGTTTCACGTACTTTAGCTCAAGCGAGAATTGGGGCGACTGCAATTTGAAGGTAATTTACGTGAGCGTGTGAGCAGCTAGATAGCAGAGTGTTACCGTGACAGCACGATAGGTACCCGGCAGCTGATAGCAGTGTGTTAACCAATATATCATGCATCTCTCAACCCCTTGTTGAGACATCTGTACTGACACAGAAGCTGTCCAGATAATGACAAAGTAGGCCTCGTCTGAGTGATTTAGGGGGCCACATCTTATATGGCCATCAGCTTAGTATTTCAGTGACTGTTTTATTAAACAAATAGCTAGCAGTCTGCCAGATTAGATTCACCCAATGAAACAAGCGAGCTTGGTTCTTCCAGGCAAGCAAGAATGTATTTCTATGGATGCTATCAAACATGGCTCTTACTTCTATTGAAATAGGGTGTTGGGGTGTTACAGAGGGTCACCAGAAATGGCAGCTTCCCTTCCGCCAGTTAGACCCTCTCAGTGGAAGATGCGGTATCCGTGACCTGTCCTTCAGCAGATGTGCTGGACAGATGCTGCTTTCCTGGGTGGTTGGTACCTGTTGATTTTGTTTCTGTCTTTTCCCCATATTGAGGAATCTGCCTGAGCTTATTGCTGGGAAATGTATATGTGTATATACACATCTTATGTAACTTTTGGTCACATGGCTTGCTTTTGATGTTTTGTTTTTTCAGGTTCCTGTTCTTTTTTATTGGCTCACTGATTATCTGTTTAAATACCTTTGGTATCTATTAGGGCATCTGCTTTGATTGATTTTTGACTTTTAAATTTCCCTTTTTGGTTCCATCACTTTCACTGTCTGTTACTGGACTGCAGTTCCTCTTCTTGGCAGCAGGTGGCAGTAGATTCGGAAGCAGAGATACTGGTTAGGTCATGAGTAACGTCGTCTTCGTGCTAAGGTCTCCTCCAGCTTCCAAACTGCAAAACTCCTGTAGCTCCTCTAGAGTAGATGCTGATCATGTGTCGCACTTTAAAAGCTAAATGAATGATGTTTTTTTAAAGGCTTTGTATTAGCACAGTGTTTACAAATCAAAACCTTGCCTTGTTCATTTAGTCTTAAGGTTGTTTGAAAGTATCTTCCTGCTTTAGGGATACAGTCCTTGCATTTGAAATACATTCTGAATAGTTGTTGATGTGCTTTGACTGAATTTAGTTTTGAAAGATGTTGGACATCCTGGTTTTTTCCTAAAATATACAAATCTCATTGTGAAAACGATCATTTCTGCTTTCAAGAGCATTGTAGAAAAAGCTGGAGATGTGGCAGAATCCTTGATGGAGTTTGCTGAGCATGACAACGGGGAATTTGTGATGTTTAGGAGTTCGGTTTGTACTAAATGATCGTTCCTTTTTATTCTTTGCGGTTTGTTTGTGCACATGTCTATATCAGATGATTAAATATAACGTATCATTCATTTCCCTAATCGGTAGTTCCTGTTGTGAGACAAGGCACCTTATCTTAAACAGGAACTTAAATATTGTAGTTGTTTGCATTTTATCCAATCACACACTGAACACATTTGGCTGGGGTTAAAATGGGTTATCTGAGACATACGATTTTGTTGATTTCATTTGTTTTAATTAAACACTGCCGTTTCCTCTGATTGGCGCCCATCATTAAGGCCTGACCTCCGGCTGGCAACGACGACAGTTTTGCGCATCGAATCGCTGGCTTACGTTTCGCTAACCTTAACGAAGTAGCTCCTTTTGGCTCCTTCTCCGCAGCCTGGCGATTATCCATGGAGCGTTTGAATTGGAGACGGCTGACTCCTTTCGTGTTCGGTGTGCAAATATCATGGGAGACAAAGCAGTTGCAGGACATAGAGGTCACAAATTGAGATGTGATGGTCTGTTTTAGCATCTGCTTTATGTGGCATCTCTCTGACCGACTGACTGACTGTCTCAGGTTCCGCTCTTGCTTGCCTGCTTGTCTTTTGTGCTGCACACAGATATAAATTTTATTAATTCTCTTATCCACGACGGCCATGAACATCCAAGGCACTTGTCCTGTACTTGTTTTCAGTTGCCTAGCAACCTGGATGAGATCCTTGCCTTTGTAATTGTCCTTATCAAAGTGACATTGTCTGGAAATATGTGGTGTGCAAATTTCCTGACACACACTCCAGTAAATTTGAGGGGGTTTTGTTTCCTTGGGGCTTTTTGAACATTTTTGGTGGTTAGCTGAAAAATCTCCGTGCCAGTCGCGAGCTATTTCAGCACTGATACGCTCATGCAGCCCTGACTCTGTTCTTCCAGCTGGTTTATTTACTTCAGTCGTCCATCCGGGGCCTTGTAGTGACGTTTATAAGGATGGCTAAAAGCATCCGCTTCATACGCAGCTTGGGTGTATGGCGTAATGAATGCGAGAGAGATTGAGGAATGTGAGGCGACTGGATTGGGGTTGGATAGCAGTGCTTCTGATGGGGGCCAGTGCACCCCCCTCGCTGCCTTTGTCCTAGAGGCTGAGCCAGTACCTGCCATAAGGTAGGAATGTGTGGGAGGCAGAACCAGCTCAGCCCATGGTGCCAGACCCAGTCCAGTCTGCCAGGGTCCAGTTCTGCTGGTGAGCTGTGTGTGTGTGTTTGTGTAAGGGTTTTGCTATACTTGTGAAGACCAAAGGGCATCACAAGAATAGGAAATCCACAAAAAGTGTAACTAATGAGGTCATTTTTTGGTCCTCAGGCTTAGTTTTATAAAAAAAAAAAAACTGTAAATGCAGTCAAAAAAGTAAAAATGCCAAAAGTCTTGTATTTTGCTTTACTTATGGTTAAGGGTTAGGGTTGGGTAGGGGTTATGGGTCTTGTGATTAGGGTTATTCCCATAGAAATGAATGGATGGCCCTTACCAAGAGGAATACAAATGTGTGTGTGTGTGTGTGTGTGTGTGTGTGTGTGTGTGTGTGTGTGTGAGAGAGGGGGGTTGGGGATTGGGTAATTTTATACAGCTATGTTAAAAACAATGATCTGATGAATAGGCCTTTTTGCCTTTTTGTAAAGTTGATGTGAAATATTTTGAGTACTACTTAAATGTATTTATTAGACATTGTTAGGTCTAAAAGGATTTAATATATACAACTGCATCTAATGGGATCTATTCATGCGTTGATTTTTTTTGTTGTTGTTGTAATGATGATTTATTTTGAATTTGGTATCTATGAGTCTTGGTCGCAATTATATTTATCTGAAGCACAAAGAAAGCCCCCCCCACCCTCGTAATAAACCTGCTCGCTTTCAGCCTGACCGCGCTAAGGTGTCCCTCTTCTCCTATGGGGGAGGGGCTCCTCGTGTGTGCCGCGGGGGAGGGGTGACTCCAGCAGACATCCCTTTCTGATTGGCCTACCGCACTCCCCCCCCCGGCCACCCGGCATCTGTCAGTTGTCGGCAGGCATGTGACGTCACAGCCCGTCCGCACGGCCGGTGCCATTGTCTGCCCGGCGAGGGGGGCTAGGGGGGCGAGGGGGGCGAGGGGGGCGGGGGCAGCCCATTGCAGTATCTGGTTTCTGCTTCACCTAGTCCAGCCCCGCTACATCGGGGGGGGGCGGGCAGAGAGCAGCTGCGTACGGCTACTCACCGGAGCGCCTGTCCGGCTCGTGCCGCCGCTCCGGATGCTCCAGCGGAGCCGTTTTAAAGCGCTGCCGTCTTCCTGGCTCGTCTTATGAGTGACACGGTAGCGGGGAGCCCCCCCGCCATGGAGCTGCGGCTGCATTGTGTGCGTTGATGACCCCCGCTGTGTAGCTGCCGCTCACCGCCCCCTCTCTTTCTCTCTCCCTCTCTCTCTCCCTCCCTCTCTCTCCCCCCCCCCTTCCTCCCTCTCTCCTCCACACCACAGCGCCCGGCCCAGCCATGTTCGGCACCGAATCTTCATGTAAGTAGCCCCCGTCACTCGGCTCCGGACGTCCGCGCTCCC
>JAODKN010000001.1:7796844-7809743 GCA_026774425.1 Petrocephalus zakoni | reverse complement strand
ATTTACACACCCAATAAGTGCTGCGCCGACACTCGGCCCGACAGCATTTACACACCCAAAAACATCGGCGCTGAGTGCAGACACAGCAAATTCTGAAAAATGAGTATCCTAGAAAATGGATAAACTGTTAAAGACTTTGCACACGCCTGTGCTCTGCTGCGCCTGCTGAACACGTGCATGACACGTGCCAGGAATCAGTCTGAGCTCACAAATGCGCGACAGTCATGTTACGGGTCGTGCTCGTGGTGCTCAGACAGCGCTAATTTTTTAGAAAAAAAAACAAATGCAAAGGTGGTAATGACTGTGAAGCGTGTGCATCTGCCAAGTCCCTGTAACATAGTCGCTGATTTCCTGCACAGTTAGGCAGGTGAGTTTCTCCATAAGGAGCCTTTACTTCTGAGCTGCGAGACCTTGGATCTACTTTCCACTATTAAAGCTAAGTAGTTAATGCACCTGTTTGAAGCTGATAGTCTTGGTTGCCGGAGTGGCTGCATGTCTGCGGCCCTGGCTGGGGGGCCCGTCACGTTCAGCCACACTGCCGGCCTGTCACCGCCGCATTTCCCCGTAAGCCAGGTCCTGCTGAATGTCTGTGCCCTCAGGTGGGCGTGCTGGGCAGGACGGGCTCGGGCAAGAGCACGCTGCTGTCCGCACTGCTACGTCTAGCCTCCACTGACGGGGACATCTCCATCGACGGCGTCTCCTGGAACTCCGTGCCCCTGCAGACTTGGAGGAAGGCCTTTGGCGTTTTGCCGCAGGTGACATTTGCTTTCATTTAGCAGCCACTTTTGTCTGAAGCGACGTATAAGTGAGGAAAGCGGCACATCACAAACGTAGAGCTGTCGAGGAGTCGACTATGCATAAGTGTAGATAAGTGTGCATAAGGCTGAGCTTCCAGTAAATGCCCAGGTACAAGTGTAAGGTAGAGTACAATACAGGTACAGTACTGGAACACAAGCGACACACCATCTTCCAATAAAGCAAGAACCCAATAATGCTATTACTACATCAACAACCTCCCCCTCCCCCATTTAAAAATGAACAGATCACCTGACTCTCTCTGCACCACCCCACACCCCCATATTTACAGAAAGTTTTCATCCTGACGGGGTCGTTCCGGATGAATCTGGATCCACATGGTCGCCATGGTGAAGAGGAGCTCTGGAGAGTTGCAGAGCAGGTAGGCCAGAACCACCAGTAAACTTCTTCCCAGCCTAGTTAATTATTCTTATTTATTTAGTGTGTGCAGTGTTTCTCAACCCAATCCTCAGACACCCCCCCAGTCAGCCCACATTTTTGCTCCATCTCAGCTCCCAGCACACCTGTACCAGGTATTCAGCGTTCCTGGTTGGCTGAGAGCTGGGGTGAAGCAAAAATGTGGACTGGCTGGAAGTCCCCGAAGGCTGGTTTGAGAAACATTTAGTGTCTTGATGTCTTGATACCAGTTTCATGCCTGTAGCTAAACCTGAAGGGCGCCTGGGTTTCAGGTGGGCTTGAAGTCTGTCATTGAGCAGTTCCCTGACAAGCTGGACTTCCAGCTAGAAGAAGGCGGCTACGTGTTGAGCAACGGCCACAAGCAGCTGGTGTGCCTGGCCCGCTCCATCCTCAGCAAGGCCCGCATCCTGCTCCTGGACGAACCCAGCGCCTACCTGGACCCCATGTGAGTGCTCGCCCGGGCCTGACCCCAACCCGGGCCCCTGTTTACATTGCCCCCATCTTAAATGATGCTTGAAAGCTTCTGCTCAATTACAGCAATTAAGGATGTTTTTTTCCAGCCGAACCATCTCCTCACACACGACCCGTAACGTTCTCAGGGCTTAAGACAATAATCCCACAGACTGATTTAGCTAGCCAGAACGCAGAGCCGCAGCAGCGTTTGCAACGCTATGAGCAGAAGCAATAGTCTGTAAATGATAAAGAGCATGAAAAAGCATGAAAGACTCCATACACAGTGTACGCAAGCCTGCAGGGTTTGCCGTGAGCAGCCAGGCCCGCAGTGACGGCTGACTCTTCCTGCCCAGAACACTGCAGGTGCTGAGGAAGACCCTGAAGCTCTCCTTTTCCAACTGCACAGTCATGCTGTCCGAGCACCGCGTCGAGCCCCTTCTGGACTGCCAGTCCTTCCTGGTGGGTCTCCGTCGTCTGCTCCATCATCCGGTCTGCGCTCATGGCGGGTCCAGGACCAGCAGGCAAATTCAAGGGCCCCGTTTCGGGGTTGCAGCTAGGCAGACCCTCGAGGATATAGGCCCAGTGACAAGTAATTGACGAGTAAAGGTACAAATTAGTATTTTCTTTTGGACAGTGTCAGGACTGAGTTGAGAAACACTGGCTTAAGACAATCAAACACTAAGAATAATAGAAGAATAATAAGATCACACTTAAAATAGAGCAGAAAAGACGCTTCCAGAAGCCCATCTGATCAGGCAGGCAGTAGCTGGCCATCCTACTATGGCCTGGAAAGATGGCTGACACTCTGTCATGATTCTCTACCACCTGAACACCCCCCCCCCCCCCCAAAGATGATAGAGGGCAGCTGCATTAAGGCGTACGACTCCATCCAGAAGCTGCTGAACGAGACCAGCCAGCTGAAGCAGGCCATCAGCCACTCCGAACGCCTCAGTCTCTTCCCCCTGTACCGGCACAACTCCAGCAAACACAAGCCGAAGGTGCCTATCAGCGCCCTGCGGGAGGAGGCAGAGGACGAGGTGCACGACACACGGCTCTGAGGCAGGGTCCTGGCGGACTCGGGGCGGCCTCCTCGTCCGATCCACCCCCACATCACGGAAATATGACATCCGTCACCCATGCCCACTCTTTTTTGAGTGATTTTATAACTGTACTGTCCCAGTGGAAGCACTTAATTAAATGGCCAAAAATGTGGTTTCAAGTTAGAAAAGAAAATACTTCATTTACCCTCGTTGCAAAAGTGGGTGTTTTTCTACTGTGCTGTGTTGCTCTCCATAAGACACACAGACATATATATACAGGTGAGAGTAAGTTTGGGGTGAATGCACGGGGTCAGCCAGCTCCTCTGGAATGTTTAGGGGTTCACTCAGGACCCCACTGACGCCAGCATGCCACCAGCAACCCTTCCGATCACTGGCACAGAGGCCACAATCACAAAGCCACACACTGGCCAAATAGGATCGAGAGTTTATTTTATTCATGTTTCAATTCTAAGGAAAATTCTGTCCAAAGTCAACCATATGGATCCCATTGCTTATTAAATAAATATGTGAACAAGAGAATAGAGAGTGCAGCTCTTTAATGGTTGTGCTTGCAGAAAGCAGGACACTTCTTCGGGTTCCAGTGGATCACCATCACATCTCAACAACAAAACAGTTCAGTAAGTTATTCAGCAGAATGAGCAGTACGAGTGTAACATGGAAGAGTAGCAGGATCGACAAAGAAAACACCTCGGCTGGCTGTGAATTGGAACAGGGCTTTGAATTGAACTTTAAATGGTTTATTATGGCTTAGAATTGAAAGAAAATGTCCTGTATTATGCAAATACTTATTGCCACTTTCCATTCACTTTGAAACAAGTGAAAAAGTATGAACCCATTTTGTAGATTACAAACATGCAGCGGATGGACTGAAGAACAGAAACACCTACTGGCACATTAATATCAGCTAGCAGATACGGAGAGCAGGCTACAGTCCTCTGGGCTTTGATGACATCATCCCGAGAACCTTGTGTAGTGAGATCCTCTACCACACTTCTGAAAGAAAAGCCCCTGTTTCTTTCAGGGGTGTAGGAGGTGCTTTACACTCTGTGCTCCAGAAAGTTCCAGAAATTTTCAATTATATTCACATCTAATGACTCAGGGGGCTGGTATGTGTGCTCCTTACCCAGACTACACATCTTTGTCAATCACTTCCCAGCTTAATGGCCAGCTTTACGAATCCCAGTGTACACATTCCCAGCACTGGCTCGCAGAGGTGCTGACTCACTGCTGTGGTCTTTGTGAGGCCGCCCTTTAGTGCTCTGCGAGGTCAGATCTCTGCAGCTGACCGCGGTTCCTCTTTGCGTCTGCGTTTTGTTTTTTATGTATTCTTGAAATGGTTTACTCTTGATTTACTATATTTGATAATTATACATTTTCTTCTGATCAATGCACCTGCAATTCAGCTCCGGCTGGAGCATCACGCATGAAGGTGCTCATTCTTGGGAATCCAATAGCTAGCACACACACCACCAAAAGCTATCCAGTCTAATGCGACTTACATTGTTATCAGCATTTCAAATTGTGATTTAGTTACTGCCTTTTCATGTGGTGTTCCCATTATTTTGTCCACCCTCTGTATGTACAGTATTATCAAAGTCTTAAGTTCTTTACAAGTATCTCACATAATTCACTAACCTATATACCATAAACTCCTAAATCATATTTACAAATATTTGGTAAAACCCTGATTAATTTCAACAGCATTTTAAATAACATTGGAACTATTTAAACATAGAGCACATTTATCTTTTAAAATACTTAATACCAAAAAGTGGCCTGTTTCTGCTTTGATCCAGAATATTTTTTGCTTTAAAGTAAATTTGTAAAATGTTATTGTCCGTTCAGTTTTGACTTCACCAAGATAAGAAAAGTATGGTCCCCAAGTTCACAATGCTACACAGAGTAACAAACATGGTAGAAGGCGGTGATGATCCTAACCCTATCATGTACAGAGACGGAGGGTTTGGACGTCAGCTTGTGGGTCTTGTTCCGATCATGCGCGTCCTGGGTGTTGCTGGGAGATACTTGCCTTGTTCTGCTGCTGGCTTGTGGGGGGGGGGGGGGGAGTGAGTTTGGTCAGTTTGTTTCTCAGTGCGGATGGCGCTGAGGATTTCACCGCCTGGCCAGCTTCCATTCTGCAGATGGAAAAGGCGGCGCACATGTTAGAAGCACGTCTGAGGCAGCTGGCTGTAGATTCCCCATCTACCTTCGGTGTTCCTGTCTGGGTTCACTATCTGAATTGGGGGCCACCTGGGAAATGAAGCCAAACAGACACCCAAAATCAGATCCAGTTGATACCATTCCCGTTAGCACTATAATTATAATTGTAATTTAACACACTACTGACAGAAAGATATCAATGCCACCTGTCATCACAAAGCCCTTCCACTCAGCTGAGGTCACAGACCTTTTGGCTGGGAATACTGTGCGTTCCCAAAAGCAATGTCTGCACAGCTGTAACACTACGCGTGTTCAGCGGCCTATATCCATCCCGTTAAGCATGACTGTGATCGGCAGCCGGTCAGTGCGGACGCACGAGAGCACCGTGAACTCACCTGCAGGTGTCTGGCTCAGACTCGCTGGAACACATGGTCTGTGGTTCCTGCTTCAGGTCAGTATGGCCATGGGAGTACAGCGAGACCACCAGTACCGCCGCCTCTACAGGGCGCCCCCTGGTGGAACACATAGGTATTCAAACACACACACACAGACAGGTGTCCGCTCAGGTAATCTTGTGAGAATATCCTGACAGCGTTAGCCTGCCCACTCCTGTTTCTTCACCTCAGTACACAATTTTCATTAAAGAGTCTCCTTTTCAAGCCTGAGCTGAACTACTGACACCTACTGTCCTAATGAAATTATGCTATATGTGCCATTTACACAATACATTGCAATTTGTTCAGTTCTTATTCAGTGTGCCCACAGAGCTTCCAATGACAGCCTTAAAAACTCTAAAACGGAACCACCAGCAACTGTCCCATATAACACACACAGCAGAAGGGTGTTTATGCAGCAATTAGCGAGACCCATGTTCCCGCGCCTGCTCTCGTTCACTGCGTGTTCCCATCTGGCCCATGTTCCCATGCCTGCTCTCGTTCACTGCGTGTTCCCGTCTGGCCCATGTTCCCGCACCTGCTCTCATGTTCACTGCGTGTTGCTGTCCAGTACTACTTCCCATCCGGTTCCTGTTCCGTCTGGCACTGGTTACCATCTGGTGGGTGTTTCCATCCGGGTTCTCGTTCAGTTTGTGTTCCCATTTGGAGCATAATCCCATTCAGTTTGTGTTCCCGTCCAGCATGAGTTCCTCTTCAGTTTGTGTCCCTATTCCTATTCTCATTCAGTGTTCCCGTTTCGTTTCTATTCCCATTTGGTGCCTGTTCACATCTGGGATGTGTTCCCATCCGGCGTGTGCGTGATCCTGCCCGGTGTGTATTCCCATCCAGCTCATGCTTCTGTCCGGTTCGTATTCCCGTCCAGCATGTGTTCCTATCCGAGGCGTGTTCCCATCTGGCACGCAATCCCATCCAGTGCATGAACCCATCCGGTGCGTGATCCCATCCAGCGTGTGTAACAGTGCGTGATCCTGCCTGGTGTGTATCCCAATCCAGCACATGTTCCTGTCCTTTCGGTTTCACCAGCCTGGAACCTCACCCAGGAAAGCCGAAGCTGAGATCACTGCTTGTCGGTGAGTAGAGGCCTAATTATAGTAAGGAAACTCATCAGCTCGTTGTTTTATCACCTTAAAAAAGCAGGAAGCTCACTTGAGGATGGCCTGGACCTGCTCTGGAATCACTGGGCAGGAGAAGAACATCTGTGCTTCTAGAAGCCCCTCTGGGGTCCTCAAGCTAGTGCCACATGGTGCAGCCCCAGGCCAGGGTTCTCCAAAGCAGGTCCAGAGTGGCGGAAACCAGAGCAGCAGGCAGTGCTATCAGCACTGTATGAAGTCAGCCCTAGCACCCCCATGACCCCCCCCAGCAAGCTTCCTGCACAGGTGTACAGCCAGCGGGCGGCCTGGTGACTCTGAGCCCCAGTGCAGCGGAAATGCAGTGGTGGCCCTGGCCTGTGGAGGCCGGAACCGGAGTTAACAGAAGTGTGACAGGATCACAGTGCCGCACGCTGCTGTATTAATTAATTATCAATATCAGTGCTTCCCAATCCAGTCCTTGCTTCCTCCCAGCTCCTGGAGCAAAAACATGGTCTGTCTGTGGGTCCGCAAGGACCAGATTGGGAAACACTGGTCTATTTTATTAAGAGCTGATGCATATCTCTGAACCGAGATACAAAAACAAGACACGGTGCGATATGAGCATTTATGGGGTTCATTGCAGAGGAAGTGATAACCTAGATTTTCCCAATCAGCCAAACTTGCCATCTCGGGCTTAGATCTGCAAGCTTCCTGCTGGGATGTTCTGCGCCCCACCATGTAACAGGAAGACACCTGTTACATGGGGTCCTCAGGGCTGCACATGTGGGGCCAGTCCTCTCCGGTGCCTCTAATAGTGTTAACATACACAGTAGGGTGCAGCGACATTTACCGAGAGCAGGAAGCCCACAGAGCTTCCAACAACAGCCTTAAAAACTCTAAAACTGAAACACCAGCAGCTGTCCCATATAACACACACAGCAGAAGGGTGTTTATGCAGCAATTAGCGAGACATCTCTGCTGACAGCTGTGTAAGTGCAGTCGCCGCACTAAAGGGGCTAACAAATGAAATAAAAACCGCAGCACGATGTCACAGCCAAGTCCCACTGCTTGCTGCTTGTGCTATCAGGGATGAAAACATTGACATGAGTTCTCATTGACTATTACTGTGAAAAGGAGAAGACCAGTTCATATAGCAGTAACATGCTATTTTGGCAATGCTATACTTTGTCTATATATGCATTAACAATCGTGACCAGCAGAGGGTGTACAACAACTGAATTAGGAAGAGGCCCTGGACCTGAGCACCTTTCTCACGAATTCAATAGCAAGACTAAACTGTCTTTAGCTGCTACAGTGTGAGAAACAGCAAAGAGCTCCTCATCTAACAACTAAATTCTCATGTGGTTCAGGAGGCGTTAAAGAGGGACCAGAGAATAGCAAGTAAAAGTAAGACAATTGAGATGATGGGGCCAACCAGTCCCTGCAGCAACTGGAGGTTAAAGGCAATGCTCAGGGGCCCACCTGTGAAATCACTCTTCCAACCACAGGATTTGAACCAACAACCTTCCCAATCCAAACCCACAAAGCCACACAGCGTCCACTGTCAGAAGGGGTATTGCATACATTGTGTATATTATACAGTCCAGAATCGTATATGAATCTACCTGAATCTCGTAGTGTAGTGTTTTTAAGTTGAGTTCTGTGTGGTGTTTATTATATGTTAAGTGAAGTCGCTGTGAGCAATTCACCACAGCAAATTCAGATTCTCATTCTAATGTAGGTGGTGGGAGGAATCTGTACATCTGTCAAGGTGACATTTGAACATAAAGTGTCTGAGCTGTTGGTGGTACGACCCACTGCGACAGCAAATCATCTTGTGACAGATGAACACAGATGCGTCATGATGTGCCAGTCAGAGCAGACCTTTCAGCTTCTCCGGGACACCTTCCTGATGGCCGTGAGCGCTCCTGACCTGGGAACCAGATGGCATCACCTTGAAGGTACAAGAGAAGCAGACAGCGTCACACATGCGGAGATGCCCCCCCCCCATACTTGGCCATTTTTATGCTGGAGGGTGAATCAGAATCAGAGGAGAGGAGGAGCAGGAGATGGAGAAAAACTGGCGTGTTCTTGTTTAATTATACCAGCCGCCCTCCCCTTATGCATAAAACATCATCACCCCCCGCAGTTGTTTCTCCAGTTCCCATCCCCTGGCTGCCCTCGCTGCCCTTGCCCTGAGACTGAGCAACCGGGGGGTTGGGGGGGGTACAGTCTCTCCCTGCCACTGTCACACCAGGTCCACCTTCACACATCAACAGCTCTGTGCTACACAGGGGGAATTCCAGAGTTTTTTAAGGTGGGTGGGGGGTGGGGGGGCAAAAGAGGGGCAGACCTTATCATTATTAGATGGAAGTGAGAGGTCCCGGTGCCCACGAGGGGGGTGCCATCTCTCCCAATCACCCAGAGCCGCGCTGAAGAGTCAGTGTGGATCTGAACGTGAGGACCAGAGGGCGCTGTGGATGAAAACGCTAATGATGTTATGGTCGATTAACTGCCCACTCACTGAATTTACTGACACTGAAACGGAAGACACGGCTATGGGTACCATGCAGTGAGAGGCAGGATGATGATGATGATGGCATCTCGTAGCAAAATTGGGGTAAAACAGGTAATGGGTATGTACGGCTATCGTCCACCTCTGACATGAGGACCTTGCAGTTCAATAAAATGAAAAATAATTGGGGGTCAAAAGCACTGCTCAGACTTGCCAGATTGTACTTATATGGACTAAAATCGAATTTTTGTCAAACTTTTCCATTTGTTCTGATCCCACCCACTGTCCTTGATTGGCTGGTATTAATGTGACACCACGGGATTGGTCAGCAGGACTAATTATGCAGTTACTGGCATGCTTTGCACCGCACCATGCCGCAGATTAAATAGTGTAAATGAATATGTGTATTTATGTATTTCTGTTAATAGTAAATGTCATAACCGTGTAATGTTTGCCGGGGAATGCGTGAGTGTCGTGTAAATTGTTGGCTTCCCAGTCTGTGCAGCTGCTAGTATTAAGCCAATAATGGCAGGTAATAAAGAGAGCAGCTTCCGTTTTAAAAGAGCTGCCATCTCCTTTATTAAAATGAGTCACTCATTTGCCACAATGCGCTACATCATTTGCACTCTGTACGAAGGTCTGCTGCAACGGAAAATTTCTGCATCCTCTAGACTTGTGGCATGACAGAAAAAACAAGGCGGTAGCGATGTTTTACGTAGGTGACAGAATGTTCTCAGAGACGAGTTAGTTTTGTACAGCAGTATCATACAGAGCTGTGGTGTGAATGGCGGCCCCTCCTGGTGGTACGCGGGAGTGCGCTCACATGCAACACGAGGCCTAATCTCTGCGGGGATGACAGCCGAGACAAACCTCTAAGCCCTTGGATGCAGTGATGTGAGCTGCGTGGCTGAAGAGGGTATGGGGTCCGGGCCTGGGTTAGGGCGACCCAGAAGGCCGTGTACATACATGTCCAGCTGACCGCGTGCAGGCGTGACCGACCTGTAAGGGAAAGCCAGCAGACAATGCAGCACTTATTTAATCACAGACATTCTTATCTGGAACTGAATCAACACTGAAGGCTGACAACATACAAAATTATACAAAAAAATTGCTAAAAAATAAATCATACTCACAGTAACAATGGCTAAAAACGAAAACGGTTACCCTACATTTGAGATGGAGCCTTCTTGTTGCTATGGAAACCTCTATGGAAAGCATGACCTGGAATCTGCAACATGGAGCGTTTGTGCACAACAGAAGTGTGGAACGAGGACTCACAGCAATAACAGGCGTGCGGTGAGCCCCCGGCATCCAGCAGGGCCACGGCACACTTTGGGCTCCAGGAACCACATGCCAGGAACAGCAAAGTCTGCTCCCCGGTGGCAGGGCAGTTCACAGAAGAACTTGCCCGCATCTGGTGCACAGTACACCATGACAGGGGACAGTCAACGTCATTTATCTACCACAAACAAACAATACAACACCACTGCTAAGCTCTTCAGACCATCCACATCATTATTTACATGCTGTACACCTCACCATGAGCTTGAGGGTGAAGATTTATTACTTTTCATGTTTTTCTGCCGTGCTAATGGGGATACCTACCCGAAGAGGCAGTGGGAGACGGGGATGATGAAGGGGTAAATCCACATGTATCAGGGCCTTGGGAATTTGCCCCTGAAGCCAGCAGCAGCTTCACACAGTCTGGGAGAGGGTAGGATAGTTCACATTTAAAAGTGCAGGCACTTTTATCTGAAGCGACATAGTTCTACTGGACCATCCGCGTCTATATCTGGACTATTCAAAATTCAGCTTCATAAATCAGGATGTTATGTTGGACTTCCTCTGCCACCCCCTGGAGGATGGGCTCCCCCTTTGACTCTTGCTCGAGGTTTCTTCCTAAGAAGGAGCTTTTCCTTGCCACTGTCACGTCTGCCTTACTCTCTGGGAGCAGGGACAATGTAAAGCGTTTTGAGACAGTGTAATGTTGTGAAATGCACCAAGCGAAAATAAACTGACTGATTGATTGACGTCGATTTTGAGAGACTAGAGCACTTGGTGGATGGGCGTATCGGTAAAATCGCTGGGCTGGCTCTGGCTTCTGTTCACAGGCATAGCATACTAGCCCACTGAGCCACACAGCATCCTACATGCGAGGCCTTATGTAGAAGACCCTGAGGAGGCCCACACTGATGTGCCAGGCAGAATCCCAGCTCAGAGGGAGCAAAAATGTGCACCATCTTGCAGGGAGCTGGAAGCTGGGAGGGAGCAAAAACGTGGTCCATCTGGGGTTCCCTGAGGACCGGGTTGAGAAACACTATCCTAATTAAACTTACTTTAATCAAAAAGAAAAACAGGATCAGTTACTACATTCCTTGCCACATATGTGACAGTTCAAAAGGACATAGGATCAGATTGGGAAACGGTTCAAAAGGTCAAATACTGCAAAGCAGCACGTATTACACAGTAACAAATCAGTGCAGAAATTAAGATCTGAAAAGACAGCCACATTGTACGGGTTTATATTCCCCGTCCGGCCTGGACAGATGGCTGTGCGGCACTTCGGCACGGAGACACAGGTGGCTTTTTGATCCACGTGTGTTTGCTGCAAGAGCCGAAATTAATCACCACCAGTGGAAGCAGATGATTCAAAGACTGCACCTCTGCTGCTCACCGTAGTATTTGCTGCAAAGACGCCCCAGGTCTCTCTCCCGTACGGTGCTGGCAGTCCCAGAGAGATGCTAAGATATTTAATATCTCTGATATCTAAGTGAATACTTAAGATATCACGTATACTCATTTATTTCTTAAACCAATGATGCACTTTGGCAGAGTTGTGCTGTGACCACTTCAATTCAATTTATATTTATATGATGCCTTTCACAACAGTCAGCCCAAGGTGCTTTACATGGGTGTGTTGTGAAAGTTACTAGGGGTGCACGATTCAGAAAACCTCAGGATTCAATTCCATTTCAATTCTTGGACTCGTGATTCAATTCAAAACCGATTCTCAATTCAAAACAATTCACGATTCAAAACGTCCATTATTTTTTTATTTTCCATCAGTCTGATAGGAAATACAGCCCTGAGATAATAGTTAAAGTCGCATTACAAAAATATAAACTGTTGCAAATATAAACTACAAACCTTCAGCCTAAATTAAACAACTTATATTAACACGTTACTATCTGAGCAGAAACCGGTATTGCGCCATCTATAGGACTGGCAGACTCCTATCCGGAAAACCAGTTAAATTCGCGCCGTTACAAAATGGGAAATAAGAATCGATTTTGTGTCCTGTATGAATCAATTTTGAATCGGTAGAGATAGAATCGTGATTCTTTTGTGAATCGATTTTTTTGCACACCCCTAAAAGTAACTCACAAATCCAGACCTAGGTTTTGTTTCAACCAACCAGCTGAGACACATCTGTGACTGAATATTTATACTCAATAGGTTGGTTGAACTAAAACCTTGGTCTGGATTTGTACTTTCTGGACTTGAACTTGTCTGTAATGGATGACTTTTGTGAGTAACTTCCCCAACACTGTCAAAACATTATAACATCATTAAAACAGAATAAAAGAAAAACAGCAAAAAGGGAAGACAAAAAAAGAAAGCAAGAAAGATGATCAACTGTCTGCTCAATCTGCCCAACCCCCCTGGGCATGCTAACATTACTGAGAAATGACGGGTGGGCCTGAGTGAGGTCAACGGCAAAGCCAACATCCATCACACAGCCCAGCAGCTTCCTTAGGATTTATTCTGAAGGACGAGGAGCATAAACTCATAAAGCTGAGGTCCCGTCTCTTAGCCACACAGGTACGAGTACTGAGAGCAGGAAAAGCCTTCATAGCTGGAATACAAGGAGCATAAACTCATAAAGCTGAGGTCCCGTCTCTTAGCCACACGGATACGAGTACCGAGAGCAGGAAAAGCCTTCATAGCTGGAATACAAGGAGCATAAACTCAT
>JAODKN010000001.1:7759011-7774108 GCA_026774425.1 Petrocephalus zakoni | reverse complement strand
AATGCAGTGTGACCTTGGGGTGAATTTGCTGGGACATCCACTCCTGGGAAGATTTGCAGCGGTCTTGAATGTTTTCCACTTGTGAATAATCTTACTCATTATAGAATGATGGACTTTAGATTGTTCGGAAATGGCCTTATAACCCAGGTTGACGGGCAGCAACAATTACTTCTCTAAGATCATTACTGATGTCTCTCCTCCATGGCATTGTGTTGACACCCGAATGCTCCAAGCCAGCAAGCTGCCAAAACTTCTGCATATATAGAGGTGGTCACATTTGCTGATGATCAATTAATCAAATGCATTAGCAGCACCTGGCTGCCACTTACCCTTTTAATTCCTATGGAAGTAGTACTTAATATTTCACACAGTTTGGCTGCATTTTGGCTTAGTTGTTGTTAAATAAATAAAGACACTGTGTCATGTGCTGTTGTGTATCTGAGGTTGTATACACCTAATTTTAATACCTGCTTATGACCAGATGTTTTTTTATTATGTTCTGATATGTAAAACCTTCAAATCGAAAGAAGGTGTAGTTTCTTTTTCACGTGACTGTATGCATGCAGCAACTGAGGCACTGTCCTGTTCCAGGGTGGCAAATCAGTTCTTTAGTTGTTTTGCAGACTTTCTCCCACCTAAGTCCTTCATGCGTTAATGTCATCAGAAGGGTTTCAGACGGCTATGCCGGCTCCTTGGGTGACAGGCTTCGGAAGGGTACACCAAGCATTTCTCCCACGCTCCACAAAGTCAAAAATCATTGCTGAAGGGCTGAGATTGCATATCAACAATAACGTTGCAGAAAGTCACCTCCAGCTACTTCTGGGCATCACTCAAAGGTTCTTCAAAGAATATGAAAAATGCACACGTGAACAATGTTCCTGTGTGGCCCTCAGCCTTTTTTAGGATTATTTTAGAGTTGCCTCCACACTCATCCACACTCATCCTCGCATTCAAATCCTTTGCAGGATTTGCCCTATATCCGGACACTTACCAGGGTCGTCAGTTTATTTACTTTTCTGATGAAAAGTGCTGCACTCCCCTCCACCAGCACATGCCAGACCACATCACACGTGATTCATTCCAGTTTTTGTGAGGTAGAAGTTCAATGGAGCAGCAGCCTTTTGTCCAGCAGAGCTTTTAGGAGGTCTCGGGCTGGGGGCTGGCCAGCAAGCAGCTTTCCTCTGCTTCACACCTAATGTAGGAAGGACAGTCAAAACAGCCTTTTTACACCTTTTTGTTATATGCCAAGGATAAACACTATTTCAATTATGTGCAAATTTATGCAGTTCTTCTTTAACTTCAACTGTGATGTCTTTGTACTTCAGGAAGTGCAAAAGCTGCTGCCATCCCCCTATATGCAGTTTATCAATGGGGTTGAAGTGGAGCATGTATCCAGCTTTAGATCCCTTGGAGCACACATCAGCGAGGACTTCTCCATGACGAATCACACACGACACCTGCGTTTCCCGAGGGGGCTCAGGAGCGCACGTCTCTCTGCCAAAATCCTCTCCCACTTCTTCTGCTGCTCTGCTGAAGCCATTCTAACCAGCTGCGTCTCAGTGCGGTACAGTAACTGCTCATCTGCTGACCAGAAGGCCCTGCAGCAGGTCACCATGACAGCCCGGCACATCACCGGTACCCAGCTCCCTGCAATAACAGACATCTATGACAAACAGTGCCCCGTGTAGACGTCTCGGTATCAGCAGGGACCCCACCCACCCCAACCACAGTTCTCCCTCCTGTCCTCTGGGAGACGCTACAGAAGTCTCTGCTTCCATACTTCCAGGCTCAGGAACAACTCCCTCCCTCAAGCTGTTAGCCATCTGAATCGTCTACCGTCAGAACGGCAAACTCTTCTCATTCAAAACAGTTATGCAATCACCCCCCCCAAACTGTACCCTCACATGCCATTTGTACAATGTTCTCTCTGCGCATTAATGTCATCTGTCTTTGC
Organism: Petrocephalus zakoni; assembly: GCA_026774425.1. NCBI lineage: Eukaryota > Metazoa > Chordata > Actinopteri > Osteoglossiformes > Mormyridae > Petrocephalus > Petrocephalus zakoni. The sequence goes on along the minus strand of JAODKN010000001.1, from coordinate 7,772,154 downwards.
GCTGCTTTGTTATGCTTACTATGTACTGTCCAGCTTTATTTACAGTTACCTCCATCTATGGAGGCTTATATATGCTGATATGTATATCTGTATGTATATGTTAATATGTATATCTGTATCTATATGCACAGCCTATATGTAAAATGTATATATATATATATATATATATAATTTATGTATAATGTACGCAATGTATGTGTAATTTATGTACATGCCCTTCCCTTCACCTACCCTGTTCCCCTGGCTCGCATCTTCTGCTGAAGCCACAGCATTCTTTTCATTTACACATGTGGCTGCACATTGTTTCAATGACAATACAAGATTAATTGAGCTGAAATGAATTTGTTCTGAAATAAGAGGAATAATCAAACTGTCGGGAGAATATTTCTCAGTTAGAAATGTATAGCTAAGCTTTCACGTCTGACAAATTTACAGAAACCTGTAAAAAGAAAAAGTTGCAGATGCTGAACAAGTTTTTAACATTTAGGATTTAAAATTATCACTAGATTTTTTTTTTGCCCAATATTGTTCACTGTGTCATATAAAGCATTAAAGCCCAAACATAATAACACGAATGAATCATCATCTGCAATTGAACTCAGACCTTACTGCCCGACACAGAGAGGGCATTATGACCTTTACACAAGCCTTTCGCTGTATGTATCCCTGCTGGATTTGGCTTCTGCTAACTCAGCCTGAGTGCCTGTTCACAGTGAGTGGCCGTTGATGACGGCAGCGTTTCCACACAGAGCTCCTCCCCAGCATCCGCACTTGCTGGCCATTCAGAAGCAGGACAGACCCTTGGGCCTGTATCTCCTTTGCCCTCTGCATGCATGTGGCCTCGAGGCTCTGGCAAAACGTGGGGGTCCCAGCAGGGAACAGATCCTCACTGTTGAGCAGCAGCGGAACTCAAGCACATCTCTTCCTGCACACGGTTTAGAATGACTGCCACTTGGGTGAAAAGGCCTTTATTCCCCAGCCAAGGCTAAATAGCTTCTTTCAGATATCTCATTTTTATGCCCAAAAGCGAAAAACAAAACTTCACTCTTAACTCAGACTTTGGTCATGATGGCATTTATTATTATGTGTCATATAAAACTGAATTCACAGCCAAGGCTCCAATACACAAGGACAAAATACACCATGAAAAGCAATGTTGAAGTTTTAGCTTATTGAGAGTTGACAGAACAGTGAGATTATCTCATCAGCTTTGTTAGAAATAGTTGTAGCATCTCCATTAGGTCCAGTGACATGGGTCAATAATCTTTCTCAGGGTTTCTCATCTCAATCCACCAGGTCTCCCAGATTATCCACATTTTTGCTTCCCTCCCATAATACAGTACATTCATACATAAAAGCTATAGTACTGGTATGTTGCCACCTGGTGGTCATGATATAAATGCTGTTTTCCCTCAACAAGGATTTAAATCCTGTTATTTTGAATTTTGAATTATTTTATGTGAAACGGAGAGTAGGGCAGGTCGACGTGCTCAGTTTTTCACTTCTGTTTCCTATAAAGAGTGGCACAACTGAAAGGAGACACATACACGGTATTTTCACATGGGTTAGAAAGAAACATTACCCCCCCCCACACACACACACACACCTAAGATTGCTAGACTGCTTCCACCAGGAGCAAAGTGAGTCTAGGATATTCCACAGTTGCTGTAGCAACAGCACAGTAATCCATCCATTCATGGGTGGTCTCCAGTGGTTGAAAAAGCTTCCCTTCACATGGAACAGATCAAGTGACGTCTAGGGTTGCCCCCTTCATGTGAGATATTATGATGACATCACCATGAAAATGTGTATTAATGAAAGGGTCTGATCGAGTGACGAAAATGTGATGCAATGCCCTATAAGGTGCCCATACAATGGTCCAAGCCATCTCTATGGGCACCATTCCAATGGGAAAGGGTGCCATTACAAAGTGCCCTTCTAGGGGAGAGAATGTGATGCAGTGCCCTATAAAGGGCTCTTACAGTAGTCCAAGCCATCTCTATGGGCACCATTCCAATGGGAAAGGGTGCCGTTACAAAGTGCCCTTCTAGGGGAGAGAATGTGATGCAGTGCCCTATAAGGGGCCCTTACAATGGTCCAAGCCATCTCTATGGGCACCATTTCAATGGGAAAGGGTGCCATTACAAAGTGCCCTTCTGGGGGAGAGAATGTGATGCAGTGCCCTATTGGAGAGAACATGTCAGTACCACCACACATACAGCAGGAGGCCATAATGAAACCCCTGGTCCCTTATTACATTTACAGCATTTGGCAGACCCTCTCAGCCAGTCATATGTGCTTAAAGACTTACATATGTGCTTAAAGACTCCATTACTGAATACTTTCTGGTACTGGTATCTAATTACAGGTGTGAGACTACAGTGATAAACATTTCAGAACCACGTCCCTACAACAACAACAATAATAATAATCATAATAATAATCTGTTCAGTCCCTTGCATGTCACCCATCAGCGGCTACATCCATCTTCCCCAGGGTGACTCTTGAGGGTTCCTGTCTAGACCAAATGCCATTATATAGCCATAATGATTTCTAATTGTTTTTCAATTAGTATGCAGTTTATTATTCCTGTTTTTGATAGATGAATCCTCAAGATATAGAGAAGGATTTTTTAATCAAATTGGTATGCTCTTGATTTCAGATATATATCAACTCCGAATGGACAGAAATAAATAGTTCACGTCCCTGTTTGTTTTAGTGTTTCTTCATTAGTACATGTCTCACAGTCTCCTGTCATTCTGAGTACAGCACATCTGTTCCTTTAATTCTTTTAATAACAATCAAATGAGTTACAATTTCAAAATGCACCTCCATGGGAATTATGTTATCTAACACACAAAAGTATTAAATCACAGAAAATAATGTAATTATATCATTATGTATTAGCTGATGAATTAGAAGAATCCTGGTACAACCTAGCAACCATGTTTGACCTTCTGTGTAGGACACTACATTAACAGATACAGCTTGCATCATACAATAACATTTCTGATTTCACAACATTCTATCTGCACGCATTCACAAATACTGTTTTACGTATATGTAAACGTAGGCTTATATATGAACCACGGGTATTTTCAATAAATTCGTTGTTTGCACAGGGAAGTCGCAGGCTCTTATTTTGATGTGGTGAACGCAGCTGCCCACCGGAAGTGCATTTGTTGCTTTGCCATTTAACCTACTGTTGTGGATCTACATCCGTGTTTCGGACACGTCACCACTTTCAGTTTTGTTCGTTAGTTTAACCTGAAACTGAAAGACATAATACGTATTATGATATTGACATTCGCAGAAAAATTATAAAGTGTATATTATACCATAAATCATTCCTGTAAATATTAAAACGTTGTTTACATATTAGTTTATGCCAAGTTTTCATAGTCGTTTAACCGAGGAAACATTTAATACGTTTGTAGTATTTAAGTACATTGTAATGGAATATATGGGCTTCGACGTTTAGTTTCAAGTCTTAATCAATGCAGATAATTAAGCTATAATCGCTAGATCCCCACCCCCCACAAAAAACAGCCTTTACGTTTGACTCGACCGGTGTACACGGCCAAGATCATTTCGGTAAATTACTCAAAACAGTGCGTGACAAGTGTAATAAAATGCGCTACTGCTGAGGAGGGTTGGTAAATGAATAACCTGTACATGAAACCCTTGCTTATAGTAGCCGCCCCGTCCAGTTTGCCGGACAGGGCCGCTTGTTGCATGTTAAATCCCCTCGGAGGGGACGTTAAGAAGCCTGACAGCGGCCCGCCCGGCCCGCAGGTGCATTCTGTTCCCTCTCGGTTTGCAGGGCTGCCCCAACCGGTTCGTGTGAAAGCAGAGAAAACGCAAGCCGCCACTGTACCGGGAATCACCGCTGTGGGCTTATGCGCTCGGGGAGCCGGTTATGGCCGCTCGCAGAGCATGCAGAGCCCGCTGCCCCATGCACACCACCCGAGCCGTGTTCGAAACTAACTCGGCACAATAAAAGGAGACCTGGGGGGCCGCAATAACACAAGGCCCGTGTGTGTGTAATAAGCCCTTATAATGTACAGTGCGCCGGGGATGGCGGCGCGGGCAGGCGGCGGTCTGCGCATGACACGCCGCACTCAGGAAGCGCTCCCGCTGCCCGGCGGAGGGAGGGACAGGGAGCGAGCCAGCGAGCGGGGCGAACGGCTCACAAAATGGATGCGCGCAAACTTTCTGTTTCTATTTGAGGCGCCGGAGGACTGCGTGACTCAGCGGCCGCTCGCGTGGACCGGTGCGGACGGCGTGTGAGCCTCGCAGCCCGGGGGGCGCCGGGGGTCCCCGGCCTCGCCGCCCGAACCCCCCGCATGCTCTCGGCTCTGCCTTCCCTCGGCTTCCTGGTTACAAAACACCTTTTTTTTCCTCCCTTGAATAAATTGCGTTGGTAACATATAAAGGGACGTTTGCCAGAGTTACATGGGCGCCGCTTGGGAACACCGCATGGAAGCCTGACTTTTAAGCGTTTTTCCTCCCCCCTCTCCCCGACATTTTTCCTAGTATTTTCTTTGCTCTTTTGACGTTATTTTAAGAGGAACACGGGAATGTTGCCAGCGAAGGACGGCCGACTTTGCCCACTTTGCCGTCCGAGAGGGAAGAAGAGGGAGGATTAACGAGGGAGATTTAACGCGAAAGGATGGGAAATGGGAGCGATGCGGCGGACACAGGTGATGGTTAATCCCAGCACTAACCGGCCTTCGGCTAACCAGCTAAACCCGGCTGACCAGCGGAGCCGTGCGCGGCGTCGCTCCGGCCATCAAACGCACACCAATCTTTCTTTAAAAAAATAAGAAAATCATTTTCATTTCACTGAAATGTTTTGTGGGAGCCGTTAACTATAAGTAATGTGTTTGACCAGTTAACGTGGGTCATTTAACCCGGTTACCAAGTGCTATCGAGCGCGGCTCGGCTAATCTGCTGGACAGGGAAATAACGCCCGAAAGTGCCACAATATCACACATTATCGCTCACTAGTCGCTCAACCGGCGAAGGAAATGTAGTAATTAACGAATTTTTTTCTGCAAAAAAATAAATTAAACGTGTAACGTTTTGTTTGCGGAAACTCCCGTGCTTAGCGTTTGTGTGTTAGTCATTGTCATTCGGTTGATTGTAATTAAGTCGTAGTAACACTAACTCGGATATTATAACTAGCATGATGCAGGACTAAGCCTAGTTCCCGTGAAGAATGGCCCATTATAACATTTGACGGAAGCTGGAACGTTATTTTACTGCAGTGCCGTTTCCAAATTATGATTTACTGTCATATAAGAGCTGTTGGGTAAATGGCATGAATTGTGGCAGAGCAGTTGTGTAAAAGAAGGGGGTCTGCCAACAAGAAGCTGTTCCAGTGTTAGGCATGGAGGCGAACAGCTGTGTCTGACTGGTAACCAGGTCGGGTGTCGGACACACGGCCTCGTGCTTATGGCCATCCAGTTCGATGTAAACATGGCGGCTTGAAGGAACTGGTTCATATTAATTTAGTAATGGTAAGTGTTTGAGCTGCTAATCAAATCGTTCTGAATCCATGGCTGCTTGTGTATAAAGAATTCCATATTATTCTTTCTGTTCCCAGCTGGTATCAAGCCCGTTAAGGGACTCAGTACATCCTATCAACACCACCCTACTCTGCTTAATGAACAGATAAGCTGGGCTAGATACCGTGGGATGCTTAATGGCATCCGTTTCTGTGGTTTGCCTTTTCTGCTGATAGAAAATTACAGTGTGCAGCTGCCTGCCTTTGTCTTAGTGGAGCTTGCGTGCTGGCCAGTATTGTACATGGTGTTCTTAGTCCATTATCTGTGTACCTTTCCTGTGAGCCGGGCATAGAATTCCCACCCTAGAGACGAGTCAGTCTTTATACTCACTTAGGTGCGTGATTGAACATGCTACTAAGAGGCCCTGAGACTTCATACACTTAAGTTTTTAACAATGAAATGTTTTGAAACTAAGCATTTCTAATGGTGCAACATCTCTGCATATTTTCAGGAACAGAGCATTTTTCATGAGTCATTTTCCTAAGCAATAAATTCTTAGGTTAGATGTCATTTTCTTTTTGATAATGTAGTCGAGCTTTGTGTGCGGAAGGCTGAGCTACAATGCAGAGGTAAAGATTTTTTTCAGTAATTAGGCCTTAAAACATGTATGCAGCATGGATGCTGGTGTCTTAGTTTAAAAGTGGTAGTTCCTGAAAATGTCTTATTTTTCTGGTTTAATAGTAAATATTTTGACTATGAGAATAAGGGACACTAGTGAGACATTCTTGCATAGATTTGTTTTTTATTTTTGTCTGGAAGCAACTTTCCATTATCTGTTCACGATTGAAATGTAGAATCTGTGATAATTTGAGTGAATTTCGTCAGTAAAAGTACTCCAGATTTCCACTCTCGAGTTCAGACCTTTTGCTTTTGGGTGTTTTGAAAGCATCTGACCTCAGGATTGTTGCATTCCTTGGTCTAAATTTGTTTTAAGTTGCAAATGTCTCACTCTTCATGTAGGTATGGCATGTAAATGTAGTTGATGTCCTCCCCTCTTCCATAGATGGATAGATATAGGTAGATATCCTGAAGAATATTGCAGAAGTCACAGCAATAATATCTATATTATCGACTATAATATCGGGTAAATAAAAGGAACAGTACAAACATTTAAAAATGAGTGGAATTGCTGGCACTTGTGTGATGTCTGTGCCATCCTCAGCACCTGTGCCCTCCAGAACGCGCCTCATTCTGCATTCGTTTTTTGTTCCCACAACAAACAGGAAACATTTTATATCTGTTGGGTGGTTCAGCTTCATGAATGGACAGTTTTCCAGTATTTTATCTGTTATCTTTACCTGTACTTATCTGTACTCTTTGTAATACTGATTTCCAGTATGTTGTAATCTGAAAAATGAACTTTGTTCTCGGGCACCAACGCCTTCTCACCCATTGATTTTCTGTTAGAAAAAAGACACTGAACCACATTTTGGGTTCTTTGCCAAGCTTACGAATAAACACCTCTCTATTCATCCCATTTTTGCTCTAGGTCTGTTGGAACCTGTGTCACTGGATTCGCAAATCTTTAAGAGCACAATTCTGCATGCACTGCAGGATGGCCATATGTATTCTGAGTCTGAATGCAGCTTTCGCTACACCTCTGTGTACTTGGTGAACAGCTCTGCCTTGAAGGAGCAGGTGAGTGCCCTTTCCTCTCCATTCTTGTCTTCCTGCAAATCCTTCACTTAAGAATGGCTCCTCATCAAACCTGGTCAAGAGATGCTTAGCTGGGATGCCCTGACTATAGACAGGCTGGTGAGAGGATCTCTGGGTTAGGAGCATGTGTCTGGAAGAGTGTTGGTTCAGATGTCATAGTGGGCAGTGTAATCATATCACTGTTGGGCCCTTAACCCTGATATTTGCGCCAGTGTTTGACGGTTGTTTTACCCTGCACTGCGACTCCAAGCTTTGCTCTGATTTGTAGATGTGTATCTCAAAGGAGGTGTGGGATGGGATATGCATTATTTACTACGGATGCACAATATGAAAAATTTTCACAGATAACCGATAATTAAGTCCTTGTCATTGCCAATACCGATAACCAGTACATTCATGTTTTTATATTTACTATAATTTTCATATAATCTGCAGTTTGTGCAAAAGGAGACTACACTGTAAAAAAACATAAAATGTACTGGTAATTTTCTGCCGTTTTTCTTACAGATTTTTTACAGAATTTACAGACATTAGCAGGTGTACTTGCTCCCACAATGCAACGCGAAATTAAAATTAAAGGGTAAAACACCAGTGAAAAAAAATTACGGAAAATTCCTTCATATTAACACGGTACGGTTGAACTCTATTTTTATGGACTTATAGCAGTATATTAGGCTTTACAAAAAAATTTAAGTCCTACGGTCAGCTGCTATCGTTAAAAAACAGCAGTACTCATAACCCAGACATCTTGCACATGAAATCAGTAAATGCACTGACATATCAAATCACACAACCGTCAAGAAAAGGGTTCACCAGAACTATGATGGGTTTATCTGGACATAACATTCATATACGAGTATTTTGTGTGCAATGAAGAAATGTATCTGTTCAGCCTTTAGTGCATGAGGATGAGGTATTTTGATGAGGACATTTCGCATTAACATCCAGGTCCTTTTGATTGAAATGGTAGTTTGCAAATCCTGTCCTAGCGCAAAGTGTCTGGGATGACATGGATTATCTGGTCACCCTAACCATGCATTCACACCGGGGGTAACGAGAGCGTCCGCGCTCACTCTGGGTGTCCTGCACGCGATGGCAGCATACGCTGCGGATGCTCTCTGACGTCATGGGGTGGGTGAGGACATGGCCGCTCAGAATGTGAGGCTCCGTGAACTTTATAAAGTGGCCACAAAGCAAATACACGTGTAGTTTATATCTTTGTGCCGACTGTCGGTAGGATGTCATTTGTCAAAGCATATGAAATTATGTTAAGACAGAAACTACTGTTATAAATGAATAACGGTAAAGTTACTGACGATTCGCATTGTTTTGCATGCCATGGTTCCAAAATTAGTATGTGATTTATTTTCTTTTTCACTAAAATGTATTATGCAGTTCACCAACTCTGGAACACCAATAATTTCAGACACCTGACACAGACTGGCGAAGACATGTGGATGGTGTGCTGGCGAAGCTTTAAAAGACACTACCTGCCAGCAAGCAATTTCACAAATTCTATTAGACTACATTATCGGATCTATTTATCGGACTTCATTTATTTATCGGAGCAATAAAAATTATCTCGTTTTACCTCATATCGGCCGATAGACTATTGGTCCGATAAATATAGTGCATCCCTATTATTTACATTAAATCTATTTAGCAGACACTTTTATCAAAAGTGACATCTTTGTGAAAGCAGGGTTGGCCAGTCCCTGGAACCGTTGGGGATTAAGATTAAGGTGGGCTTCATTGACTCCAAGGAAAAATTGTGGGTTAAGGGCCTAACTCAGAGACCCAACAGTAAAGTTATGGCTGCCAGCCACAGTCTTTGAACCTGTGACCTTACGAGCATAGGCAAACTGTCCAACCCACTGAGCCACCAAAAGTATAAGTAAGTTGTGCACGACCCAGTCATTTATTACATTATGGTTCTGCGTGTGAGCGACTTGTCATGTGAATTGGTACGGTTTACTTAGGAGTCTTGGTATTTCCCCTGACAGTATTCCAAGTTCCGTTTAGAGAGAAAAGAAAGCGGCTACACGGATGAAGAGCTGGAGGAGTCCTTCGGGTTTCTGTTACTTGATGACAAGAGCAAGGTGAGGAAATTGAGGGTAGCACAGTGATCCTCTGACGTCTAAAACGCCCAAAACACTTCTAGTACAGAGAGCTTCGTGTAGCAATAGAAGGTGTTTTAAACAGCAGTTTACATCTGTGTATGATAAGTGTATGTACAATAAAGGAAACATATTTTTAAAGGAGAGTACGGATGTTTAGATCATCATATGTTGTAAATATTGAACAGATGAGTATTAAAACTATCCAAGACTCTATGTAACCTGCTGAGACTGATTTTTTTTTTTGTCAAATGCAGTGTAAACATCACATTTCCTTCTCTTTTAAAAGGTAAACAATCTGTGTGAAACCGGCTTAGCAGTCGGCCAAAGTGCATGCTTCACCCTGGGCGATCCCTCGAAAGGTATGATTACATCCCCAGTGCCGCGCTCCTTCCTGCTCTGGCCCTTTAAGGCTTGGGCGCCTGACTTGTCCAGGAGCTATTCCTGAGGCAGGAACCATGGCCCCTTTCCGGCTTCCTTTTGAATAGTGTCTTGGCCGCTATCCTTTAGCCACACTTCTCTGCTTAAACCGTGCCCATTTAAAGCTGAATGGTGAACAGGGCAGGATGCTACGTGCCGTACCGGCCATTAGCTGGTAACCTCCCTTGAGTGAAGGTTTGGTTTGTAAGAACAGATTGCTGCTTTTGGCTCCTGACTCTCTGTCCAGCTGGCGTGTGACCGGTGCAGAGCTGGACTGCACCTTTTTCTCAGCTGTCTACTCTAATTCAGAATTGCTGGCTGGTTTCCAATGCATGAAGCAAAAATGAAAGTAACTACAAGCTGTCCCTGCTCAACAGAAATAATCTCGAAGAAGCTGCTTTCTTCATACTTAGCACATAGCACATGTTATAGCCACTTATCGGTATATCTTTTTGAAATAAATTATAGTCTTTAAAGGGATATCTAAAAGCTTGTCTAAACAGCAGCAGATGTGACCCCCCCCCCCCCACCACCACCACCACCACTCATTTCTGTCTGGCCGATTTCCCCCCACGCTGCCCCAGACGCCCACATGCAGGAGGGATAAATTGCCTGGAAATGACCGAGCCGAAGGAAGGCCGCGGTTAGCCCGGAAAAGCGCCCTGCTTACCGGCAGCTGGTGGCAGATTGCCTTACTCGCTTCTGGGCAGTGGTTCTTCTGAAAATGAAAGCGAAAGAGTAATGTGCTGCTTTGCGGGGCAGCAGAGGTGGGAGGAGGGACAGAGGGAAGAAGCTAACCAGGGCCTCCCAGTGGCTGACGTGGGGAGTAAAGTAACAAAAGTGTTAGCCTGGGAAAAGGGAAAATTAAACAATGTGCATTGGAATGCAGCTTCCCAGCTTCGGGGTTAGGCTTCTGTTTTGTTGGAAGCAGTGGTCAGTTTTTGTCTAAATACACTTCCGTGTGCTTTTTAGTAGATTGCTCCCTGGTAAAATCTGGGAATATCAGCAGACATCAATCGTGGTTTGGGAGGATCTCGTGGGAACAGGAAGGCCTGGTGATGCATAGCCTGCAAAGCCCCATACCCAAGCTATTTCGCATGCTCCTCCTTACTAGGTTATTTAGGGGATAGCTTGGGTTACAGTGAGAGGGAATGTGTGCACATGGACGGGTGCATGTGGCTACTGCATCTTAATGCGTTCAGAGAATCATGAAGCGCCACAAACATTCCACATGATATTTTTGGGAACTGCATTAAATATATATTTATATATATATTTGCATTCAGTTCCATTTATGCATGGTAATCCAACTAAAAGCTTGCTAGCACTTGGTAACCAGTCATTTTGAAATCAAATTCAAATTCAAATTTTATTTGTCACATACACAGTCATACAAGGTACGACATGCATTGAAATGCAGCAAGTCCTTGTTTGTCCCCATGTCGTTTATAATTTTCTGGCAAAAAAGTCCCAGGCCTCGAGCTTGATCCAGTTGTTTCTGCTCAAGGAGGTTTTCCCAGCAGTCACACACACACACACAGATAAGATTCCCATGCCGTGTGAGACTGGAGTTTCTCTAAATGTCAGGCAGCTCCTTTACTGACTGTGTGGCTGTCGGGAGGTGGTTATTCTCCAAGTGGAAGTCTTCCTGATGGTGCCGGGCGTTGTCCCTAGAGAGCTGATGAGCGCGGATGGTTTCTGATGCAAGGAGTGCCTGCTCGGTACTAAAGTAATGACTGCCTTTTTGAATTTGTCGCAAGGCGGGACCTGCTGGTGGTATTGCGCAATGCTTGCACAAAGCTTTGCATTGTGTTAGCCAAAGAGCTGGGGGACCCTGAAAACGGGGCCGAGCGGCACTGAAGGGCTTTGCTGGCTTTTAACCTCCTTATCATTGTGGATTAAATACCATAGAACGCCCCGTAGTATTTAAAAGGCAAACTGCAGTTTATCCTGAATACTTGGTATTCAGTGGTTGTAGCTATCAAACTAACCCAAAGCGTCTGTCAGTTAGGTAGCTCAGTTTGGGGAAATGGTTACTACCAGGCTGGCTGGTTGTCATACTGCTGACCCGAAACCTTTGTGAGTTGTGTGGCTTGGTTTGAGGAATTAGATACTGTAAGAGTCATGCTGGTGGCTGTGCTGAGTGAAAACACAGCTTTAGATGAGATTCTTTTATGGAGATTCTTTTATGGAAATTTCTTTTGCACCATTACCATACCATTATTGCTATAGATAAAAAAACGTACAACAGGTAATGTAACATGTAATACAGGACATTTGTCCTATACAGACATAACAAATCCATGTACACAGAATGTCACAGACGCTTGCCCATTCACTCAACTTTCCCCATCTGCACCAAAATTAAGTGGGAAAAAATGCCTAAATAAGTAAAATTTGGGAAGGAGATGGAAGTGTTATCAGGGGTTTCCTTTTCAGAATAATGTGGAAAGGTATGCTAGGCAACTCAGACTGCATGGACTGCAAATAATCTGTTTCCAGCGAAACGACATGCAAGACCACCAGTCACCAGGGAACAGAGTTTTCTGGAAGGACAGGGCATTATGGGGGATTTTTTTTGTTTTGTTTTGTTGTTTCAGTTCTCAGAATGAGCACACTTGCTTGAGAGTGCCATGTATACCAGCAGTGAAATGAGATCTCAGCATGCCTCAGGCACTGGGGTCAAGTCACACTCTAGCCTGTAAAAATGGGTAACCTGTAAAACAGGCTGGTCCACCATTATGGTCCTCGCTGCCGCTCAATTCCGCTGTTCAGCAAAACTGAAATCTGCTTAAGAATGGAGCACAGCAATGGAAAGGACGGGTGAAGCTGGGTTTGTGGTTCTGTAACTAATGGTACTTCATACATTTTGATATGTTACACGTATTGTATTACTGGTGGTGTTGTACAGTGGGGGGTGACTCTCCTATAAATACTTTTCCTTTGTTTACAGGTGTTTATATCTCAAAGTACTCTGACTGCTTGGACCTGAACCCCTGGTACCAGAGGAAGAGTGGCTACATCGTCCTGTTCAGGTTGACCAAGGTAAGAAAGGCACTAGGATTTGGAGGATGGGGCAGGACTTCGGCAGGTTTGGATGGGGGCTTTCTGTGAGCCCTGTCTCTGGGACGTATGCGTGTTCACATAGGAATACATATACAGACATTTAGTAAGTCGGGGAAGGAGCTATACATATACTTGTGAGGCATGCACCGCCATTGCTCCACAGGGCAGAGTGAAAGCCGTTCCAGAGAACTACACCCAGAACTACACCCAACCAACACTGGGCTTCGACTGCCACGTGTCGGAACAGATCTCCACCGTCTCCCCCGCAACCTGCTCCTTCCTGGCATACGAGCGCACCCAGGTGAGCAAGCTGG
>JAODKN010000001.1:7732260-7758911 GCA_026774425.1 Petrocephalus zakoni | reverse complement strand
TGAACCGATTTTCAAATCTGGAAGAATCAAACTTTTTGTACATCCACGCATTGCCCACGTTAGTCGTAGATTCTAAAATCTAAAAATATTTGACTTCATCATATAAAAACAGAGCAACATTTTTAAAATTCACTTACATTAGCTTTTCGCAGACTGTCTGAAGCTAAGTTGCCTTCAGTGCCCCATCCGCATACTGTAAGCCGTTGTGTTTGTGCCGTGTGCATGCCTGGCTGCAGGACGGCTCTAGCTTGCTACACCCACCTCTAGCCAATTAACAAGTTGGCGATTTCAGCCTGTTAGGTTATTACTAGGTAATTCTTGTGAGACTCATAAACCCATAGGAGGTGTTTATGATATAATGTATTAATGTCTTATTATTTCTTATTTAAAATGCATAGAATTACATTATTGGCCACTGATGTTACTGTTTTTTTATTATTTAATTAATTTTGCTTGGTGTCAGTTTCTAAGTTTGAGTCACATTCCCATTGGATATGTGTGTTTCAGTGAATGTGAGGTTTTTCAGGAACACATTAGTTGCAGTGTAGCAGGACTGACTGTACATACAAACATAGTATCAAAGATTTTCTTTAAGTGAATTGGTTTCATATGTTCTTTGATTAAAATGCTACATTTAGATACTAAATACATTTAGTAGTATTTTTAATAGTTGCATACTTTTAATAGCCATCTAAATTAGAAAGTTTTAGAAGCATCTTTTATTAATTGGTTATGCTTTGTTTCTCTTCATCTCCAGTTTCAGCCTGAACAAAACAGGTATGTATTTAAAAGTTAGTCTTACTGGGGTGTCACACTGGTCATGTGACTGGAGACGGTATTTTAACTTCACTAGTGGGAAACCATACAGTGTGGAACCTCAGTATCTGTTCAGCAGTTCCATAGTTTTTATGCAGAGGATCTTTGGATGCCTGTGATAATGATGTTATCAGTTCTGATGGCTTACAGTGGTTCACTACCAGGCCTGGAGTGGCCAGCTCCAGATTGGCTCCCTGGTTTTCCCCGTGGCCCTGAGGACCTGCGCTGGTGCTGTGCTGCCGTCCCAGCTGTGAGTAACAGCCTGCACGCTGCTGTCACTTATGACCTACACCTGTCACTCACCTGTACTGCCTGGACCTTTTCTCCACCATGTGACTCAGCCTGTTCTTTTGCCACTCCACTCACTCATTATCCATACGAATACTCATTCCCCCTACCAGTCACACGCTTTGCAGGTCTTCCTGCCTAATAAAACAAACAAACAAGCATCCGAAGAGTGTGTACTCTAGACTCTGCTATGAAGTGCCTACCAGTTATTTGGTTATCTTCTCAGATTTCCACCATTCTCGCATTTTTGGTTAATCGTGTCTGGCATTGTTAGATTAAAAAAAAAACTGCCTGAATCACCATTGTAGCTGATGGTGTGATTTTTATATTTATATATATTTTTTGTTTTGTTCAAATATAGGCCAGCTACTCTGAATATTGAAAGTTTGATCAGACTCTCGGACCTAAAGAAGCTGCTACCACAGGCCGTTTTCGAGACTTGCTTCTACAGTGAAGGTAAGGGTCAGGTGGCCATTTGTGTTGACATTTCAGGCATGTGTCTATATGCAGAGTTGAAGGGTCAAAGGAGCATAAAAGAATGTGATTGGCTGGACTGAGATTTTTTTCTGTAGTTTGCTTCGAGGGCTGGTACTGCAGTCTGCATGCGGTTCTCCCACTTACGGCTGAGGAAAAGCTTTTACAGCTTGCACAAGAGCTGAAAGACAGAGACCTGGTCAGTTGAGCCTTTTCTGCATTGACTTCCTCCATCACAATAGTTATAGGCATAAGTATTTCATGCTAAAATAGTTTGTTTGCTTTAATCCCCAAGGCACTCATCCTGAGACTGAATGACTCAGGCTTCCTGGTTTTCTTGCATTCATCTTTTTTCCTTACCTACGAAGGTATGTCACAGTGTTTTGATTTTAACTGGAGTTTCTTAGAAAAGCACCCAGGACCTCCACTAGCCTTTCTCCCATTTGATTAAATTGTCACTTTCTAAGTCAAGTTATTGTATATAATTGGTAAATTTTTTTGTTGCCCTTCATTTAAAAAACAAATATTTGTGTACATTTTCAGACACTATGTCACGCCAGGAAGACGCTCTCCAAGGTCTCTTTGTGTTCCAGAACTCTAGAGTTGTACAGAAAGGTAATGACAAGTCACTCAAGCCTCTTATGATGTACTGATAGATCGAATTGATAGATCGGTTTTCAGGGAGAAATTAATTTCCATGATGCAAAGGGAAGCATAAAATGCAGACTCTTATCAGAAAACGAAATAAGAAAAAAATCAGACTGCAAAGACTGTTAGGGTTAAATTTGACTACCACACTGTCATGCAAAAATCAATAAATAGATTAATATAAACTATGTTGCACACCGTTATATAGCACTGTGCATATATTTGTCAGGGGTTTAAATTCATAAATAAAGCATCTTATGCTAAAAGCAAACTACTTATTGGAAATTGGTATACGGTTAAAATTTTAGTTCAATATAATTAAATACTTCCTTTTTCAGAACATAATTGGTTTATGAAACATTGTGCATTTATTTCCAGGGGTGCATGCAGACCTGCAGATACCTGTTAATTGTTTTCTTTTATCTCTGCAGACATGAAGAACTGGAGATCCAAATCTCTTCTCTCGCCTGAGATATTAAAGGCCTTGCCAGGGTTGAGCTACGCTGAAGCTGAAGTCGAGAAGTGTCCTTCCGACCAACAGGAGGCGCCGTGCTACATGGTGGAAAGGCACCTACAGAACTATGCTGCCCTTATCCAGCCGGGGATGCGTGGCAGCCCCTCTCAGGAGGCCAGCATTTTTCCAGACCTGTATGACGTGCCGGACATGTTCAAGCACCTTCGCAGTGCTCCAGGGGCCACGGAAGCCAGCCGTCAGCGTCTCTTATCATATCTGAACCAACCAGAAGACTATTCCTTGCCAATAGCAAGAGTTGCAGAACTGCTGGAGGTTGGAAAGGATGATCAGATCATTGACCTAGACAATGACACATACTATTGCATCTCATCCCCAGACGATGCACCTGTTACCACCGCAGGTTTTTGCAATAATGAGAACTTGGAAGAGGTGTTGAGGGAGAATCAAGATTCCATTTGCATACCTGGGGCAGAGTTGGGAAGTGCTGTAGTAGGAGGAGAGAAAAAGTTAAGTGAAGAACCTCAGACCCTGTTTGGGAAAGAGGCTGAGAGGATTTTTGATGGGCCACTGCATCCAGTTCTTTCAGAGGATCATAGGAGGCTTAGTATGTTAGAGTTAGCCAGCCTTGACGGGAACCCTTCAGGAACCCTGGCCAGTTCTTCGTTACAGGAATTGCCCTTGGCTGAGGATGGGGACACCATCAAGAGGGTAGAGCCACTGATCATTCGACATATTTCAAAGCGAAAGAGTAGAAGAAGAAAGAGAAAAAAGAGGAACTTGAACACTGTCAGCCAGGAGGCTCCTGTGGTTGAGAGTTTCATGGAGAAGGTTGAATCAGCAACCATACAACCGAACCCATTAAAGAGGAAGACTTTCCAGTATGGTCTGAGAACCATCATCACTGATTGTGGTCGGGTTTTCATCCCTCATGGTTCCCAAGACTTTCACAGTCCCACTGTGTCTATGACAGACACTGAAAGACTAATGGACATTATAAACAAGGAAGCTGGTGTTGGAACAGATAGCCCACTTGTCCCTAAAGAGAGGGCAGATAGCCCACTCGTCCCTAAAGAGAGGGCAGATGGCGAACTTTCACCCAGGGAGTTAGTGGATAATCAAGCTGTGGTGATAGAAGCAGAACAACATGTTTCACCTCTAGTGAGTAGTCAAGTTCCAACAGCTGAAGAAGCTGGTAGACAGGTTCCATCAATACAGAAAGAAGAGAGGCGGCCTACACTCAGAAAGACAAATCTCAGAGGCCAAACTGTATCTTTGGACACCATAGACAAAGAAGTGCAACCTTCTGCAATGGAGGACCATGGACTTACTATAGACATGGAAGCGCCATCTATGGCGGTGTCAGAAGATACGGGAGATACAAACACTATTGCCATGGAAGTAGCAGGCAGTCAGACTTTGTGCATGGCCAGGAGAGATGGCCAAGTCCTTCAGCCTAATGTGCATATGTCCGCAACTTCTACCTCAGAATCAACTGGAAACAAAGGAGTAGAAACAAAAGCCATTTCCCATACCAGTATCACAGATAAGAAGCAGCCAGAGCTGTCTGTTAGTACAGCCCACCAAAAGGGAAAAAGAAAAAATCCATTGTGTCCGATAAGTCCAACATTGGCTGTAGTAGGGGATGCTAAAGAACCACCTGTCCTGGGCTATGCAGGGCCTTGGCCAAAGAGGAGCAAAAGCTGTTTGAGTGAGAACGAAGTGGAGAATGTCAACATCAACTGCAGTAACACTGCTCCAGGTCTTGCAAATATTTTAAAGTCTGATTCTAGCCTGAAGAAGGCTTTGAGTTCACACCCTGAACTTGAAGGACAGGTAGAGAAGGCTGAAGGAAACTCGAAGGTAAGGACCTGGCTGAGAAGGGGTATCCCAAGGAAGTCGGACTTTGTGGATTCTGATGGAACACAGTGTACTTTGAAGAGCCCAAGTCCTGCCACTATGACAGAGATTGAGAAACTCGTCAAACCATTGAAGAAACAGCTCAGGAACAGGATAACAAAGTATATGAAAGAAAATGGTAGGTAATTCTGAAATTTCCTGAGGTCACGTGTGGACAGTACTGTACAGGAAAAGATTTATGATGATCTTATTTTGGTATTTGGTATCTGATCTTGATATTGGGTGTTTTGTAGGCCCAGATCTCAATAGTGGGGATTTAACGGGCCTGGATCTAGACTGCTCAGGTTGGGGAAGCAATTAGAAATTTTAGGTGGGCACCTTTTCACACAGTGGACTATACTACAGCACAGTAGCTGCTCGTGACCAGAGAAATAAGTGGGGCACATGGGCATAATCATTTTATGTTTGAACTATCTGTGAATTATGCTGTCAGACGTCTTTCTAATCGATAAAGATGACAACAATAATATCCTTATTTAATACATCAAACTACAACAACCATAAGAAAAAATTAGCAGCTATAAATGCTCAAAAGAATGATATCTGAGGTTATTTATTCTGTCTGATCAGCAAATCAGATAAGAGGAAATTCTGATGGAATTAATTAAATAAACATGATTCACATGATGCAGAGTAAAGCTGGTCAGCTGGGTGAGCAAAGCAGAAAGTGGTGCTCACTGCAAAGCCACCTGTCGGTCCAATCCCACCTCTGGACTGAATGAAGCATCACCCCTCTGACAGCCAATCAAGTTACGTTCATGCAAATATCCTAAGAGTGCCATCAACTAAAATAAAGATGGCAGACCAAACTCCATAGACAGCCTTGTTTGAATATTTATATACAGGTGACCCTTGAATAACACAGGTTTGAACAGTGTGGGTTCACTTTTACTTTTGGATTTTTTTTTTTTTTTAAGTCACCAGTAGGATTGCGGTTCTGCAGGACAACACTAATCATCTCTGCATGAGTAGTTTCTCTGTAGGAGCTGACATCAGCCTTGCTTGCAATTTCTTGAGAGGATTCTTGTTATTCTGCAATAAGTTTAGTTTTCTGTGGATAACTAGAATTTAGAAGCGTGGGAACGTAAACTATGTGTTTTAAAAGGTCTTACAGCTTCTTTCTATACAGTTATATACAGCTCTGTATGTCTGCATTATGGAGACAGAACAATGTCAAGCATAGCACATGGTTAGTGCAGTGTTCCCCAACCAAGTCCTCAGGGAACCCCGGACAGTCCTACTTCCTCTCAGCTCCCAGCACACCTGTACCAAGTATTCGGTATTCCTGATTGGCTGGGAGCTGGGAGGGAGCAAAAACGTGGACTGTCCAGGTTTCCATGAGGACTGGGTTGGGAAACACTGGGTTAGTGAAATAACTCCCAAGGATTCAGGCAGATTGTTTAGATTTGAATGTGGCTGTGAAGGTTTGTTTATACCAAATTTCAGGTAGGGATGGGCACATTTTTGATCCGCATTTTTTTTCAGTCCTGATCCAATTCCAATACCCACTGCTGATACGGATACAGATTCCTATACAAGAGCTCTTTTTACTTTAATATGATTTAGAGGTGCCCCTATCCCACTTTTTCAGTCATGATATGATGCCTGAAGAGAGGGTATTAGCCGATCTGCGTACCGATCTAAGTCTAAAGCCTAGTGCAGGGGTAGGAAACCTGATCCATGGAGAGCCGGTGTGGGTGCGGGTTTTTGGGATGACCTCTCAATCAGCCAATAATAAAGCATTGGTTGCCAGCTCCTGTTCTGGGGACCCAGTCTTACTGGCTGATTCAAAAGTCATCCCAAAAGCCCGCACCCACACTGGCTCTCCATGGATCAGGTTCCCTACCCCTGGCCTAGTGCATACTTCAGATTTTCCGCATATACTTTTGTGCACTTCTGGGTAGCAGTCGGGTCCTAATTTGAGGTAGCTCATCTGGGTTGTACTGTGGAATGTCTTGTTTCTTCAGTGTGATTACTGACTTCCCATGCTGTCAGGGGAGCATTGTAAACTCTGCATTTCAGTGGTGGCACCCTCTGAGGTATGCAGACCGAGGAGTAGGGTTGGGTACCGTTTCGGTTTCATTCGATACCGGTGCCAAATCGATACTTTTAAAACTGTGCCGGTTCCTAAACGGTACTTAACACGGTACTTTAAGAAAAACACACAGCAGACATTTCATTACATTATTAATGCATATTTAGATCCATGGGTTTATCGATTTGTAACTGAGATTTTATTAGATTAATCATATGTACATTAGATTCGATTTTATTACATTATTGATGTACATTCAGGTTTTTACCGATATGTTTTCTTAACTGTCAGGGCGTTATTGTTTATCACATGACATTACATACTCGCATGAACACGCTACCTTCAACTTGATGGCTACTGCTTCAGTCTGCGCGGGAAACTGTAAATTACGTGTTATCTAACTAAGACTGCGATTAAATGCCTATCGGTAAAGTAAAATTCCTAACATTGTAGATTTCTCACGGTAATAATTATTCAGTTCATGCTGGCTCAGCAAGCATTTTGCTATGGAGCTAAATACATTATTTGTATACATTTTATATACGTTATACCCTATAAAACATGTCACTTTCAAGCTAAATATACGCTTATAATCAACAAGACATGACGCTACCGAGCTAAACATCAATAATACATCAATAATCTTATAAAATGTCGATTTATAATGGGTAAAACACATCGCTGATGAGCTAAATATTTATCTAATGAAACATGTCTATTGAGCTATCAAGCTAAAATTAAACGATTTTGCAATAATAATGGATGAAAACACACTTTTAAAACGCGGGTTTCCGCACCTGCATTGTGCCGTATGTGTCGCATGTGCTGGTAACAGTGAACACCACATATTTCAGTTGCACCGAAATTCACGGTGTCATTCACCGTTCACGTTGGCCCCAGTTATACACTAGAACCGAGTTTCAGTACCTAACCCTAATAATATTGCTGCTGTAAATGTAAATTGCATTGAAAGGCTGAGAGAGGTTTAAATTAATCGAGTTTTCACCAAACGTATGTCCGGCACGGCTCATGCGCGCCACCGCTTATAAGCGCGTGAAAGTACCGAAATTTGGCACCGTTTGATTTGACATGAAGTGATAAGCAGTAATACCAACATCATTCGGGCGGCACTTTTAAAAGTACCGACCTCGGTGCCCAACCCTAATTACTACTGTGTCATCATAGCCCCAGAGAACAAATATTTCAGTCGACAGTTCAGGCATTTAAGTGGCACAGAAATTCGTGTTCTGTTTCGGTCCGGTACATACCGGTTATATAGGTACCGGTGCCGTATTGGCACCGGTTTTCGGTATCCAACCCTAGCGGGGAGTGACCAGATATCTGTAGCTGGGTACACCTATTTATCTAATCACTCTGATGGTTGCCATACAGAGTGGCTGCTGCTGTGGCAGAGTGGTATTAGTGTGTATGAGGCTCATATTAAGGCATTCTCTGGGTCTCTTGTTTCTATGTATGCTCCAGCTGCGCTGAGTGATATCTCAGTGAGGGAGACATTTTATTTGCAACTTGTCCTGGTTGATTGGGTGCTCATGAGGTGACTTCCTCTGGTCATGGATGACTTCATTGTGACTCCTGCCACGGGCAGAGCTGGCTGTGAGAACTGTAGGACTCCACCGGTCTAGCGGCCATTTGGGCTGAACGATTTTGAGAAAATATTGAATTTCGATTTTTCCAACAGATATTGCGATTTCACTTGCAACTTTTTAACTCAGTATTCACGATATGTGTATAAAAAAACTGTAATTGAGCACAACCGTACATTGAAATCTGAACTGCGCTATACATTACTCCAAAGATAAGAATGGAAATATATTAATTTAATCGAAAATTTATTCATTCTAACAAAAATTACATTGAACATACACCTAAGAAACCATAGAACAATTGTCTACTCCAATTTGACTCCAGTACCGGTGGTGCAACGAATGATCATATTCTCGTGGGCAGATGCTGGAGGTTCCTATAGAGCTTGTTGCTACTCTGAGCAAGTGACATACCATCTGTGGTCTAGCAACTCACTTCCTGCTTGCAGAGGAATTGAAGCATTGGATGGGCAACGACCTAATTGCACCCCCTGTGCACCACCTAATTTCATTAAGATTGCACGGGTAGAGAACCAGCTGGGGGTAGGGAAGGCTGCAGGGATCGCCAAGGTGAACTTCTTCAGGATGGTAGTAAGACTGTCCTCCTGACATTACAAGCGGTCTTTGCTTCTATTTGGAAGACAGGTGTCATCCCAACTGACGGGAAAATGGGATTTGTCCCTATATGGATGGGGAAAGGTGAAATGCCTGAATTGTAGCAACTACAGGGGATGACACTGCTCTGTGCTGGGCAAGATCCTTGCTAGGGTCATCCTTATCAGGAGCCGTGATCACTTGCTCACCTACCAGCGACCAAAGTAGTTTGATTTATACACCCAAGAAGTCTACCATCAACCAAATGCTAGCACTGAGGGTTCTCATTGAGTGCACATGTGAATATCAGCAGGGTTTCCTTGCAGCCTTTGTCTGTTTTCATAAAGTGTTTTACTCGGTTGATCAAGCTGCTCTGCGAGACATCCTGAGACTTTGCGGCATCCCTCCAAAGTTGCTGGGCTTCTTAGCTGGGCTGTGCACTGATACTGTGATTGCTGTGTAGAGTAGAGGCAGAACTTCTGCATTCTTCCCTGTGGATTTTGGGGTTTACCAGTGGTGTGTTCTTTCTTCTACTCTGTTCATTGCTTATGTGGACTGGGTATTGGCAGGATTGTGGGGTCCAGCGGCTGTGGGGAATCTGTCAGTGAGGAAAGATTTACTGATCTTGACTTTGCAAATGATGCTATGGTCTTGATGCTCTGAGTCAATGGAGGCGTTGATCAGGGCTTTCAAGAGACTGATCAAGGAATCTGAGTGCCTGGGTTTGCGAGTGTCCTGAATCAAAACCAAGATCCAGGCCTTTATTGACTTCTTGGGCACAGCCGTCAGCACTGCGTTTGTTTCTGGAGAAGGTGTTGTCCTTCGCTTTGCTTAACTTGGCAGTTACATTCATGTGAAGTCAGTATTCAAATTTGGGAGAGCATGGGTGATTATGAGATCACTGGAAAGGGGTGTGTGGTGCTCCCTGTATTTTTGTAAGAGGATGAAGGGTTTTAGAATCCTGCAGCCGGTTGCATGAAACACCAAGTTTTCCTCTTAGCTTAGCCAATAAAAGGTTCTGTCAGTTAAGGAAAAACCTTAAGTGATTTACTGCATTGGAGATTGTAAATATAAATAAATTCCGGAATTCCACTGGTGGTAACTTTGAAGTTACACGAAAATATGGGGAAAAGAGATAAAGCAGTCGAGCAAAAACTAAGCAGGTGAATTTATATTTTTATATCTCTGTTACTTTTAAATGCATTAATGAACACCTCTTTTTGCATGCCTCTAAATATTTCCGCATCTGAAAACTCGATCAATAACCTATATAGGCTACTTCTGTCACAGTCTTTTTGCTGGAGAAACTTTCCAGTGCTAGCCAGATTCAATAATGAATTATAAACTTGTCGCAGCTGTATAAACAAAATCGACTGCCGGTCAAATCTATATTGCAAATCAATTGATTGTCATCAATCATATCCAGTCAGGGTGCTCTCTTCTCGGGATCAGTGTTCATTTTCAGAGTTAATTTTCTTCATTTAGGGCCATAAACTCGGCCATGTTGCGGTTAAGACACAGTTAGAGAAAGGGCTGGGATCCATTAAAGTTCCCTTAATGGTTACACAAAAGACCTTAAACAAAGTAAGGAAAACAACGTGAGGAATCTCTAACTAGGGCTGGACGATCTCAGATTGCGACCTCCTCACGGTCTTATGGCGCATGCGCAGCAATCACCAGGGCTTCAGATAAGTGGCGAAACATTCAGCCGGACACCAGCTTTTCAGTGCAATACGGACTTTTGCTTACGCCCACAATTTGCCAAGCAGATTAGTACACCTGAAATATTAATGAGATGCGTGTTGTGATGCCCAGTAGTTAGTAATCTTCACAAATTTCGCGTATCCTTATGTTTATTAAGTCCGGTTAGCACAGCACACCACATTCTACATTTTTGGTAATCCATGTGCGTGCTCCCCAACCTGACCTGACGGCCATTCTCTGCTTCCGCACCTCTCTAGTAAATTATGAATTTTGTTTTCATTTTTGATGTCTAGTGTTAGTAATACACATAACGTTTACATACAGTATTTTGCATCAATTTAAGTCAATATTGATGTAGGTACTAACAGACGATTCATCTTGTAAATAGTCATAAAGTTAAGGTATCGATACTGTACTGTAAGTAAATGTGGTTTGTTCCCTTAAACATTCTTTCTCTAGCTCTGTTGTAAGAATACCGTACGATCTATAATACTGTATATAGAAATCAAAACATTTTTATGTTATCGGTAAAGCTCCTGGTCAACAGTAGATTGTTTTTTGAGGGCTAGAAGTTATATGTGGATTTTCGACTACACGGGGGTTCTGCACCCCTAACCCCTGCATTGTTCAAGGGTCAATCTGTAATTTTTTTCCCCCAATTATATCTTTAAAAAGTTAGAGAAATAGACAATACACAATCCAATAACACTGTTATTCTAACAAAAAAAATGCCTGAGGTTATTTGCCAGGCATTTGCCAGCCAGCTATTTACCATTAGCATGCACTTACTGAACTAGTTAGGGAGGGACTTGGATCTGAGCTGGGGTGCGGCTGGACCTACTGGCTTTGCAATGAGCACCCTCTCAAAATTTGGGAGGGCATTGCCTACTCCTGATCACTTCTCGAACTAGCCATGGCATTTGCATATTGTTTCTTCTCCTTTCTGATGGTTTTCTGTCTCCCGTTTAAACTCTCGCAACTCTTGCTTTGTGTCGTATCACTTTCTTCATTCAGTAGCTTCTTTGCCTATGAGATGATTATTACTCAGTGACACCTAAAGAGGGAAAAACCATGCAAAATAACTTCTTCATATCCTGCTTGTCTAATTGTAGAAGGGGGAATGTTTAAACCATGCTTTTTGCGGCATAAAGATAACACTTGTTGGGGAAAAAACCCTCAGGAAGAATAACATCAAAGCAAAGAAGGACATTGCTAGGGGCATCAGAGGATGAGGCCATCATTTAGGTTTAGGTTTATCCTAGTCAGGCTGATTCATGCCGCACAAAGAGACTACAGTCTGCTGCTTTGTGTGTTTTTCACCACGCCGTTTTCTGTCTCTCTCTCTCCTCTCTTGTTTTCTTACAGGGTGGTTCAATTTTGACACAACCGCTTCATATGGCAGTGACAAACTAGAACAACCCCAAGCCCAGGGACACAATTCTGCCGCTAGTGGGGGTCGGGGTGGGGGAGGCGTTAGCGGCGCCTTGTTTGTGGGCAGACGTAGTCCGGAAGTGGGCACCAGCCAGTCCCCTGATGCACTCACTTTGTTGGCTGACTTAGCCCTTAGTGCTAGTGGTGATAAACTCCTACAGGGCCTCAGCCCAGTTCTTGGAGCAAAGCTGGCCCCTGGGGGGCAAAATTGTGGCACCAGGACAGATGATGACACCGTGGCCGGATCTGTTCTTCACTCCTTGCTGGGACATCCGTTGCCCAAGCGTAGGCCTGGGCGCACTAAAAGGAACCTCCCCATCAAATCCCCATCCCCCAGGGGTGTGGTTGTGACTGGAGAGCTGGTTTTGGTCGTTTCTAAAGAGCACTCTTACTCACTGCCCCCCTCCTGTCTGCTGTTGGGTGTGTCAGGTGTGTCTTCACAGGTTCCCTCCCCAGTCCCATCAGGTCAGACAGACAACCACTGCAGCAACTCCCCCGTTATCGCTGAGAAGAGTGGCACCTCCCCATGTCAAGAGAAGAGAAGCGCACAGGAAATGCAGCGTCTACCAGCGGAGAGCTCACACTGCAGTTCCAAGGGAAGGAGGAGATCTCAGTGCTGGAGAAGAGTGGTGGACGTTGATGGCTTGCTACATGTTACACGACTGTGGAAGGAAAAATATGAGTTTTGTCTAGACAGCAAGTATACCAATGACCCCTTGGATAAAGCAGTGACACGAGCTCTTCACGGGTATGTACAGTGCTCTGAACATCAAATTGTTTGTGGTCAATGTCAGTTAAATTCATGTATGTGCATCTATGTGAGTAAATATATCTGTTTGTGTATATGTATAAATTCTAAATCTCAACACTATATCCAACAGAAGTTTTCAAAGCTGACTTGAGTCAGTTAATATCAGTGTTAGTTGCTCAATGACAGTGTTAGAAGTAGTTTTGTGTATGTAGAATGGATATTTAGTGTTTTTCTAATACTTGCTTACAGAGTATTGTGTTTTCATGAATTTTGTTCCCTTTGACAGACCATGGGATTCCAGCATTGAGGAGAACATTGAGCAGGTTCACCTCATTCTTCATATGTGGATTGGTCTGTTCTATAGTAAGTCAACCACCAGGTACTTTCAAACAGACCCAGATGGAGAGGTTTTAAGAGGACCTAGCCCTGACAAAGGCCTTTATGCAGCAGAGGCTATTTTGGAATCTGGGTTAACCGGACTCACAGAGGACTTTCACACAACAGAACCTGAGCCTTTGGACCTGAGAGAGGGAAGGAAAATATCAGAAGAGCCCTTAAGTGCAAATACAGAGCGTTTAGACCTCTCTCAGAACCAATTAGATGTATTAGACCTTAGTGTTCCAAAATATGGTAAAGAAGTGACGTTTCGTGTAGCCAGTGAGACAGAAAGCTCAATATCTCTCCACAAACCTGATAAGCTGATTGACCTGGCCAGCACAGATCCAGCCATCAGAAGCATGGTTGCATCTTTTCATCACAAGGTGAGATACACTTTTGATTAATCAAGTTTTTCCAAGTCAGCAAAAAAATAAGTATCTCTTATGAAACATCTTTGTAATTTTTTTCCTATAGGAACATAGAGGCAGTGTTGATAGCATTCTGGATGAAGAGCTTGAGGAATGCAGTGGCAACAGCAGTGATTTCCAGGATGCCTGCGGAGTTGAACTGCAAGACTTAAATGAACCTCTTCAAAATGACTTGGTCTATGATGATCTGTGTAGTCATACAGAACATATGTACATTTCCAGAGGAAAAGTCTTAAAAACAACATGTGAAGGACAACGGGCAAGGGGAGGTGCAACGATGGTGGCTAGTCAGTTACCTGACAAACTTGGAGGCTGTGCGGATAGTCTTGGGAAAAAACGTGCCACATACTTACAGCCATGCAAATTTACCAGTCATAGTTTTATACCCGATGTGATTATGCCACGACTTGTTGTTGCTGACATTAATTTACTAGGAGGCACAACCAATAAGGATGGCATTAATAACTGTAATGTCTCTGTGCCTGCAGCAGTGCATGAAGGGAAGGATCACATTGCTGAAGAGAGTGTTGTAAGTCCTGATAGAACTGATTTCGAAGCAGGCAAGGACACTGAGATTCACTCAGCCTTACTTGACCAAAGCAAACAAGAGGCAGAGCTGCCACCCTGTGATGGTCATAACTCCAGTGTAGTTGTAGACTTGGTAGAATGCAACACTAGCAACCAAAGCCTTGTCCCTGCCCTGTGGACAGATATCGATGATGTCAATAACAGTGGACAGGATTTCAGCAATGCAGCTGCCTCTAAGAAGAGCAAAACTCCAACTCCAACATTGGATAACTTACCTTCTGAACCTGAATCTTGTAAGTTTGATAGCAATACACTCTCAAACAAATTATGGAGTAGTCATGAGGAAACTCACACTAGCAATGAGTGCACATCCATGGGAGATTTGGTTGCAAAAGAAGTTCCGAACAGTTCTCCATCATTCCAACAAGCTGTTCCAGATATTCCGACATGTGTCTTTGATGCCTCTCTTCAAAATGTTGACAACAAGCCCAGTCCTGATAGCACTTCTGAACCCAATGTATCCAATATTGATAGAGACATGGAAAATGCCTTGCTCGGTCATAACACTTCTGATGTTCTCTGCGGTAAATCACCTACACAGGTGTCACAAGAGGGTAGATCTTTATCTCCATTCCACAGTCCTAGTACATCACACCCCAGCAGCAGCTATAGGACAACTGACCAGAGTATGCCTACGTCAACCTCTCAAGAGCATCCCTGTTTGAACAGCAACTGTAACCTGGATGAAAACCCGCAACATAATGATGGGACATCTGATTCCATGAGCAACCTCATGGTCACACCGGATTCATTACACAGTAGCAGTGGATCTGCTGTTAAAAGGAGTTACAACCTTCTTGATAACTCACACCATGGACATACTTTGGAGTCCTTAATGCCAAATCCTTCTACGTCAAATCATCCATGTAGTGAAGCCAGTAATGCAGGAAATAGTCCAGAAAATTGGAAATCATCATCTCTCAAAGGCAGGTCCAGTACCCCCAAATTGTACTTGCAGCTCTCCTCCAGTCCTGGCAGAACTTCGAATTCATCAGCAATGTTGCAGTCACCCTCAAACGACACCGAAGGGTCCACTAATAATCTGACCCAGTGCCACTACACGGTCTGTTCTGATAGCAAGCACCAACAAACAGAGGAATCAGAGATTTCCTTTGCATTTGAAAAAGATCTAACCTGTGTGATAGACCAGTGCAGTGATAAATCAAGAAACTCCATAGATTGCGTGTTGGGCAAGGTTCAGGATGAGTCTCATTCAGGTGCTAAGGATTCAGCAAAGTATGTGCCATATGATGACCCTGAACTCTATGATGATGGCAAAAATATGCCTATAGACCATAGTCAAAGTAGGTTGCATTCAGACCTTAATATTTCAGTTGAAACTCCACCGCAAGCGGATTTTGTATCCTGTCCCTCAAAAATATCAGATAACTCCCACAATTTACCCGAAGAGAACCTCAAAACAAATGATCACCCTCATGCCATCAGATCCTCCCTCTATTCAGAAATGCCGAAACCTGTTAATTCTGACTCTAACTTGTGTGGCAGTCATTTGTCTCAGGACCTGCACCCATTTGTGGCTGTGAAGCCCTCTAATAATCAGGAGTGCAGTCCAGAAGACAACACTCCAGCCCCGAGTAGAGTAGCTCAACACACTGTTAGCATGGATAACAAAGAAGTTCTCAATGTTAAATCAGCTACAGCAGAAGAAATAAGGAAAGTTGATGATGAAGACTATAATATTCGGCTGGAGAGAGAAAGTTTGAGCTTGAACAGGTTCCCTGGTGAAGAGAGTGGGAATGAGGACATCACCCACTATGCCCACTGTATCTCAGATCCTTACCTCTCTATGAAAACTAGCAACCATAGCCTTGATTGCAAAATAAGGAAATGCTCTGGCTCTGTCTACCAAAAAGTAATAACGGATGATCAGACTGATCGGGAATTTTTGGACAATAGACAAAAAATTAACAATGAACTAATTTCTTATAAAAAGAAAATATTGCAAAGAATCTCCGACTCACCTGCCACATGTTACACTGGAAGCTGTATACCAGAAACAGATTGGACAAACTACTGTAAGAGGATAGAGACACTGAAGCTAAATAATCAACCTGTCAAAGAAGACCACAACAGCCCATCCCACACAGCATCGCCTATCATCACGGTGTTTGATCACAAGGGAAACCGAATGACTTATGAAAATTATCCCATTGTGAAACCTATGCCAAGCGGACATGTCAGGATGATTCGGAATTCCAGCAGTTACCTGCACAACTTTCAACAGAAGTGGGAGGAACTACACCTTGCAAGGCCTGACATCACTCAGGATACCATGGACACAGAGTATCTCATCTTCTCTGAAAAAATGAACCAGATTATCAAAAGTAATCAGAAGACCAGCAGCCCCAGCAGGTCTACCCGTTATACCTGGAGGAAGCAGACCATGTCTGACGTGGATGCTGTGTCTCAGAATTCTGCTGTGGGTGTACATGTTTCAAAGGAGCTCCAGAGCGCACGGTTACCTCTCAGAAGGTGGAAAATGAAGGTGGACCTAACAGACACAGCACGGTCAAGAAAGTGGGAGGCTGTCTCCTCCCTGCCTTGTGAGCAGCCATTGTCCTTGCGGAAATTGTCACACCTGGATTGCAAGGGTGATACCCATCCTGTGGTCTCAGACATCACTACTGAATGTTCCTCATCATACCACATAATGATGAATGACATCTGCTCAGGAAGAAAGTTTCTGCAGCATACCAGCAGGCCCAAGAATGACAGTGCTTTGCCAATGTGTGGAGCAAGAGAACACATGAGTATTTTTGAACAAATGCAAGAGGAAACCTTCAAGGATATGCAGGAAAAGATCAATGCTGCAGTCCGGCTGTCCTCCAAGACAAAATTCAGGTTCTACATTCTGGTGACTTCAGATGATTATTTCTTTGAACAGACAAAGGTGAATGTGTTAACATGCTTCATGCTTTTATTTATGAAGGAGGTGATTGTTTTGGTAGTTGTGGCACTGAAGGCATGATGAACCGAAGCCACCAAATATGAAAAGTGGAGGGTGTTCATTGTGCAACTATTTCATTGTCTGATGGCAAATTTCTATATGTAATGTACAATTTATGCCTCCTGCTACTTTTGTAGTACTGTTCTATAAGTATACCACAGGACAATGTTGTTTGCATAAATGTACATGTGTTTGTTGATGAGCCAATTAAATTAATTATTCCGGGCCCTGCAGGAGCTCTTGGTTGCAGAAGGCCATGACAGCGTTGAGCCTGAGAAGTTCGATCTGGAGGCCCAGAGATCCTCACTGCTTCTCATCATCCTGAGGAATGAGGATATTGCTGAGCACATCTGCATGGTAAGATGGGGATTGGCCATGAGGATATAGAACCACAGGGGAGAAGATGGAGGATCAGAGACCACTATTGCGCAGCACTGGAATTCATGATTTATGAGTGTGAGCAGTTAGAGTAGTGAGGCAACATGGCAGAGAAAAAGAGAATTAGAGCCAAGAGTAGTTTGTGCCTTTGTTTAGTTATTTGCACTTTAATTTTCACAAATAACTGCACTCTATAAAGTAGATTAATGTAATCAAAGGGAGATTTTTTTTCTTATTGTTGTTTCTAAATAAGTAACTTGAAAAGAGCAATTTAAGTTTTAAAACATTTGTTTTACAATAATTTATGCAGTTTTCACATTTCTAAATTTAGAAATTTACAATATTACAATAATAAAAAACGTTTTTCATTTTAAAAACTTTGCTAAAAATCTGTCCTGAGTTTTAACATGCATATAATGAACTAATTAAATGTGGAGTGCAGAAATCACAAAATAATTTGGTGGATATGAAAATTAAATCCGATCTAGCATATTGGTGAGGCATTGCTGTCCCCTACATGGTGCATAAACTGCTTCTGTAAGTAAAAAGTACTGGTATTGGTATTGGTGATATTGGCCCTGTGTTTACTTGGTATCGGATTGCACACCACTACTTCACACCCAAGCTTCCTCTCGTGGAGAGCAAGGTTGGGGGAGGTGAGAAGAGAATTTCCCCACGGGGATCAATAAAATATCAATTAAATTTTATTATTAATTCCACTGTTACAGACTTCACAAACACTATATATCACTAACACTACCCACTGAATCAGAACTGTGGACTCAATAGGTCCAAACCACTGGTGAAACTCAATTATACCCTATCACAATTGCACGTAGAGCTATATGGTTCCAGTGAGTGAACTAGTAAATTTGATTTATCCACTCTAAGTACTCTGCATAAAAAAGACAGGGATTCAACTAGCTGACATTTCATCTGCCGTTTCTTCAAGTCAGTGATTTATTTAAGGGATTTTATAATAAAGGAAGATCTTAGCTAACAGGCTAATACAACATTATTCTTAATAGAACGTATGATCATTTTCCTTGAGATCATAATGCAATGCTTGGCAATATTAAGGTATGTGCTGGAGTGGACTGAGGCTTAACTTATTTTTTAATTATTGATCCGTGGGGAAATTGTCTTCTCACCTCCCCCAACCTTGCCGTGAAGGGCAGCCACCTCGTGCAGCACCCAGGGAACTGGGGCTTAAGAGCCTTGCTCAAGGGCCCACAGACATGCCGAGGCTGGGCTTGAACCGGTGACCTTCCAATCCTAGGCATAGAGCTTAATCCGCTGAGCCACACTCTGCCCCCAACACTAACATGTAACAGTTTAAATCCATTTGAAATGTCTCCTCTTCAGTGACCTAAATATGTAATTTAGCATGAACAATACTTAACTTCTTTCTGCATTGGTATCATTTCCGTACAAGGTTAAAATTTTGGCATCATGACAATACTACTGTAGACCAAAGTGATCCTTTGCTGCCATGTTTGTGAAAAATGTATTACTACCCAACCTGTACACACAATTTATCGAAACAGTTTTGCAAGAAAAAAAATTATGCTATCTGTACAACCTACCAGATCCGTTCCTTCCAAGTTCCAGTTGTATAATTGACATCATGTCTGTGTTCCGTGCTTGGACACGGTTGGCGATCACACTAGATGCGTGCCGTGCCCGAGTCTGACTAACTGTGCTCCGCCCACTTCTTTAAGTGTACCCTGCCCACGTACAGTACAGAGAGATCACACTTGTCAAACGAATTGAACTGAGGGTGGCAAACCTGCTTGGGCACGATGTGTATTGGCTGTATTGGCTGCTTGGGCACGATGTGTATTGGTGTGAGTACACAATGAATGCCTAGTTTGGGTTTCATTCTTCAGCTTTATCAGCCTAACAGAATTTATATTGTGGGTCAGTATGCACTAGTGTCATTAAATCAAAGAGCAGAAGAATTTGACACTGGGTGGTGTCACCAATTTATTTCAGATTCCACGGCTGCTGGAGCTTAAGAGATCAGCCAGCGTGCTGTTCGCTGGGATTGACCAACCTGACGACATCCTTAACCTCACGCACCAGGAGCTCTTCAGCACAGGGGGATTTGTGGTGTGCAACACAGATGTCCTGTGCTCCCTGACACTGGGTAGGGACGCAGACTGGAACCCAGATAAGGCCCAAACCGTTTAGTCACTTTCAGGGCAATGAGGGAAACCGAGGGAGAATGAGGGATGATTGGAAAGATTTTCAAAAAGTACTTAATTGCAACACCAAAAATCTATAGTAATAGGTAACTGATAAAAGTAACATTTCTATGTTGGCTGTGATTGGTCATGGCTGCAGAGGTCCTTAGACCGTGCATTATCCTGTCCATGATGTGACTGCAGTGTGTGATCCTTGTGTCCTTACTATGCGTGGCTATCAATGTGCCTTAAACCCCCATCGATCAGACAACACGAAGAGGCTGGCCTGGGCCCTGGAGGAGCTGAGCAGAAAGGGGAAGTGGGTGTGGCTTCTCCACTACCGGGACAACCGCTTGCTGAAGGAGAAAGCCAGGTACACGGGGTCGTTTGCACCTTCATCTGTGTGAGGACCTAAGCCGGAAGACGGTTACAGGAACCGTTTCTGTCCATAGGCTGAGTACAGAAGGCCGGGACAGGAAGCAGTTCCTGGATTCCTGCCAAGAGGCCGGCCTGGTGGAGACCGTTCCATATCACAGCTGTGACATCCTGTCACAGGATCGACCAGATTATCTTCAATGCATGATTCAGTTACAGGCTCAGCATATCACAGCCCGGTTCACCATCTTCATCACAGGTAACGGTCATGGGATCTCTTTTACTCTGTCTCTCTAACACAAGTCAGTAGTGAGTGGGCCAGCTCTTTCTCAGTTTCCCATTTTATTGCAATGAATATGAATTTCAGAGCTAACAAATTTCAGCGCAAACATCTTAAAAGTGGCATGTGTAAGCAGTGCTGTGGTTTATCCTCATGTAGTCTTACTGCAGAAATGCGCCACCTAGTGGTGCAGGTGTCTAGCTGGGTTGTGTGACTGGTTCACTTTTTTCCCCTCTTTGCAGATGTACCCGATGATAATTTTGAGAACTATGGAATTTTCGTGATGGATGTTGACACCTTTCTACGGATTTCTAGGAGAATGTCAACACTTACAGAGTTTTATGAATAGTTTGAAGCAAGAGTTCAATCTTGGGTTGGCAGATACGTGATGGCGTAGTCATGTTAATATGTACATATTTCTGATACATTGTTGATATATCTTTCCTGTTGGAAATAAGGAGCATCTCAGTAGCAATAATTAACCAAGTGAGTTGAAATGGGTTATTTTTAATGCATCGTTCTGGAATAAGTCCACCACCCACCAGTATGGATACAACAGAATTCTTATCAGCATTTAGCTGGTGTCCTGGTGGACAGAGCTGTTTATAAAATGGTTGTATAATTTAGGGCTGCCATCCGCACAAAACTTCTCGGCCCATGATTCTTAAACCTCTGTAAGTTATTATAGTTACAGAAGTTTTTCTACACTGCCCGATTCACAGACGTCTATTTTCTGGGTTGTCAGAAGTTATAATTGTGGTACAGGTTTGACTTTTGTAAATCTTTTCCAAAACTAATAAAAGCATTTTACAGTCAAGACCAGGATTTAATGTAAATGGAACCTGGAGCTCTCGCAAGAGCGCTGAACATGGCCATGCTGATTTGAGGGAAAGATTAGCAAAATCACTTACTTTCCAAATGCCTACAAGCCAAGCACAGAAGGAAAAGAAAATATTTAACAGGCTGAAGTTTCCACCTATTACTTTTCATATTTATTTCCATATTAAAGGCTCATACATGACTGACTGCAACAGTTTGGTCCTTGGTCAGAAGCTGTTGGCCTAGCCTGCCCCCCCATTGGGCGCTTGACTCTACTGCACTTTTTGAAGTTCACACAACTATGAACAGCTCCAGTGTTACTCTAACATTTTGCATCCAGCACTAACAACATATCAATCCAGGTCGTAGTAGCAAGGACAGAGGCGGCTAATATTTCTCCCTCATTTCTTTGTAGTTCTGGTAAAGCTCCCAAACCGATTTCCTCAAATTACCTCCCAGCACCTTCATGTACACCTGGCCGCTTTTATTTCAGTTTTGTACAGAATTTACCAAATGTAAAAATACTATTTATTAGTGCTGAATAATCCTCTTCATAACCAGTTGGTTAAAATTTTGGCATACTGACAGAACATTTTTTCCTGGGGGAAAAAAAACGGTTACATGATGCTGGGGAAAAAAAAAAAAAGACTGGGCATTTACAATGGCAGCCCAATGCTTGTCAAAGTGTAATTATAAAAAGCAGCCCCCAGCCCAGAATACCAACATCCTCAGCTTCCATGATGGGCAAAACATATACTTGGATCATGAGCCAGCACTGTGTAAGATTGCGTTTGTTTAGATATCTGCTAAATTGGGCGAGAACTCAATTCCACTACTGGTCACCGGCGTCACCAAAGATGTCATTCTTCTTGCGTTCCATTTCGGCAAAGTCGAATTCTGTGCCCATCATGCGCTTGTAGATGTCCTTGATGTCATCGCAGGTTGTCTCAAAGTGTGTGGTGGCATCATACGAACGGGAGATGAAGATCTACAAGAAGGGGGGGGGGAAAGTGTACTGCATAAAAACAAACACTGCTTTCATTTTTCAAGTTTCTCACCCAGCCCAAATAAACCATGCCCTTAATTCAGATGGATTATCATTAATTAAATCCAGGCTAGTCATTTCCTCTAACACCACAACTGTTTAAGATTCATCAATAACCTCCAGGCAGTGTTACACTTGGGGATGTTTAACAAGCTTACTCAAATCTTTATTACTCACCTGGCTCTCAGCACCCATGTCAGTTGGCCTATACTGATCACTGATGCTCACAAACCTTCATTGGGTGGGGGTGAAATTACTCAAAATTAGTGATCAAGGCATGACTCACAAGAGCATCCATGTACATGTATACACTACCAAAATGTCATACTCAAAGCTCACTCTAACGTGCAAAGGAACATACTTCTGCTCCACAGGCTCCAGAAGGTCCAGGGCTGGTTTAATCTCCTTCTCGGGATCTCCGGTCTCCACTGTGGTGCTGACTATGGCCACGTACTTTCCCTGTGCGGCCACGTTGTGAGCGTAGGAGATCATGCACACGTAGATATCTGCAGACAGACAAGCATGTTCCTATGGGTGCCAGCCGTGTCATATAGTTGCACCACTCCTACAACATCCCTTCCTCTTGAACCCACCATGCTTCCTGTTGACTTGGTTCTGGGGGATGATGATCTGGCAGGAGTTGGCATCGCTGGTACTCTTGATAGGGTGGTTCATGATGCAGATGACACGGATCACCTGACCCACCTTGCTGACTTTGTCCATGATGTAGCTTGGGTCACAAATCAGTTGCTTACAGCGAGCGATCTAAATTGAAGAACAGGACAAACATCTATCCCTTCCCTTAAAAATATTTTATGTGCCAGTCCTGCAGGAGTAGTCAAAGTTTGTTGCTCAAGCTAATCAACTCTGACACCTGACAAATTGTGTCGTTTATTATAAGTTGCTGGCTAAGTTTTTGCAGCTACACGAAGTCTGCAGGAATCGTGTCTCTGCGTCAATGTCTAAAGGTGAATATGGAATTATCCACTTCGTCATCCTGCCATGACTTCGGCTCTTTTGGCACAGCATGGAAAGCCTGGCACAGAAAGCGGCCCTTACCTCGCCCTCAGACTTCACACCGACAACCCGCCCGTTCTCCATGACAATCTCTTCTATGGGCTTGTTCAACATGTAGGTCCCTCCATAAATGGCACTTAGTCTATTGGGGCGGGGAGGGAGAAAGCTAGACTCAGTCATTGGCTGTAGCCAGTAGTCATAAACGTGAGTCGGAGAGAGCCGCACCTGGCAAAACCCTGGGGCAGCTCCCCCAGGCCATAAAGTGGGTACAGGTACGGGCTCTTGCCATATCTGGCCAGGGATTCACTGTACAGCTTGATCCTGTTTATTGTGTCTAGGCACGGCTGGTCCAGATAGCTTCATGGACAAAAAGAAAGCGATAATGATTAAGGCCTTGAAAAGGTATAAACAGCTACAGCAACTGGTTTTTAACTACTTGCGATTATCTTACACACATGCATAAAATTAAAACTCTTAGGTAAATTTACTGCAGGAAGAAACCAGAGTTCTCAGAAGAAACCCATGTGACATGGAGGTGGGATTCAAACCCACTTGGGGTCAGCCCGACATTAGGATGGGTTGGAGGCCCAAAGGTGATATGCTGGCTACAGGATTAAAACCCACAACATTCCACACAGACACAGATCCCCCTACCTACTGAACTACATCTCTAACACCGGCTAGGCTAAGTTTGACACAAATACTTTTGTGTTCATATATATTTTGAGAAAAACACTGTATTAATCATGCAGCAATGTCACTCACTCATCTGTCCTGTAGAGGGCCAGGGCATGGCCAGTGAAGTCGATAACATCCTGACCCAGGTCAAACTTCTTGTAAACGTCACGCATGGTCGTCTTCGCTGGGTCAACACCTTCCATTGTTTTGGGATCATTTTCATCGAAATTGGCAACGAACACCAAGAACTTCCTGAACCTCCGCTTCTCAAAGAGCCCCATCAGACCTGAACACAGGAGTCTAGTGTCAGTCTCATCAAAACTGTAACCATACTGTACCTTAGAGAACTGGGGAAAAACTATTTCCCAGATGCCACTGCAAAACTCACTGGAGGCCAGTGCTTCTGCCTCGGTGGAGGGCACCTTGTAGATGCTACCCTTCTTGTAGACAAAGCTGCCCTCGATGACCTTGAAGTCCAGGTACCGCGTCACCTGTGTTATCAGCAGCATTCGCACCAGCTGACCTGAATAAAGAACAGGTGACTTCACTTTTCGGTCCTTGGTTCCTGCACCAGTTAATCTTCTCTCATGATTTTCCATGGCAGAAGAGACTCCATGGACAATTACAACAAAATAAGTAGTGAGGGAAAACTATCACGAGCAACACATAGCTAATGTACCAGCAGCACCTTATATTGAGAACTCAAATTTAAGAACCACTACGGTGAAATAAATCAGAGGTGTTCCAAGCTGGCTGCTCCTTACCATTGGCCATGAGAAACTTGGGGATAAGGTCCACGTTCCAGTCCCGGCCCTTCCCCATGGACTCAGGAGGGCTCCCTGGGAGACTGAAGCGCTTGTACAGCTGGGAGAATACAATGCGCAGGCATTAGTAAGTTTCAGACACATCCAAATACAAACTTAGTCATCAGATTAGGTCTTTTACAGATACCAAAACATACAATGTTAATGAGTGAATCAACTGAATTTAAAAATCCATTACTTCTACAGCAGGAACACTAATATCTTCTGAGCACTGTAACGTGGATATCATGTCCTTTATGTGACTTACATCCTCCAGCGGGGTAATGGAGGCGCTCTCCGCTCCGTAGTAGGTGTTCCGGTCCATGTGCAAAACCTTCTTGCCCTTCACGGACATGATACCAGACAGGATGCATTCCTACAGGAGAAGGAAGCGGAGGTTCAGAGAGGACATGCGCACAAGACAATAACCCATCCTCCATAGAGGCACACATTAATAGCAAAGGGGTGAAGGCTTCAATACCAAAAGCTGGATCCCTCACACATTAGGGCCAGGTAATGAAGGAGCTATGAAGGAGTAATGGACAGAGTTTGACTCTAGGGCATAAAAGACATTAATCACTGCTTACATTCTGACACACTGCTGTAGGTAGTACTGCCCAAAGGTACAGTAAGCTTTAATGAAATAATTAAACTTTGGATAAACTGATTTTCCCAAGACTTCAACTAAATTAAGCTGGACGTTCCCTGTAATAATATGTTTAAGTGTGTTTGGTCTTTTATGGGAGGCCAACTGTCTGTCTCCAAATTTGGCAGCTAATCAGATCCCCTAAAAGTACAGAAAAGGTCTCAAAACCAGCAAATTAAAGGGATGGTGTACCTGTGGGATTCTAGGGTTGAGACCCACATCACAGACAGTAGAGGTTATAAGCCTGAAGATCACATCTCTGTGACACCACTTGACTGCGGAGAGGGTATTTCCTCAATCAGCTTTTCCAGGTGAAGAGCATATAGCCAAAACTTACAGTGACAAATGCACAGTGAGGCCCACGTCACATGACTACAGCACCCTTGAGTCACATGTTCTGACTGCTGATGGTAGGAGGAGCATTAAGAGACTCAAGTTACAAGGGTCAAAATCCATCATCTGGAGTTTTTTCAGCTCTCTTGCCAGAAGAGGGGGTTCTTGAACCAAAATAGGCCTCTACATAACATTCACATTTGATTCCAAGGAAATTGTGGGGCGGGGAATCCGGGAAAGTTTCTGTTAAAAGAGAGGTTTTCCTTGGGTACGGCATCTAGTTCTTTATTTACATCATGGTTCATTTCCAGGATGGAATTTGAGCCTTGCTGTGGGCTAGTAGCAGCTCATTCCAATTTACCAGAAAACAGCAGACAGGCCTGTGAGACCAGAGAGTGCAGGTACCTGGAGCTCAGGGCAGCAGCCTTGCAGATAAAAACTGGTTGCCAGCATTCCAAAGGGGAACCCGTCCTGCATCACTGAGGGACGTACTACATGTAAATTAGTTCCTTAAACTGAAACCAGAACTGCAACTACCAAACACTTAAGTATTACTTCAATGTTTCAAAATACTGTAGCAGCTAAGCACACAAAGCTGCAACCTTATATGGCTCCTGGCTCAGGTCTGAGGACATCCTACAGTTAAGTCCTTCAGCAAGGGCCTTGAAGTAAAATGCCCCAGTACATCATCCAGCTGTGTGAAAGGACACAAAGCTGTAAGCTGCTTTGGATAAATGTGTTAGCGTAGCCAGGCAACGTAAAACTGAAAGAAGCAGACTGTCTTCGGGAGCTCAAACAGTCACTTGTCACTGTGGAGCTGTAGTGTGAAATCTGGACACAATGTGTATGAGCACCCACGTACATGCCTTTGAGAAGCACCTCCATGTAACACGGCATGCTGGTAAAACTCCGGTACATACTGTAAGACTAATTAAGCAGCTACTAGCAATTGATTAAAAAAAAGAAAAAAAACAACAACAACAACAACAACA
>JAODKN010000001.1:7648520-7661377 GCA_026774425.1 Petrocephalus zakoni | reverse complement strand
TGTCTATATTTTCGCGAAGAAGAACGACATCCCGTTCGAATTTAGGAAGATCTCGCTGTTTAAAGGTACCGCCGCCGTTTCTGTGGCGCGAGCCTTTGGTCCCTCTGACAGGATGCGCTGCTTCGGGTGGAGGCGTGAAGTGACCAAGTACTTCGTTACAGCATTTAAGTGGATCTTACCTGAGTACTTTAAGTATGTCGACCTTTCGTTTTCCGGAGAAAAAAATAATCACTGCATTCATCTGCACCGGCAGGCTCTGCAAGTTTTACCGCTTTTTCTTAGGATGAAGAAGATATCTGCTTATCCTCCTGCCACCCAGTTTCCTTATCGTGTTGCACTGTAGCTTACAATGCTATATTCAGTTCTGTCTTGAGTGAATTTAAAAGGATAGGTTGCTTTTGTAAAATCAGTTTGAATGTGTATTTTTACTGTACTTTTACTTGAGTAACATTTTGGGGAGATATCTGTACTAACAACCCCGTTTCCAAAAAAACTGGGACGCTATGTAAAATGTAAATAAAAACTGAATGCAGTGATTTGCAAATCACATAAACCCATATTTATATAAACCCCAGCGTCCCAAAACTGAGTACTTCTTCCATCACTGCCTTTGGGTATTTCCGAAAATAATTACACAACCTGTGAAACATGCTGACATCCAAACATATTTTGTTGTAATAAGCGGACGTGCAGCTATCCAATAACCTTACGTTTAGTTGATTTAACACATTTTTTTTTTATCTGTTAACTTTGTATTTTCGCTTCTCCATCAGGGGAACAATACAATGAAGAATTAGGAAAGGTTAACTGTTTAAGGAAAGTGCCTGCCATTAAAGATGGAGACTTTGCTTTGGCAGAAAGGTGAGACTTCTGCATAACGAAATTCAACAGTTGAACAAAATGTTTACAGTAGAAATGTCATTTCTGATTAGCTAATGACAGCTGGTTTGCAGCATTGCCATCCTAACGTATCTGGCAGAAAAGTACGGGACCCCGGACCATTGGTACCCAGCTGACCTGCAGACCCGGGCTCGAGTGAATGAGTATCTTTCCTGGCAGCACCTTGGGATGCGTAAATATGCCGCCAAGATCATATGGCTCAAGGTTGGTTATTATATCCCCTGGCCAAGAAATATACAGTATATGGTTTTGGGACTGGTTCACCAGTCACAACCTGTTCTTTGATTAAAGCAAAAGGAGACTGATGATAACCCAACATTTAATTCTTGACATATTGATGAATACACCAGAAGTCCATGATTTCTACATTAAACCTACAGATCATATGTTCAGCAGTGTTTAAACATTTGTGTTCAGTACTTTTACTGTGAAGTTCCTTTAATCTCTACGTTTTAAGTCCCCATGTTTGCAATATATAAAACAATTAAATGGAAAATGGTATGATTTTGATTTCAGCTGGTGATTCCCAAGGCATATGAAATGGATGTTCCTAAGGAAAAGATGGATTCTGCGATGGAAGACTTCGAAGAATCACTAACAGCCTTTGAAGAAAAGTTCTTGCAGGACAATCCTTTTATTGCTGGGCAGAAGATCTCATTGGCAGACCTGGTGGCCATTGTGGAAATCATGCAGGTGGGGCAAATAACACTGAATTTGTTTAAAATGAATTGAATGCAACAGTGACCTGGGTAATGTGTCCTGGGTTCAGTCCCCATTGTACCACATTATTAATGTATAGCAGAGTCCATGGTATACAAATGCATGTGGTTTTAAAGGCAGCTTTGGTAACTTCAAGTCAAATGGAGGGTATATGGTATATGGCCCTGTGGCTTCTGACTTGGACTCTGTGGGATTTGAACTAATGTTGCTAGTTCAAATCCCATGGCTGGCAGAATGATTTCACCATTGGGTCCATGATCAAGGCTCCTAACCCCCAGGGACTGCCTGACACTGCCCTCTCACATTTGTCAAATTTGATGAGTGGCTGTTAAATTAATAAATGTAAATTTAAGAGTCTCACGGTTCAATGATATGAGCAGAGACTCTTTGAGGCTTTGTTGTCTGAAACACTAATTATGCTGTTTTTATGTACTTCTGTGCCTTAGCCACTAGGTGCTGGTGTAAACGTGTTCGAGGTCAGGCCAAAGCTGAGTGCCTGGAAGGACCGAGTTCGGGCAGAGATCGGGCCAGCTCTGTTTGACGAAGCCCACCAGATGGTCTTTAACGTAGAGGAGATGGTAAAGTCCGTTGATGCTGGCATGAAGGAAATATTCAAGCCCAAGATCATAAAGTTGTTCCTTTGAGTCCATTGCTAGGTTTTTGTACCTTCTGTTGTACTGTTCTGTCTCTCACAGCCAAATACTGTTTGTGTTTATGCACTAACCAATGGTGCTCAGTGGGGCTGCCTTTAATGACTATGTTTTCTATCAGTTAATCTGTTGATTATTTTAGAATTGGTTGATTTAATCTAAATGATTAGTTTCCTTCCAGAAAATCAAACTGACTGTTTCATTAAAGTGAATTTAATTTTGACAACAACAAACTGCATATCACACCTCTGTATTTGCTGGATGCTTATTTTGAACTTGTCGGTCCAGTACGTCCGTACACCCCCACACATCACAATTCTATGTTTCACTGACGGAACAATGCATTCTGTGCTTGCCCCCATCCTGATGTAAACCCTTCTGTTCCCCCCTAATAACTGAAATTTATTTGCGTCAGTCCACAAGACCTGCTCCCAATCCTGAGCACTCCAGTGTTTGCATTTTTTGGCCCATAGTCTCTTTTTCTTGTTAATGCCACAAAGTAAAGCTGAGTGCAATTCACAGGTGAAGGATAAAAACAGCAAGAGAGAATAGAAAAACAAGGGTAACTGAACATTACTAAAAACAGGGAACAACAAGGAACCATAACGCAGATCAAGAAAATAAAGAAACATAAATGATCAAAATTACAAACATAGTTGAAAGCCTCGAACCCACAAAAAAAGGATGCCTGTATGACACAGCCACCCGCTCAGCACATTAAGCCATGCAGCGGTACAGGGACCAGGGAAACACACTAGGGTGCTAAGTATGAGAAACGATGGGAAAACAGAATGGGACACAGCAACCCCAGCTGGCCAGACAGGGAATTGACCGACATAACAAAAAGCGGGCAGGGCAGGGACAGATCCAGACAGTTACTCCTTTAAACTAGTC
Organism: Petrocephalus zakoni; assembly: GCA_026774425.1. Lineage (NCBI taxonomy): Eukaryota > Metazoa > Chordata > Actinopteri > Osteoglossiformes > Mormyridae > Petrocephalus > Petrocephalus zakoni. The sequence goes on along the minus strand of JAODKN010000001.1, from coordinate 7,658,213 downwards.
AGAGGTACAGATGGCAGGGGGGACACATCCACGCCGGTTATACGGAGACCCTGATCATGGCTTGGTAAGCTTAAAAGGTGAGACCTTTCGCTTACTATTTGGTCCCCCCCTCCCCGCACCCACTTCAAAAATCTCTCCTGCGCCCCTCAAACTAGTGATCCTAACATTTCTAAAATGTTTGTTAATTTCCTGCATATTTTTTGTTGTGAGATATTTTCTGCTGATAATAATAATGTCCTGACGGAATACCTAGGTATGCCAGATTTTACAGAGCCTAATACAAGATCTAACGTTATATAGACTATGAGCATCAAATACAGTTATCTAAGTGTTACGAATGTGTGGAAAAAAATACTAGCTGCTTCGATACCAGTCCCCATAAGTCAGTACCCCAAAACTGGCATAAATAACTCACTTTCGCCATGTCGAATGCTGTATTAGTCACCTCAGTTTATGCTGGGTGCCGTGATGGCTGGTACCAGAGCATGTGAGCAGGGGCACTGTAAGAGATAAAGCTTTTCTGGGCCACAGCCTCCCCTGATCTAAAAATTTAGAGACATGTTCATGAATTAGGGCTGAACGATTTTAAGAAAAAATATAATTGCGATTTATCTGACATTAAGATTTGATTTGCGTTTTTTTTTTTAACTCAGTTCAGTATTCACTATACAGGGAGTCACTTACCTGTCGTAACACAGTTGTAAAATCATAATTTAGAACATACAAACTATGGAGTGGAATTCATGGCACCTTGAAATGCAAAAGCGACTTCAGCATATACGGAAAAACAATTGTCGGAACGTATTGTTTTACAGTGCGCAGCACGCAGAAACCGTGCCATGGAAATGCAATGTAAACAGGCACTGGTTTTCAGTCAGTGTCACGAAGGGGACGTGACATAAAGAAAAGCAAAACCATCATTCTGTTGCTTTGCATCTTATTTAACTACTGTTGAGGTCGCAAGGAAAGAAAGAAAGCTTCGGGCCATCGAGTGGTCCTGTCCACCATGGTAAGGAGGTAAGTGAACCCTTGGGAGGGAGGCAAGGGGCCCACCAGATCAACATGAACGTGGTCAAAACGCCGCTCAGGGATCGGGAATTGGGCAAGGGGGGCTTTGGTGTAGTGATGGACCTTAGCGCGCTGACAGGCCATGCAGGTGGTAGCCCAATGCCGGACATCCTTTTTAAGCCCATGCCAAACGAACTTGGCCACCACGAGCTGCTGAGGTGGTTTAGTGCCGGGGTAGGAAAGGCTATAGACAGAGTCGAAAACCTGTCGCCTCCACCCAGTGGGAACCACGGTCGAGGCTGCCCGGTAGAGATGTTGCAAAGAAGTGTAGCACCGGCAGTATTGAAAACCACATCCTCCAACTGCAGACCAGTGTCTGCTGACCTGAGAGCCTGCACTCCCTCGTCTGCAACCTGGTCCACTGCCATAGCAGTGTAGTCAAGCCCCAAGTGGACGGCATTCACCAGAGAACGGGAAAGACAAAGGCACGTGGCCTTTCCAGCCACGTGCCGGATGTCCGTGGTGAATTCCGAGATGTAGGAGAGCTGTCTCTGTTGATGTAAGGACCAGGGTTTGGCTACCTTGGCCATGGCAAACGTTAGAGGTTTGTGGTGAACACACTCAATGAAATGGCGGCCCTCCAACAGGAAACGGAAGTGCTGGACAGCGAAGTAAAGGCTGAGCAGTTCCTGGTCGAAAGTGCTGTACTTCCATTCATTGGGGCGTAGCTGTCGGCTAAAATAGGTGAGCAGCTGCCAGGCACCACCCACCCACTGTTCATGTACTGCGCCGATGGCGTAGTCCAAGGCATCTGTTGTGATGGCGATCAAGGCATCAGGGGATAGGTGTGCCAGCATCGTCGCATGATCCAGTGCGGCCTTCGTGGCCTCAAAAGCCGTGACCCGCTCAGGAGACCAGTCCACCAACATCTAAGGAGTCTGGCCACTCAACAGTGGCCGGATAAGTGTGGCCACACCTGGGATGAAACGATGGTAAAAATTCACCATGCCTAAGAACTCCTGCAGCGATTTGATGGTGGGGGGGAGTGGGAACTGCACAATAGCATCCACTTTGGACGGGAGCGGGACGCCCCCATCCTTAGTGACCCTGTGGCCAAGGAAGTCGATGGTGGAAAGGCCAAACTGGCACTTAGCCAGGTTGACAATCAGCCCGTGGTCGCTGAGCCATTGAAACAGGGTCCTGAGGTGAGATAGGTGTTCGGCTTTGGAGGTGCTGGCGAGCAGAATGTTGTCTAGGTAAACAAAAAGGAAAGACAAGTCCTACAGAGCACAGTCCATGAGGCACTGAAAAGTCTGTGCGGCATTTTTAAGGCCAAATGGCATGTTCAGAAACTCAATCAAAGCAAACGGAATGACCACCGCTGTCTTAGGGACTTCCTCTGGACACACCGGCACCTGGTGGTATCCGTGGATGAGGTCAACCTTATTTAGCCGAATTTAGCATTATAAAAACATAGCCCAGGGTCCTGGCGCCATGGGCTCACTGCTGCCATAAGTGTGGCATCTCCTGCCGTTGCGTAAACAGTGGAGCAGGAGGAAACAAAGCCATGCAATACTGTTGACCCATGAGGAAAAACTTGTCAGCCTCCACAGCTAGTGCGCGACAATCCGTGAGGGAGGTGTTCACTAAAGCTGTGTGGACCGGAGATGGCAGCTGACGTAAAAATAACTGGATAAAAAGAAAATCTGGTTTGTGCTCACCCATAAGGTTAAGCATCTTGTCTATCAATTTGGATGGCTTGCCGTCGCCCAGGCCCTGAAGCGAAAAAAGCCGCCTAGCTCAAAGGTGTCCAATAGATGGGCTATAAGCGCAGCGTATTTGTCGTGAGCGGGGGGGTGTGTCTGCAAACTCACCACTCTGGTAGCGGTGGAGCTGCTTAGCGCCGACACAACATAATAATATTTAGTGGTGTCCGCGGTAATGTCCCGCAGCGCGAATTGTGCTTCTGTCTGGGCAAACCATGCTGAGGCAGACAATTCCCAGAATGAGCCATTATAAGGGATTTGCTCATTATAATGAGCCATTATAAGGGATTTGTATTTCAGCTTCTGTGGTATGTAACCTATATTCCTAATCTTTACAAAAGTTATGCATTGAGGTACAAATTTGCATTATTTAAGCAGCCATAACACATCGCAAAGCTGCCGGTCCAGACAGAATTTCGGTATGTATATTGAAAGTCGGCAGTGAACAGCTATCTGCTATCTTTACAGACATTTACAGACAACTTCACTTCCTCAGATGCCTAAAGAAGGCTAGGGTGTCCACCCTTGTCCTCACTAGTTTCTACAGGTGTGCTGTGGAGTCCATCCTCACAGGGAGTGTTGCGTCTTGGCACCTTTCTGATAAACTTGGTGATCATATTTCTATATTGCTCAGAATTTCTGTAGAAATTTATAATAATTATATGAAGGTCTTTCCTACGTTTTTGAAGGCCTTCAGCCCTTTTTCCCGACACGGTTGAATGACTCCCTTCCCTGGTAGGAACACTTGGTGCATGCCTTTTGATGGATTAGCTACCAAACTCATTATTGTGGCCTTCAAAAGAGATAAGCCACTGGGCCTGTGTGTGTGTGTGTGTTCATGCAGGGCTGTGTGAAACAGTCAACAACTAACATAGAGTGCAAATACATAATGAATTGATTACTTACGTGGATTATATCATGAGACAAAAATCAATATGCGTTCTAGCGATATGCTAATGATTACATCCTCTAGCTATCATACCACTGAATGTTACGCAATACAAGGTAATATTCCATAAAGTAAGCATTTCATTGTGCCCTGGACACTGTACTTTGTACATATGATAATAATAAACTTCAACTTCAATAAACTTCAACTTTAGCTATGTTGGGATTCATAGAAGAAGGTACATATTTTCACTGTTTTTTTAGAACCTGTGCATTGCCATGGAGAGCTTGCAGCCAGTCCCTGGAAACCCAGGGCAGGGAGGAGATGACCACTACAAGACATGCACACACAAAGGGAAACAAAAACATTGACTTCCAGATTGCAGGACTCGGGCAATGGGAGGAAAGCAGACAGGAAATTGGAAAAACAGAAACAGAACCCAGAAACGAGAAACCAAACTCACAACCCAGGAGATATGAGACCACCTATCAGTAGCCTATTAGCCTATCAGTACAAATAATGACCACACAAACGCATATGTTTGGCTTCATTCATTTCCCCAAATTAACAGACCTTTGTACTTTGTACTCTCAAGTTGTCCTCCCCCCATGTTACAAAATAACAAAAATTCAAAACCACCCCTTCCAAAGAAATGGCTACATGCATGATGTGTAAGGCTCCTCTGTTAGGGTCGGAGCGCATTCCACTCGACGGGGGCGTGGCGTCGCGTGACGGTCCTCATAAGCGCGAGCCGAAGGGGCGCGCGCGAAGGAGCGACATTGCAGCGGCTCTGTTGCGGCTCTTTTCCGCTTTTTTGTTGGGCTCCGGTTAAAAATGCCACTCGAAATCTACCTGGATCTGTTTTCCCAGCCATGCCGCTCTGTCTATATTTTCGCGAAGAAGAACAACATCCCGTTCGAATTTAGGAAGATCTCGGTGCTTAAAGGTACCGCCGCCGTTTCTGTGGCGCAGGCTTTGCAAGTTTTACCGCTTTTTCTTAAGACGAAGAAGATATCTGCTTATCCTCCTGCCACCCAGTTTCCTTATCGTGTTGCACTGTAGCTTACAATGCTATATTCAGTTCTGTCTTGAGTGAATTTAAAAGGATAGGTTGCTTTTGTAAAATCAGTTTGAATGTGTATTTTTACTGTACTTTTACTTGAGTAACATTTTGGGGAGATATCTGTACTAACAACCCCGTTTTCTAAAAACTGTGACGCTATGTAAATAAAAACCGAATGCAGTGATTTGCAAATCCCATAAACCCATATTTATATCAGGGCCGGTTCTAGACAGGAATGTGAGGGGGGCACGTGGTGGCGACGGAGGAGGGAAAGGGGTGGTGGTGGTGGTGCTCTGCATAACTGTGTTTATCATGTAATTGGATTGCACTTTGTCAGGCCCCTACCCTAAGACCTGTCCAACTTGGGTATCCCACCTGAAGGCTAAGCTTCTGCTGGTGTAGCTCTTAGGGTCACTGAGGCACGCAAACCCCCTGACCACGATAAGGTGGCAATCCCTCAGGGGGAAAACTGAAAAATAAAACAAAAATAAAATATTCCTCATTATAACAACTAAAAACATGACATTTACCTTAATTGGATGGCCTGTATCAAATATATTCAAACCCAACAATAGCACTTCTCACTATTGCCAATATTAACAAAACTAAAAAGGGTAGGCCAGGTTATCAATTCACCAAGTCTTGAAAAATAAAACTGAAACATAGAATAAAAAAAATAAAATAAAGAATAAAATAAAATATCCATCCAGATCCACACTTTTTTAAAGCTTGAAAGCATCTCACAGCATTAACTTTCCCTTTCTGAGCTGCTGGAAGCTGGGGTGGTGATCTTTGCCGAGTGCTGTGTGCGCCTGCGCACCAACAGCACGCAGGGAAAGAACGAACAAGAGGTGAAACCTATCATCTCATTCGTGCCTTTTCCAACATATATTGTTGTAATAAGCGGACGTGTAGCCATCCAGTAACCTTACGTTTAGTTGATTTAACACTTTTTTTATCTGCTGAACGTGGGACTTTTATTTAATTTGGCTGTGAACTTTCCTTTTCAGATTGTGATTAAGTTAACTTTGTATTATCGCTTCTCCATCAGGGGAACAATACAATGAAGAATTCGGGAAGGTTAACTATTTAAGGAAAGTGCCTGCCATTAAAGATGGAGACTTTACTTTGGCAGAAAGGTGAGACTTCTGCATAATGAAATTAAACAGTTGAACAAAATGTTTACAGTAGAAATGTCATTTCTGATTAGCTAATGACAGCTGGTTTGCAGCATTGCCATCCTAACGTATCTGGCAGAAAAGTACGGGACCCCGGACCATTGGTACCCAGCTGACCTGCAGACCCGGGCTCGAGTGAATGAGTATCTTTCCTGGCAGCACCTTGGGATGCGTAAATATGCCGCCAAGATCATATGGCTCAAGGTTGGTTATTATATCCCCTGGCCAGGAAATATACAGTATATGGTTTTGGGACTGGTTCACCAGTCACAACCTGTTCTTTGATTAAAAAGAACAGGAGACTGATGGAGACTGATGATAACCCAACATTTTTAATTCAATTCAGTTTATTTTTATGTAGTGCCCTTCACAACAGAGTTGTCCCAGGGCGCTTTACATGGGTGTGTTAGAATGCATTGATATATGCAAAACAGAGTGGAACAGAGAAAATGAAATACAAAGAATGAAAGAAAGAATAGAAAAAAAGAAAAGAAAGAAAAAGCCAATTGACAACGGAGGAGAGGAACCAAAAACTCCCAAGTAGGGAGAAAAAAACCTCTGGGGGTCGAAAGTCAACTGGCTGCCCAACCCCCCTGGGCATGCTAACATTACAGAAAATAAAAGAGTGAGCATGTTTGCTCAAAGTGAGAACTGTTGTTGGGAGCAAGCCAAAGTCCAACAATGCCGGCCCTTGAAAGCTGCCCCGATGATGCTTTAGGTTGTACTCTGTATCCACGATGTCACCCAATTCTTGGGACTGGAATACGAATTGACACACTGATGGACAGGCGTAATTGGCAAGACATGGCATGTACAGCAACACCAGCGGCCATAGTTACGTTGTGGTAAGCTAAACTGAAGTAATAGGTCTTCAGACGAGATTTAAAGACTGAGACCGATTTGGTATCCCGAACAAAATTGGCAAACTATTCCACAATATGGGGGCCCTGTAGCAGAATGCTCTACCGCCAACTGTCATTTTATTTATATGTGGCACAACAAGGAGGCGTGCATTCTGTGACCTAAGTGCACAATGCGGCTTGTAAGCTTGGAGTAATTCAGTTAGGTAGGTGCTAAACCTTTAAGTGCCTTATATACAAGTAAGAGAACTTTGAAATCCATCCTGTACCTTACAGGAAGCCAGTGCAGGGAACTCAGAGCTGGGGTTATGTGATCAAACTTCCTGCTCCTGGTCACAATTCGAGCTGCTACATTTTGAATACGTTGCAGGGTATTTATTGTATGGTGTGTGCTCGCAGATAACAAAGCATTACAATAGTCTAGCCTACTATATACAAACGCATGTGTCAATTTCTCAGTGTCTTGAACATTGGAATCGTCGCAATTTGGCGATGTTGCGTAGCTGTAGGAAGCACACATCCACATGTAATTTAAATGACAGACTTGTATCCAATGTGACACCTAGATTACGAGCCGAGCTGCTGAGGGAAAAGTCCAACCCTCCAGAGTGGAGTGCACAGGTTATAGCATTCCTATCCCCAGGATTGCCTCCAAACAACAGAACCTTGGTTTTTTGAGCATTTAGTGATAAAAAGTTTTCAGTCATCCAAATCTTTACTTCATTGAAGCAATTGGCTAATGTGACAATAGATGAGGTGTCATTAGGTGTAGCTGAAATGTATATTTGGGTGTCATCAGCATAGGAATGATAATTAACATTATGTCTTCTCATGATGTTACCTAACGGCAGCATGTAGAGAGAAAATAGTACAGGGCCAAGAACTGATCCCTGTGGTAGTACTCCATATTTAACTGGTGACATAGAGGATGGAGTACAATTATTCACCACTTGTACATATTGATAATGATTAGTCATATACAATTTAAACCACTCCAGTTCCATTCCACACAACCCAACATCAAATTTAAGTCTGTGTAACAGGGTAAGATGATCAACCGTATCATAAGCTGCACTAAGGTCCAGGAACAGTAGTGCAGACACACTGTCAGCATCAGTTGCAATTGATATGTCATTTATGACTTTAGTTAAGGCAGTTTCATTACTGTGTCCTGGGCGAAAGCCTGACTGGAATCTATCCTGTATGTTATGCGTCTCCAAGTATAACTGAAGTTGGGCAGCGACTATTTTCTCTAGAACTTTTGACAAAAATGGTACATTGGACATAGGTTGTCGTGCTCAGCCCCGCCCTTCATGTCGTTTCCCCTGTTTTGCCCTCAGGCGGGGCTTGATTCGCCGCACCTGTCCCACATTGTGCTTTGCCTCGTGTTTTTATCCCCTTGATGTCCTGCCCTATTTTAGTGAGTCTGCATCCTGTTCCCCTGGTCGGGTATTGTCAATGCGTTGTATGCTTGCTGTTGCTCTTGCTACCGTGTTTCCCCCGATTCTTGTGAATAAACGCCCCTTGGAAGGTTTCAAACCCAGCAGCCGCAGTCATGGGTCGTTCATCTCGACACAAGCGTGACACAGGTCTGTAGTTGCTGAGCTCCTGTTGATCCAAATTTGGTTTCTTCAGTAATTGTCTGATTACTGCGACTTTAAATTGGTCAGGCACCAACACCTGTTGACAGGGATGCATTCATTATGGCAGTTATAGGTCTTGCCAGAGGTCCCAGTGATTCTTTAAGAAGCTTGGTGGGGATTGGGTCCAGTGGGCATGTGGTCGATTTGGTTTTAGTTATTATATTTATCAGCTCCTGTTCATTAATTAATTCAAAAGCAGTAAGGGTTTTTCCACGTTCTGTTTGTATGATAGTTAATTGTGAGCCCTTTGGACAAGCTTGAAGCCTAATGTTTGCAATTTTATCATTAAAGAAGTTCATACATTTTTTTTTTTTCCCGGATTACTGCGTTAAACATACTATTCTAATGATGATTAAAGTTTTAAAAAGTCTACAAAAGTTTGCGCGTTAGTAGCGAGCAGTGAGCAGCGGAAAACCCAACATTTAATTTCTGACATATTGATGAATACACCAGAAGTCCGTGATTTCTACATTAATCCTACAGATCATATGTTCAGCAGTGTTTAAAAATTTTGTTCAATATTTTTACTGTTAAGTTCCTTTAATCTCTAAGTTTTAAGTCACCATGTTTGCAATATATCAAACAATTAAATGGAAAAAAGTATGATTTTGATTTCAGATGATGATTCCCAAAGCGTTTGAAATGGTTGTTCCCAAGGAAAAGATGGACTCTGCGATGGAAGACCTGGAAGAATCATTAACAGCCTTTGAAGAAAAGTTCTTGCAGGACAATCCTTTTATTGCTGGGCAGAAGATCTCATTGGCAGACTTGGTGGCCATTGTGGAAATCATGCAGGTGGGGCAAATTAACACTGAATTTGTTTAAAATGAATTGAATGCAATAGTGACCTGGGTAATGTGTCCTGGGTCCTGGGTTCAGTCCCCATTGTACCACATTATTAATGTATAGCAGAGTCCAGGGTATACAAATGCATGTGGCTTTAAAGGCAGCTTTGGTAACTTCAAGTCATATGGAGGGTATATGGCCCTGTGGGTTCTGACTTTGTACCTGTGATCAGAATGTTGCTAGTTCAAATCCCATGGCTGGCAGAATGATTTCACCATTGGGTCCATGAGCAAGGCTCCTAACCCCCAGGGACTGCCTGACACTGTCCTCTCACATTTATCAGATTTGATGAGTGGCTGCTAAATTAATAAATGTAAATTTAAGAGTCTCACGGTTCAATGATATGAGCAGAGACTCTTTGAAGCTTTGTTGTCTGAAACACTAATTATGCTGTTTTTATGTACTTCTGTGCCTTAGCCACTAGGTGCTGGTGTAAACGT
>JAODKN010000001.1:7623207-7637797 GCA_026774425.1 Petrocephalus zakoni | reverse complement strand
TACACAGTTGTACACATACGACATGTAATGGAATGTAACCCTGGTCACTCCGAGCAGCTGTGCAAAATATAAACATACAAAAAGGAAATATACAAAATACAGAGAAAAAATAAGGAAAAGTAATAATATAAGATTAAAAAAATATATGAGATGTTCAGCGGTACATAATCTATACATAAGTGATGCTGTGCAATCCTGCTGGATCCTTGGAGATCTCTGTTGCTCTGGTCCTACCTCAAAGTCTCCTGAGATCCTGTGATGTTTGGCCATGGAGCTACAGGAACCTGCTGTTTTACAGACACAATCCGTCCTTGTTTTTTCCAGGCCAGTTTGTCTCTTTTCTTTATGTCTTTGTAAGAACTACTTGGACATCAAAACACCCAAATATGAATAATTTTAAAACGCTCTTGGCTATTTTAAACCCGGGCAACGAGAGGTTCGCCTCCTCATCTTTGAGAATCAATTATCACCACTCCTCCCCCTGAAGAGGCAGGTCAGCGCGCATTCCCAGCATCTCGCACATTCATTTTCCAGCGTGGAAAACCTGACTGATCTCTGCCTCTGAGTAGGAACTAAAATAGCTTAATGCAAGGCTCTTCAAGACCCACGTTATTTTTAGCTTTCTAGCTACGTCCAAATCTAAGATGATAAAACTGACATGTTAGCTTCCAACAAAACTGGTAACTGTTTACACAGTCAGTTGTTGTTTTGCAAAAAAATTCTTAAGGCACACATTACACCTGCCCTGAAGATTATGTCAAATATTTTTCGCTTATATTATAATTCAATGGATTGGACAAAACAATCAACACATAATTACATAAACATAATTCAACAACCATGAAACACTACAGTTAAAAAATGATGATGAAACATCCTCAGCTTCGTATGTAGACTTTCGTTTCCATGGTAATATGTATAGGTAGAGAGCCGGGGAATTTCATCATTCTGTCAGTGTTCTGTCAAAAAACCTCTGGTTGTTGCTGGCGGTAATTGATTGTTACTGCCTTGGTGGAGTGATGTAATTGCTGTTTACTGATGTATATGATTTCAGAGCCCGCGTAGTTTTGAATGGGTGCACTGTGCGCCAACTGAGAAGATCAGAGCAGTGACCTGCAATACGGCGTCAGAGTTCAAAGAGCTGACTGATTTCTGGGACATAGAGTTATTTTTACAAAGCTTAACTGGGTTTGCAGAGAATCCTGTGACCCAGAAACATTTAAATTGTTTTATATATATACACACACTAAAGTTAAGTACCCAGAAGTAATGGTCCGATCTGGATGTAATTCGGTACACACGCAGACCAGCGATGGGTATGTAAATGATTAGATTTACAAGGAGCTGGCACATCTAGTCACCGGGCACAGAGGATGCCTCGCAGACACATTGGACAGCATTACCGGGACTAGACTCTAGTTTGATAGGGGTCGCACTGGGGGTTAGTGTGAGGCCGGGTGGTCTTATCGTGCAACTGCCCGGCACATGGGGGAAACACGCCCTTTCACCACACGTAGATTCATTTCATTTCTACTTTTTTTGTCACCAATGACATATATATATATATATTTTTTTTTTTCTTTTTTCAGTGTATATGTGTATGATTTCAGGGCACATTCTCCTCTTATATTCTGTATCATCTGATTTGCAAGGCCTTGAGATATTTCTCCTGCAGTTACAATCATGTACTCATAGCATGACAAAGGAAATCCCATCGCACAAAACAGTAATTACTCATTGTGTCTATGAGTAACTGCATGACTATATTAAAAGCATGTGAAAGTGGGAGGTGCACATGGCAGCAGTCTCCCCCGGTTCTGCGCTTCCCGCCGCGGCTGCGTGCTGCGTGCTGCGTGCTGCGACCCCACTCCCGGCGTCTGGCCTCCTCCAGTCCACGATACAGCTTGGCTCAGGCCCAAATCACACCGGGTAAAACTGAGACTCAGCTACTGGCGAACACCAGCGGATCACTCAGAACAGCCAGTGCCGTGTATGTACTTGGGCACTGGGCTGTGGTTGGGGAAAATACCGCTAGTGGGGAGCAGAAGGTGCTGCTGGAGGGTGCTGCAGCTGTGGGACCTTAATGGACAAGAGGTGGCACTTCAGGGATGGTGCATCATGTAAGATTATTTTAGTAGAAATACTGATGTTGTTTAAGGTCTCCTCCGGCTCCGTCTCCATCTGATCTCAATAGCAGGGGCATTCTCTCTCTCTGGCAATCCCCTTCCTCGGCAATAAGCTTGACTGGCGATTTAGTCAATTCCAAACAGCACAGTTCCATCATAGAGCTTTTTCCAGTGTGGCACTCTGATCTTCACGACTGACTCCAACAGGTCCTAACAGATGGCGTGCGTGTGGCAGTCACGAGTACTCTTCTCCTTCACAGAGCGGCTGCATTATCTTGCAACAGTCTTGCTGACAGATTGCAGTTTACTCGCGGAATTCGGCACGAGTGTAAGGCCCCCTAATTCTCTGTCGGACTCTTTACAGCTGCTTAATTTTGTTAGTCCTTTTCCCTCCAGAGCCTGATCAAAACACTGAAAAGAAAGAGTGTTTTTTTATTTTAGCAAATAATTAATCTCTTAGGGAGCCACTTCTGTTTCATATTCACCATTGACACTTAAATGTACATTAATGTTTTATAGAGGAAAATAGTGAACTGTTGTGGAATATTTATTGCATTTTCCTTTGCTCTTTATAGTGGGGAAAAAATATCATTAAGGAGTGATTCCCTCATCACCTTGCGTGTTAAATGCACACATCAGAGTGTGTTATATGCTATTTTGCAAACGGCCTGGTTTTATTTTTTTGGCTGTAAGTTGACTTGATGTTCATGACTTGATTTGCAGAGGAGTCCTGGGCCACCATTAAGACGGCACAGACTGGTACTCCTCACCCTTCCTGGACGGCTGCACTGTGTCTTACCCTCTCCTCTCTGTGCTTAATCCTCTGTGGTTCACAAGACCTACAGCTGAGCTTCTTTTGTGTTCCATCGCTAACTGAAGGCAGCAGTATCTGCAGGATCTTTCCTGTGTTTCATGAGGCTGCTGGCTGCCTCCTGTAGAGCTTGAGGACTGGAGACTCTGGACCCTGCTCCCCACTGGCCGTAAAAGGACAAGGGAGCCCTGGACCTCCGCAGTACCAGCACTTCATTGTGACACTCCTAATAATGAGCTCTTTGTCTCATTCATCCTGACAGCTCCAGGGTATTTGGCCAGAAGCCCCCAAGTAAGTCCACCACCAGCATTTCCATCCAACCTGAAACGGTCTCAGCATGATGCTAAGTGTAGCTCTACTCCTGAAGCTGAAAATGTTCTTTTTGCTTAAAGTGTTTAGCACAGACAAGACAGCTCCTGTAGCCTCCAGGATAGTCCCTGAAATGGACAAGTGTTTACAGAAAATGGATGGATGGATGCTTTTATTTGTCCTAAACTATAAAATGCAGCATGAGCAAAGGAGAGGTTTTCTGGTGTTGAAGATGGCAGAAGCCAGCTGTTGCTGGGTACTGTGACTTCAGCAACACCACTGCTCACAGTCAGAATCCCCCCGGGAATGCCGAGCAGCTAGCCTGGGACAAAAAGGAGCAGAGGAGAGTGAAAGAGGATGTCAGGCAAAGCGAGAGGCATCCAGGAAGAAGTAAACGGAAGCAAAGCAGGATGTTGAAAACCCCTGGCTAAAACTGCGGTTTCTTTCACTCATTCCAGTGAAGTGTAGATTAAAGTTAAGGCCAGAGTCACCCGTCTCCCTCCATCACCAAAGTACTCCCCGCTAATACGGTGCCTTGACGTCCCTCTCTGCGCCTCTCAGAGGCAGCGGGCCCCCGGCGAGCCCAGCAAGAGCTCCTGGTGTACGAAGCTGATAGCTGTTCCCCGGGCTCAGCGTCAGTGTGAAGGTGAAATGCCCAGCAAAGACAGTGCGAAGCCAATCAGAACAAAGCAGAAGCAGGCGCTCTGTACTGTCATACAGCTATACTCCATGCGCAGTGCTGACTGATACAGAGAGCAGACACTGCTCTGGTATCAGACTTTCATATCCTATACCCTGACTGACAGGAGGCGGGGCTTGCCAAATGACAACCTGTGCAGGATGCTGTGTCTCTTTGGAGCCAATAGAGGCAGAGACACAGCAGGATTATGGGTAGTCAGCATCGCCGTTTCAGCCTCGATCATAGTGGCATCTGATATTACTATGGTAACGGATTACTAATCTGCAAACTGACATCGGAGCAGAATCCCACTTTGCTTAATGCTTGTTATTTTATCAATAGCTTCTTTGACAATGGCTTGCAGTCAAAGGAATATTTGTAGGTTCCGTGGAAGGATATAACTAATGACGTTTGACAGACAATAATAAAATTTAAATTCCAGAAACTGTACAGAGAGAAGACAAATATTACATTACATTCATACAGTCAGACAGAAATGTGTCTGTCTCTCACACACACACACACACACACACATTGGGGCAGGCAGGTGGTGTAGTGGTTGGGAACGCAACCATGTAGTCAAAAGATTGCCGCTTCGAGTCCCCAACCTGCAAGTACCCTGAGCAAGGTACCGTCCCCAAGCACTGCTCCCCGGGCGCTCACGTAGCTGCCTCTATGTGTGTGTGTATATTAGGGCTGAACAATTTTAAGAAAATATCTGACACAAATTGCAATTTGATTTGCGATTTTTTTAAAACTCAGTATTCACTATATGTGTATAAAAAAAACAGTGACTGAGCACAACCGTACATTAATCCAAAGATAACGATGGAAATATTTTAATTGAATCCAAAATGTATTTATTCTAACAAAAACGATATAGAACGTACATCTAATAAACCACAGAACAATTCTCTAACAACCCAAACATGGTAAAGTGATTGTATTTTAAGTACCGCGTTTGCAAACAGCGCTCGACCAATTTTTTACCCTTAGTAACGTGCTTCCCGAAAGTCCCATGTACACAAGGGTCAAATTACCAGAGAACAATGACACATAAACCTACTATCACAAAAGCCGTGACTGTGTTAAGTTAAATAAAGAAAATAAGACAATTCCAGTAATAAAAACATTAGGAATCTTGCAGATAACGCTAATAATAATAGAAGCTTTCTGTGAACAATCTCTGACCATGAAACAGGTGGGTAATTCACTTATGGCTCAGCAGCGGATATTTTTTTGCACGGGTGTATCTAATGTTTTCCTTGGGTCTCACGTGTTGTTTGTGGGCATATACGCACTTTGGGCCACTTCTGATTGGTGAGCAAGATTGGCACGCGAGGACCACTGCACTTCTGATTGGTGAGACTGTCACACAAGCAGGACGGATATATATATCTCCCTTCCTCCCAGCCCCCGGCCAATCAAGAATACCGAGAACCTGATACAATTGTGCTGGGAGCAGGGGGGAGCAAAAATGTGGTTTGTCTGGGGGTCCCTGAGACCTCAGTTGATAAACATTAACTTAAGGTATAAGTGCAGCATAGTATCACATCAGAGTGCCCAATTAAGAGCATAATTAACACTCACAATTAACACTTCTAGTGTTCCCAGAGTACCAGATGGCTCATTATTATAACGGGAATCATATACTAACTGGCACGTGCCTAACACACAATCTGCTTTTCACTTTCTCTCTGTCTACCTGCAGTGTCAGCTAATGGCATTCATTCCTTTTATGCTGGCAACGTCATCACCAGTAATCACTGCCACTTCATCGTAATATGAAGTTGCAAAATATACATGATAATCATCCATTGGCGCAGGGCTTCACTTGTGCCTACCTAGTGCTTTACACGGTGGAGAAATGCTAAATTCAACATCGTTTGCCTTTCCCAATACGCCTCTCCGTGTGCGGAGAACGGAGTAAGACATAAACAGATGGCAAGGCGCTCTCTCTGTGGGGCCACGGATGATTAGTGAATAACGAAAAACAAGACAATAGTTTCTTCAGCAGACAGGCATAAGGGGATGGGCGTTCATGTGTCGGGTATATTGGTGGAGACCAAGCCTTTATTAACTGGTTAAAAGAAATCAGTGCTTAGATCGGCCACAGCCAGTCACTTTGCTAAGTTACACAACTTAATCTCCACTGGCAGACGTTCATGTGGCCTTATCCTAGAGACAGCTGGCTATCTACAAAGCCACATATATATACACACACACACACACGCACGCACGCACGCGCACACACACACACCATGCTGTGTTTCCCTCATGTGTCCCACAACAAGAACTTGGGCTTATTGTCTCCTAAGGTGCCCATTACAGTAAGACTCAGTGTTCAAACATCTGATACCTGGCCAGCAGTTTTTTCTTACTCTGGGTTCCAGACCGCAGCTTGGCTCTATGGGAATCCCCAGCCAAGCATGACTATGCCTTAAATGAACACACATCTAAAGACAGTTGCATGTCACAGCTAGGGTAAGCTTCTAGAAGATTTACATTTTTCTTTTGCCAGCTAGTTCCATGACCCACTTTAAGGTCTCTGTGAAAATGCAGTAGTGTACCATGGCAGCCATGTGGTTAACCACCTATGGCAGATGTCTATTTCTCAACAATCCTGAGGCTCATTTCAGAGCAGCCTTGGCTGTCTGACAGTCAACCCCTCCTATACCCTAAGCGGAACAAACATCACCTTTGTACAACGCTCCACCCACCCTGGGGCCCAACTTTCAATGACCATTTTCATTTAGCCGCCCTCTTGATTTCATTGGATGGCTGAACACAAACTGTGACTTTTCACACCTGACATTTCGGACGGCTTTGTGGCAGATACTTGGAGGTGTGTTTGTAATAATGAAAGAGTGAGAAGAACTTGGGAGGCTGTGCTTCATAACTTAATTCAGACAAGCGTCCAACATGCAGACTGGACATAAACAAGACCATAATACAAGTAGGCGTCTGTAGAGGGAGGCGGAGAGTGGGGCAGAGTGATTGGAGAACAAAGCCAATGTCTGGACACCCTGCAGAACCCCTACCACCAGCGAGGAGGACTCGGCCTTACGATAATGTCACTCCATGCTGTCTGACAGACTGCCTAAGCAAAATCTGGCATTTACTGGGATCTACATATGTTTCGTAATTCACATAATAATGCTGACCTTAGACGGTGTCATTGTTAGACTGTTCTATTGTTTGACTGTATCATTGTTCAGAGGTGGGTAATTCACATCCAAAGAGTAAAACTCCAGACCAGGATTTTGTTTCAACCAATCAGTTGAATATTAAGAGTCTTAGTTACAGAGTGCTCAACCAGTTGCTTGAAACAAAATCCCGGTCTGATTTACCCACCTCTGTCATTGTTAAACTAGGCTGCAGTTAAACTCCTCCATTGTTGGACTGTACTTGTTTCAAGTGAAGTGAAGGTGATTAATCGTCATGGCTGACACACCACAGCACGCAACAAGGAAATATGTTCCCTGCCTTTATCCCACATCGTGGCACAGCCAAGTGAGCGCCCAGGGAGCAGTGCTTGGGGACGATATCTTGCTCAGGGTACTTGCGGGTCGGGGACTCAAACTGGCGAACTTTTGTTGCGTCCCTAACCACCTGCCTGCTGCAAACAAACACATCTGATGAGGAAAGTCCCACTGAGACTTGAACTCGGATGACTGGAGTCAAAGTCCAGAGTGCTGGCCATTATACCATAGGACCCTTGGCCCATGTCTGGGCTTACTGCTTCTTCACGGTAACCTGAACCTACACAAAGGTACCCCATCTGTCTGCGCATGGACTGTCAGCAAAGAAATTCCAGTGAAGAGGCCCCCCACTACTTAAGATTATATGTGTGTTTTATGGTCCATAAAACACACATAAACACACAAAAAATCTGACACCTAGTCCAGACTTCAGCACCTACCCCACTAGTCCTGGCTGCTTTTCCTTGCCTCAGAACATCATGTGTAGCACCATTCAGCCCAAACTGCCCTACCCCTTCTGCTACACGCAAAAAGCCTACAAATATGTTACCTTAATTATGGTGATACAGAAAACTACTGTCTATGACAAATACAAGTTAATTATGTTAATGCTTCACCCAGTTCCAAAGAACAACTGTGTCAATAAATATATATAAAACACAATCAAATTCCCATTAGGGTGTCTATAATGACTGATTAACACTCATGATAGCCCTGCAAAAAGGTCTCATGCAATTAAAAAAATAGGAAAAATACCTTGTTATTTCTAATTGTTCTAGTACATCAAGCTCATTTTAAATACTGATGTCAACATGCACTCAGAGTCATAACAGAAGCATGTGACAGTAATGGATAAAATACAGTCAGTATTATGTTAATGCTTTCAGACGCCGTGCTTCATGTTTCATAATAATATTTCCAAACTTGTTAATGGTTTCGCGACCAAACCTGTCCGGTTTTCTGAGCGAAACAGCTGGGAGGAGCCGGCGCAGTGGATGGTGGAGATCGCGTTGCCTGGCAACGCTGAGCACTGGCGGCTGACCAAACCACTTTTTCAGAATGACTCAATGGATGTTGGAGAGTTAGTGGGCGCAGTACTAAAATAACCGAATAACATGCTGCTCTCTCAGTCGTGAGGCAGCCTTCGTCTTGGAGGTCACCGTAATACAGTGGCCCGTAATTATTCCTGAGCCATGGGGATGGCTTTCGTCAGGAGAGGATTCAAAACGTGCAAAATGCAATCAGCAAGGACTATGGATGGTAGGGGAGCAGGTAGGGGAGCAGGTAGGGGAGCAGGTAGGGGAGCAGGTAGGGGAGTAAAAAGTGATGCGAATCAAGTGCTTGCTGGCGTACACAGCGGGCGGGGGTAATGCAATTTCGCTTTTCCATTACAGTTCTGTCTATTTCTAAAAGAATTCCAAAAAAGAAAACACACACACAAAAGTATAGCTGTTAAGCAAACAAGCAAATATTGGCTTTGTATTGGTTTATTTCCTGTGCCGTTGGATTCAAAAAGGTACAAACGTGTTTTCACATTCAGAGTACGCTCGACGCAGACTCCTGAAGGCGCCTGTCTGCCGAATGATTGATGCAGCCCTGCACATCGTCCTGGACTGCTCCTTTCCCAGGACGGCCCAAACACAGCGGGACAAAAGCTACTCATTCGTGAGAAGCCATCCCACCCGTTAGCACAGTCCGGTTCACGGCTTGTCAACCACCTGTGTGGGATGGCGTCCGTGCTTTCAGCCCTGTGACATGAGATGACCTACAAACTGCTTCTTGGTCGCTTCGAGGGACAGGCGTAGTACAGACGGGACGTGGAAATGACAAACGACACCATAAGCCCCAAAGCAGATGATGGTCCCCGGGTCTCCTAGATGCTTATAATTGGCGTCCTACATGAGAGGGCGTGGACCACCAGCCTGAGGCCCTCTGTTTTTTCAGGAACAGAGTGTTTATTCATGAAGTCCAGTGACGCTGGAGCATCAAGCAGTCAGAGGTAAAACCACAAATGCAGGTGGCTGAAAATTGACGGCTTAAAAAACAAATCACTTCACCTTCGACGTGAGCCGCACGTTTCCTGTGCCAGAAATATCCAACGGAGTAAAAAGCCACTTGCGAGGGACACAAGCTGAGTTCTTCTGTTTCATCCCGACTTTTTTGTTTTTCTTTTTCGTAGGAAAAAAGCGATACAAAACGGACTTCATTTCAGCCGACGCTTCTAATCTCGCACCGAGTTTTGCATAGATGGATAAGGAAAGACACGTACAAACAGACGCTTTTTCGGTGATGCAGAAGTGAGTTTGCACACAAAGCACAAGCAGAAAGAGCACCGCCCGTAAAATCAGAGCAAAACATCCACATGTCCGTGCAGTTCGGGATTAAGAGGACCTCCTCTGACTGCGTCACCGCCCTGCAGCCTGGCTAAAGTAGCCACGGGAGAATAAATTACAACTGATATTAAATTAAATATTACCCCAAAAACTGATGCATAAATATGTTGCCTCTTTAAATAGCTAACATAAATATCGCATAGAACACAATGGCTTTTAAGACCCTCACAGTATCATCACATTTACAGCGGTTAGGAGGATGTGAGTAAATGCAGGTGCCAAGTGTGCCGAGCGATGCGTCGAGCTCACAGAGCGCGTGGGCCGCTGTTCCGTCCGCTAGCGGGCCATGCGGGATCGGGCCCGGCTCCTGTCCTCTCTTTTCACCCTCATTACTCCGCGTGTGCCGAGCTGTTTTCGGCTCTGCATAACGGAACCCGTTTCGGGAGGCAGAGAGCACCTTCGGCGGGACCTTTGCTGATGTGCGGAGCGTAGCCCGTTAAAACACCCCTGTCAGTGTTTGTTTTTGTTTTTTTTGCAGAATATTTCACCTGGTGCTATTTTTTTTTTTACAGCATAAGTAATGTCATTCTCAGAGAACATTCTGGAAGGGCCATAATAATGTCCCTGGACCAGGAGTGAAGGCCAAGCATTGGGAAGATGCATAAACTCAACAAGAGCTTGACTAAAAGAAATGTTGTGGATTTCCAAGCTTGCCTTACAAAGAAATCTAATATTTTTGAGAAAAATAAGCCCAGCCGGCTAGTTTTTTTAGACTAATACTTGATTATTCTGTGGCTGAGCTGAACTATGCTGATGCTATTTTTGTCTCTTTATCTAACAGCATCTGCATGATATGTTGCAAGAATCGAGAACTTCAGCTAAGACGCATCATCGCAGATTATTTCTTCCCTGATTGATCATGTACGCAGTTACAAAGTGAGGTTCTTAAGTATTGATGTACTACTAATGTACTATGTTCTAATATTTGTCTTCCACATAATGTTCTTGCTCCAAGTCCATGGCTACAGGACTGAGTAGGGCTTCCCGCGCCACTAATAAGCCCGAATGGACTGCCTCATTTAACCTTGGCTCACTGGTGAAGACACGGCATGGCGGTACTTGGCACTGAAGTCTTCCTACAGCGCCCTTTCACGAGGAACAAGATGACAGCAATATCTCCCCAGTCTTCAGAAAGCATTACTGCTCTCATATACCCTGTTGGCTGGTCCTGGTTTTGTTCCTATTTACAATGTAAACACACAACCAGGATTAAGTGTCAGGTTCATGGGTTGCAGAGACATCTCCTCAATGTGCTTCCGAACAGACCTGAGGCCATCAGACCCCAATTCCTTAACTAAAAAGATATAATAACACAGATGGTGATTAATTTGGGGAAATTTGTCAAATTAATAAGGCTAAATGAACCACCACCAAAATATATCAACATACCCAAGGGTACACATAATCGGTACGCATTCGCAGTATAAAGCGATACGCACGGCAGCGCAAATACGTATTTATATGAAGTGCATTTCTGCTGTTATGACAAGAAATCACTGTGCATTTTAACCTATATACCGTGAAAGTAGCACAAATTAGCCACTTAAAGGTTAAACTGCCTGGTAATTTGTCATAATAGCATGAACACATTAAATAAATATGCATCTATGCTGCTACGACAAGAAATTGCTGCACATATTGCTTTATACGGCGAACATGTACTTGCGCACCAGTTATGATATTCTCGCAACATACCACTGTTCTTTTTGACAAAGGTATTACCTCACAAAAAGCTGCTTTACTTCAGTGTGAGAAATTAATTTTAAGTAAAGGAGCAGGAATGTAAGGGAATTAAACAACCCGAGAGGGAAACGTAGGCCAGGGTGGCAGTCACTGTACACATAGAAGGAAAGATCAGACAGTATCCATGCTGGTTTTCCGATTAAAAAGATCTCCAGAAAAAGGACCACGGAGTAGACAATGGAGGGTTGGTCACTCCCCTCTGCTGTTGCCTTCATCCACAAAAAGTTTGCTGGGCGGCCCGGCCAGTACTAGAGCATGCGATATGATTGGATCAGAGCATGGAGACGGCAAACGACGGCGGTGTGCCGCGCGGTTTGGCATTTGGCTCAGTCGGCCTATCGCTAACCAGCCATTTTCCCATTCAGACTGTTCTTCAATGTTAGGAAAGTGAGAGAGTGCGGAGAGTGTGTGCGGACCGCAGGACACCCAACACCTAGGCCCCGCACAGCCAGGACCGCCTTGGTCCAGGGAGACAGACAGAGAGCCCGGGGTTCCCCCTCGCTTATATGGCCGCACCCGCAGACAGGATCAGGACACTGCTTTGGAAATAGTCCCGTTAATGATCCGACAGGGACTCCCCACAGGATTCCGGCACTGACAAAGTGCAGAGTCTGGCCGATCCCGAAATCCATGTCATGTTCCAATTCTTCTATGCAGCCCCCCCCCCCCAAAACAGCCCCATGATCAGTTGGCGTACTGAGCATAGAAGGCCACTTTCACTCTCTCAATCTGATGGCACAGCTTAATGGCGGGGCCCAGCTTAAGATCCATGCATTCCTGGACCGTGGGCAGGGTGAGGAGCAGCAGAGCTTGGCCGTCAATGTCCTGTGGGGGAGAGAGTCCTGATGACTTCACACTCACTTAATCCTGTGGCAGGCACTGCCTCCCATTCTAGAATGTTTTAAGTTAGGGGTCAACCTTCATTAGCCAATCACATGTTTTAAATTGGTGAGTGACAAGTGAGCGAGCACTCCAGTAGCCAATCAAATTTCAGCTGAGTCAAGTGCCCGGGTGGCCCCACCCCTGTATACATCCCTACTGCAATAATAACCCCAACAAATTTTCTCTTGCCAAACTCAAATTCTATGGCGAGCAAAGGGTTAAATAAGCAGCAAGCCCTCGTACCTGTTCCTGGAATATCTTGGCGATCGGCGCGCAGTCGGTGGAGCGGATGAAATGGACCACGTCAGCCACCGTCCATTCCAGGGGGTTGCTGTCCAGAACTAGTTTCTCCTCCTCCTCGTTCTCCACCTGCGACACCATTGAAGGTCAAGGCTCACCCCCAAAGAGCTGCCTGGGCTAGCCGGCCCACCTTCCTCACCTTGGCCACCTGCCGCTTGGCTGGGTGGTACTTGGTGCCGTCGCTGTAGGACAGGGAGCGGGTGGTGCGCTTGCGACGGGCGCGGTCCGAGCCCGCCGGGACTCCCGGGTCGGTGCTGCGGCGCAGTGTGACAGCCCGGCGCGGACGCTGGCTCACCGACGCCTCCACAGACGATGTGTCAGTGAGGTCCCCGCGCGGCTCAGAGCTGGTGCCCTCCTCACTGCCGGACTGGTCTTCGCCGTCCTCGTCTTCCTCACTGTCCTATAAAAGGGCCGGGGGCACCGCAAGCGATGAGGTACACCTTATGAAAAACAAGACACCCCCCAGCACCCCCAAAAGTGCAGCTGACCTGAGGTGACCCCGCTGGAGTGTAATCCACTGCCGACGACCTGCGCTTCTTCTGGACGAAGATAGACTTCCTCTTCTTCCTGCGCCTGGCCGGCTTGGAGATGCCGCTTTCTGGGGAAGCTTCCCCCACCGACGTCTTACGCTTCTTACCGTAGTAATAAGCTGTTAACCCCAAAGAAGCTGGGATTCAATGACACCATTAACACGGGGGCACGTCACACTCGCTGTGATGCCTTCATGACATCATTAAAAACAGACAATTGTATCCCCTGGAGGCCTAATATGAGTGGCAGCCTGCACACGTGGCGCCACTTAATTGGCAGAAATGCAGCTTGAGAAGGTTCTTATGACAAAACGTCTCCCCCCAAGCACGTCAGAAGCCGTTTCATTTCAGCAGGACTTGTCGCAAGTGTGCATGTGCGTGTGTATGTGCGTGTCTATGTGCGTGCGCTGGGCTCTGCCACGATACTTTTGTGTTTAGGTGCATTTGTGTGGGTGCAGGAAATCACACCTCAAACAGACTAACCACGTCTTCAGAAAGCAACCCCGTTTTCAGTGAGCACGGGCTAGCTGCAGAGGGTTCAACCACCTGCCTGGGACACAGGTGTGCAGTGTGATCTTTTTGCACAGTCACGGCAGGGAATGTCATCTCTGGGTGACTGGCGCGCACACGTTGCACACTGACTGCAGCTCTTTCCAACCAATGATTTATCTCCCTAAAACTGCATGCAGCATAACCCTAACATCAAGCCAACATGCACCCAGACTCGCCCCAGGCCCATGGTGACCGGAGCTGCTCTTTTCTAATCAATCCTTCAGATGAGTATGATCTCCCAGTAATGAGCTTTCTATAATTCACGTTTTTCCTGTTCTTTACATTCCTGCTGTATTCCGCATTTAATCCCTGTGCTTAATTCTGGATATGCACTGTATTTGTTCTTTGTGTATCTACATCCTTACTGCCTTCATTTACATACTCACTGCATTTGGTCTCTGTGTATTTACGCACTCACTGCATTTGGTCTCTGTGTATTTGCAGATTCACTGCATTTGGTCTTTCTGTGTATTTGAACACCCACTGTATTTGGCCTCTGTGTATCTGCACATTTACTGTATTTGGCTTCTGCGCGTCTGCATATTTGCACGCAAACTGTATTTGGCCTCTGTGCATCTTCACACTTACTGTATTTGGCTTCTCCACGTTAGCATATTTGCACACTCACTGCAACTGGTCTCTGTGTATTCGCACACTTACTGTATTTGGCATCTGTACACCCGCATATTTGCACACTCACTGTGTCTGGTCTATGTGTGTTAGCACACTCACTGCACTTGATCTCTGTGTATTTGCACAATCTCTGCATTTGGTCTCTGTGTA
>JAODKN010000001.1:7590575-7616131 GCA_026774425.1 Petrocephalus zakoni | reverse complement strand
AAACCCGGTATTCTTCATTCCTCCTGCTCAGAACAAACCGAAAATCACATCTACATTTTTGTGGCACATATCTTTCTGAAGCAATTGTGATTTTTACAGGAAGCCTCTTTGTTTTTTTTAACAGTAATTGTAAGCCAGACCTGATGCCTATAATTCCAGCTGGATGTAATGGCCGTAACTACATTTATATTTTCTTCACTTCCTGTATATATTTTTATATATATTTATATTTTTTTCCTTTCAATATTCAGCAGTAACACATATTAAGTTAAAAAAAAAATCTTGCTCGCAGTAAATATAAATCCATAAACATCTGGGTTTTTAATTTACGAAACGGTGACACTTCCCAGCAAACTGACGTGGCAAAGTCTGAATCAAGGGAAGCAGTCGACTTTTAAAAGTCAGAAAAACTAGTCTAACCGAAGTTTGAGGAGTTTTGACAAGTTTTCGGTTAGTGTTGACAGCTGAAATCAAAGAGAAGTAATTTGATAAAGAATGTGGTGCGTTTTCTACTCTAAAAAGTGCCTTCCCTTTCAGGGTAAGGAGGGAGTCACGGCGAGGAGCGAGACGGTCCAGCCTCAGAGGGGACTGACGCGCTCAGCCAGGAAGATCTCGCTGAGACACTCGGGGAACACCCATTCGACCCACGGTTACTCCCTGGGAGGCGTGGATACTAATGATGTCACAGGACACAAGACTCACCCTGGAGGCGGAGCCACAGCAGACGGCCATTCACGCGGGTGATAGAGGCCACGCAGATCTGGGATGGTTTCAGAGGGTTCACAGCCTCCAGCCACATGCCCTTAGAGAAGCCCCTGGGCCTGGCCTGACATGGAGACAGCAGGTTACGTGCTACTCAACAAATACCAGGGCTCCTGAATCATCTGTCCTGGGACTGATACCTCCTTAAACCAGTGTTTCCTAACCCGGTCCTCATGGACCCCGAGACAGTCCATGTTTTTGCTCCCAGGAGCTGGGAAGGAGCACAAATGTGGCCTGTCCAGCAGGGGGCTGGGAAGGAGCAAAAACATGGACTGCTGGGAAACACTGCCTTAAAAAAACGGCAAAAAAAGTTCCTATAAACTGTAAAACTGTGAGCTGCATACTGTAAGTTCTGGACTGACATAAGTAACCCTCTTCACAATTTCTGAAGGAAAGGCAAATTTAATGTTAAGATGGATTTACCCCCGCCAGACTATTCAAGACACTTTATAACAAAACCCACACAAGCCAAAAATGTATGCACTAAAGAACACAAATAAATGAAAAAGTAAAGCTTAAATACTGTCTTTTCACATCAAATTTTAACATGGATTAAACTTTAAACAGCCTACATGGCAACAGTTAACCCTTTAACAATGACTGAGGCACCTTACTACCAGACCAGATTCAAAGAAATACTGGGAACATTCCCCCAAAGCCGAGAGGTCGTGTGGATGGGACACAGGGGCTCTTACTTCTGGAAAGCAGGAGTCGGGGGCCGCCTCAGTACTGCTCTGCTTCAGATAGTCGGCCCAGTCGAAATCCTGCCCGGGGTAACCTAGGGGTGTGCGGTACGAGCACAGATACAGACATGAAAGAGCTGCCCATCAGCCAGGGCATCCACAGAAACACACAGAGGCAGGGCACAGAGGGAGGTCTGGCTCACCTGCAGGATCACAGATCTAGGATGTCCAGTGCTGACCCAGAGCACCCTATAGAATTCTTCTAATTAATCTCAGTCTTAATTTAGCTCAATCTTATTCAGCCAAAAGATGCTGTTAAAAGATTCCATGCAAAAGCACCAGGTAGCTTTTGGAAGCACCACATGAGAAATTGCTAAATGTACCTCAAAATACCGAAACAGAGAAGGAAAAACACCCCACATCTGACAGACGATGTCACGCTTGCTTTGTCATGAGCAACTCATCTTCTGGTGAAATAATTGCTGGTAAGCATGAAGTGGCTGGAAACGCACCTCTGGGCTTTTCCAGGGATACCCCGTTCTTAAGGCACCACTGTGTGGGCAAGATTCCTGGAGACTGGGCGTGGCATACCACAGAGAGGGGCGTGGCCTCGGCAGTGAGGTCATCCTCCGTCACCTTGAAGTAGCACTCACCGCACACCTGGATGTGGGGAAAACACACACACACACAGTCATGTTCAAATTCCATTCCTGACTTCATATTTAATCTAAAAATCAGACAATGAGAAACTCGGTCAAACCAAGAGGCCGTCCGCACACCTAACTTGAAGAATGATGCTCAAAGATGAAGTCAAACCACTTATGCACCCAGTTCAAGCCTCTAGCATGTTGCAATCATTTGGCAATAACACTGAATTCATATTTATGACTGCGATTTCCATAAAAGCTTGTATTCCCTGGGGGTTTTCTGTATGAAAGGCTGCTGGTGACCTTTACGTGCACAGAGGGCACTGAGGTCTGCTGAAAAGAGTCGGGGAGGAAGGACTCCATCTCGACACGGAGAACTGAAGCTTGGGGTGAATCGCGAATGGCTCCATGAAAAGGAACCCAAAGCCAGACAATATTCTGAAAAAGTCAGGGCAACGGATGGAAAAAATAAATGCAGTGATGACGGACAGCATTGCTCAAGGGCGCACTGTGTCGACTTTTAAGGAGTGATGTGACAGGCACAACGTTTGTCATGGCACAGCAAATCAAGCAGGAAATCGGAAAGACATGCAGACGCAAGCCATCAGGAACATGTGGAGTCCAACAGGGAGGAAGCGGAGACCAGAAAATTACAGGTCCGGCATCAGCGTGTCTCCGGACCGCCGGGAAGCACCTGACAGCTCCGACGTGGCCCTCAGATTCACACCAGTGATGCTCTACCCACCTCTCACAACGCCTTCCCCACAGCGCCTCTCAGGAGAGCCCAACTGCCCAGCCATCGCCCGGCAGCGCCCGGGCTCCTGACAGGACCGGGACGTTTTTGCAAATGTAACACCGCTCGCCGCCGCCGCTACATTCTCAGTGTCACTGTATGGCTACAGACTGCAGATCAGAAATAGCACCCGGCGCGGCCTAGATGCCGGATGCGCACCGCCAGGCGCACGGCCTAGATGCCGGATGCGCACCGCCAGGCGCACGGCCTAGATCCCGGATGCGCACCGCCAGGCGCACGGCAGAGCCCAGCCGCCAGGGCCGCGGAGAGAGAGGCGAGACCCTGTGCCACACGGTACGGGCACGGCCAAAACCAAACTCACCAGGCAGCCCTTCCCCTTGATTTGGGACATCTTCCTCAGACACTGCACCCGCAAAGCCTCCCTGCCCATGACAGAATGTGCCAGAGCGTCTGAGCCCGCTGGGCCGCACTCTGGAACAGCTTCTTCCTCTCCTCACCTGCCCAGGCCCTAAGAGGAGCTGCGGCCCCCATCTCCCACTGCTGGGTCTTCCTGGCACCCAACCGCTATACATACTTTATTTACGTGCTCATTCAGCATCTATTCATTACAGCTGTGCCCTTCATTTGGTTCATACTGCTTTGGAGCAACTGTGAAAGGCGCTATATTAAAATAAATTTAATTGAATTTGGCCTTGAAGATAACAGCATTGGTTAATCAGACATTGGAACAATTTACCTTAAATTGGGATAAATGGGTTAAATATGTAAACTAACAGGCCTGACCTTATCTCTATATTTCATTAGGTTGTATCTTATTGATTACTCCCTTATTGTATATATATTTTTATGCATTTTTTTTATATGTAAATGTGAATAATTAATATGTATAATTTGAAGAGTATTTGGATGTATCTCAATAAAAAGTGAATTAAAAAAAAAAGAATTTGGCCTTGTTTGTATGTAAAAGTCCAGCGAAGGTATCACTGCTGGGGGGGGGGGGGCAATAGTTTCACGCTGATGTATAGCTCTTTATAGGTTTAACTTGAAACCATTTTCAGCATGGCCCATAGACCAACTCAGGCCCAGAAATTGTCATTTCCGTTCTTCTGAGGTCCAGGAAGTGCTTAAACAATAACAGGTATAAGGCAGCCTTGGGGAAAAACACTTGACAAGAAAACAACCCTTGCACAGTGACAATTAACGAACAGGGACAAGGAACGGCCAAATTGGGCCCTTTGAAGGCCGGAGACTCTTAAAGAAATAAACATGGCTGGAGCTATACTTAGCCATAGAATGAACTCCACCTTCCATTAAACCACTTTAATTAATTAAGGGCCATTACTTTCAACCCAATCCCAGGAAACAGGTCCGTCGTTGCGCGTACCAAAGCATACTCAGAACGGCTTGGTTCTCAGAGTTTCCCTGAAAGGTGAAGTTCCAGTTCCATAACTAGAACTCTCAGAGCAGGAAGGGCCTTTAACATGTCAGGATCACAAATCCTACCGCATCTCAGCAGGAACCTGTGCAGCAGGACAGGAGGCGTCACTTTGAAGTACTTTCAGTTCACAACACTTCATTTTCCATATTTCCTATGGGCATGATGGTTTATCATTAAAAATTACCCACTTGTGGGACTAATAAAGGATTATCTTATCTTTCAATTTAGGCAGCATACAGTTTCAGTTATGAAATGATTATTTATAACAGTAATCTTTTTTTTAGGAAATTTTATTTAGTTTTTGACTGATTCAGACATTATGTGGTAAAACTAATCAAACGTTTCAGCTAGGCTTCCACAAATTCATTACCATACTCAGTAAGATATAGGGATCTATTTTATTTTCTATCAAATGAAAAGCATGAAGCACAAAGGGCCAACTGACATTATTCAGAGGTGTGTTTTGGGAGTGTGTGTGTGAATTATAATTCTCACACACACACAACTCAGGAAAAAATTAGGGGACAACTCTATATTTAAAAAAAATAACTGCATTTTAAAATCCTGGTTTAATCCTGGTTCTGCTGGCAGAAGGCTACACTGCGTGGCAGGCTGCATCCAGGCTGAGAGTTCCTAAGACAGCAGTACACAAGAACAAGGTGAAGCAGGAGACACTGGGAATGACCAGAAACCAGCCAGGTAGAGGGAGAAAGCAACTTTCTAATGCCAGAGATGATCGTCACCTTATCCAGCAGTGCCTCATAAATTGGAGGATGACATCAAGTGACCTTCAACAGGAATGGGAAACATTAAGTGAGCGCAGTTAGGAGAGTTCTTAAAAGGCTCCTAGAAGCAGCTCTGAAGTCCCATGAAGCACGGAAGAAGCAGGGAATATAAACTTTAAACCCAAAGAAATGAGTGAAACTAAATGTTTTGCTGTGGTCTGTTAATTTTTTCCAGAGCGCTCTATATATGTATATTACGTTGTGGGGACCAAACGTCCCCACAGTGTGATAAAAACCTGTTATTTTCTACCTTGTGGGGACATTTCATTTTTTTGGTCCCCATAAGGATAACCTCAATTTTATAAAAATCTGTCTGCAATCAAAAAACTAAAAAATCTCATATTTTGTTTGGTTACTTATGGTTAAGGTTAGAGCTGGGTAGGGGTTAAGGGTGTCATAGTTGGGATCAGGGTTATGCCCATAGGAATGAATGGAGTGTCCCCATAAAGATAGGAATACAAGGTATGTTTGTGTGTGCGTGTGTATATTGTATGTCACAACAGATTTTTTATATATATTGTTTCACTGACATGATTATGTGAAAGAGCCATCGGTTCTTTATGATAATACCTCCATCCATCCATCTTCCAACCCGCTTATCCTTACTGGATCACGGGGGTCCGGAGCCTATCCTGGAAGCAACGGGCACAAGGCAGAGAACAGCCCAGGATGGGGGGCCACTCACACACACAGAACCCGGGCTGAGACTAGAACCCCGGCCCCAGGGGTGTGAGGCAACAAATTATATAAGGGCGCCACCATGCCGCCCTTATAATAATACTTTACATGTGGATTTTGTTGGTCAAACAAACCAAAAACTTCCACTGCCTTAAAACAGCCAAGCGCCAACAATGCACCCAGCCACACCTCATGTAAAAATACCAAGAGGGTAATGCCCACAAAAGTATTTATTTTGAAAACGCTTGCCGTGAAAATGAGCGATGTGCTGGTATGAAAGCAGCAAAAGCACTTAGCTTCGTGCTTTCCGCTGGTGTAAAATAGGGCCCATAATGATAAATTATTCATTAGGAATATGAAGTCAGTTTGTGTTACTTCTCAGCTCTTCTTAATCCATTAAATTCCAAAGTACTTGTATTCCTGTTTTAGACACATGCACAGTCACCCCTTCACTTTTGCGAATTTGACATTCGCAGTTCGGGTTATTCGCCCGCTGGCCGTGAACAATTAAATAGGAATATTTTTGGAGCTTGCCAAAAGATCACAGAAAGTCGCTGATGATGCGTAAGCCAAAGAACAATACTGGAAATGACTCCTACCACATACTGCATATTCATATAATTTATAAATATTAGTGATGCATTATATGTGTTAGTGTAACTGCATACTACATCTTTAATACTAAAAGTCTTGGCTTGGATACCCCATGCATCTATGTCTCAGCAACCTGGCTCACTCATGTCATCGTAATCTGTCTTTTTGACTGTGGAATCTTACATTTCATGCAGTAAGTTATACTGTTCAGTGCCGATAATTTTGCATTTTTAATTAATTAAAATAATTATTTTAATTATACTAGTAAAACATACTAATTAAAAGTTTATGTATTCATCATAAATTTCTAAGTTTTCACCATGACACTGACATGTGCTCTGCACCAAAATTTTGAAAAATTGTGAAATTCATTTTCTTTTCTAATTCTCTTTTATGCACTTTACCCAGAATGCCCGTTTCCAATTTCAGCGTGTGTCTAAGGCAGAGGATTTCCCAAAAGAAGATTCAGTTGTAACTGTAAACCTGATATTAAAAATCAAAGCAGAGACAGTTAAGAATTAAAAAGGTGAGAAATCCTGGAAACGCCGAGGTTGAGCAGATGGCCAGAGCGTGTGTATTGTGAGTGTCAGGAAGAGCAAACTAAAGATGCGCGGCAGAAGCCCGGGGCCAAGATGCAGGCGCGGGGGGGGCGTTAGCGGCACCCTCAGACCTCCGGGTCGCTAAGTCAACGCGGCCCATCTGCTCCTCGTTAGCAGAGTTGCTCAGAGAGCCAGCCGGGCACGGCGAGGAGAGAGCAGGGGCTGGAGAGCAGGGGCTGCCCCGCGGGTGAGCCCGAGGCCTGCTGGACCCATCCCCATTACTATTTTATGGTTCTTCAGCTTTTGTTTTTCAGCATATATTCTTCCCGTTTTCTGCAGTGTTTTTAAAATAAATACCTTACGGCAATTTAAAACTTCCTGTTGTAACTTTGTTCTGCCCTGAGGCTGTGCTCTGCCCTGTGACTATCCTCTGCTGGGTCACTCTCCCCTACCCTGTGACTGCCGTCTCTCCTGGAGCTGTGCTTTGCTTGGTGACTGCCTTTTACGCTATGACTGTCCTCTGCCCTGGGGCTGTCCTGTGACTGTCCTCTGCCCTGCCCTGTGACTGGTTTGTGTGCTGGGGCTGTCCTGTGGCTGTCCTGTGACTGTCCTCTGCCCTGGGGCTGCCCTGGGACTGTCCTGTGTGCTGGGGCTGACCCGTGACTGTCCTCTGCCCTGGAGCTCTCCTGGAGCTGTCCTGTGACTGTCCTCTGCCCTGGGACTGTCCTGTGTGCTGGGGCTGACCTGTGACTGTCCTCTGCCCTGGAGCTGTCCTGTGACTGTCCTGTGTGCTGGGGCTGTCCTGTGACTATCTTCTGCCCTGCATTGTGACTGTCCTCTGCCCTGGGGCTGTCCTGTGTGCTGGGGCTGTCCCGTGACTGTCCTCTACCCTGCCCTGTGACTGTCCTCTGCCCTGGGCCTGTTCCGTGACTGTCCTCTGCCCTGGAGCTGTCCTGTGACCTGGGGCTATCCTGTGACTGTCCTCTGCCCTGCACTGTGACTGTCCTCTGCCCTGGGCTGTCCTGTGACTGTCCTCTGCCCTGCCCTGTGACTGTCCTCTGCCCTGTGGCTGTTCTCTATCCAGTAGAGTGTAGGACAGCAAATGTCACCCATTATACGAGTTCAGTACCACCCCTGGACTTGGGCACATTACACTGTCGATGTGATACCAGGCCGACAAACACTGCTCCCACTGAAGCCACATGTCTTAGGACTAACCCTAACCCTAACTCTATGCCATGGGGCTCTCCCGATCAGCTGCAGGCCCCGGGGAGCTCCGCCGTCGGATAAGCTCACCCCAAGGCCAAAGAGGGAGGCTAAGTAGCCACTGAAATAAGATTCCATTTCGTGTCTGTGAGGGCAGCATTCAGCTCTGTTCTTGGAGCTCATAATTTATGCAGCATGGGCCTAAATCACGGCCCATTTCAGCAGGCAGCTCTAACGGGTAACGCGGACCACTCCAGGACACATGGAGTGCTGTAATTGGCTGCCAGGCTCCAGTTGTGGTCACATGACGCTTCCTGCCTGAACCGGCTGTCCAATCTCTGCCCTTTCTTAGTATATGCTAAAATGATAGGAGCCTCACATGGTGACTCGGTTCAGCTTACCTGGGTTATGGACACGGGGCAGATGTAGAAGGGCTTCCCAGGAGACACCATCTCCAGCTTCATCCCCGTCCTGAAGGTGTGCTTTCTCACGTCGACGTGATCCTGGAGCACAGGTCAGGGCAGGGTTTCAGCAGAAGCACACACATTTAATTCGCTCTTCAAGCTAATCGCTGCACTTCAATCTTCACAATGTGATTTTACCACAAGGTCTGTGACCAAATTACTGTGATACCATTCAGGACAGCTGACTGAGGTAACACAGCACAGGAGAAAGTAAGTAACTGGCAAAGCAAGAATGATGTGTGTGTGGGGGGGGGGGTATGTTTGTATTATGCTGTGAGGACCAAATGTCCCAAAAACGTGATAAAAACCTGTTATTTTGACATTGTAGGGTTGCATTTCTTTGGTTAAGGTTGGGGCTGGCTAGGGGTTAAGGTTGTCATACCTGGGATTAGGGTTATGCCCATAGAAATGAATACACGAACCTCCCCAAGATATGAATACACTCACCTGTCTATGTGTGTGTGCAAGTGTGTGCGTGTCTATGTGTGTGTGCTGTCTGTAAGAAACCCACCGCGTCTGACAGTGAGCATTCTGCCACCATTCACCCATTTCCTGTCAAAGAGCAGACAGCAAAGACATCAGGGAGCAGATAGTGTCGCTGTGACCTTGCACATTTGGGGGTGTGTTTGTGGGCGGGGGGGTCAGTTAGCTGAAGCTCTCAGAGGGCTGATAGACACGAGGGTTGCCCTGCATTCTCCAACACAGGACCTAGCGACATGGCAGACCACACGTATGTCTACTCCACATTCAGTCAGCAGGTGGCACACCGGTTAAAGACAGGCTCCAAAGGTTTACTGGGTCAATTCCCCGGAGTTTGACTCGATCACAGACAGCTACCCAGAATGACTTCAATTATTTCTCCACAGTAAACATACCATTAAAATGGAAAAATCTTAAGGTCACATTATTCACTCCATAAATCACCTGCTACAAAATAAATATGTGCAAATGAATGAATACTTTACTCTACAGTCTATAATTCTATAATAATTTAAGATGCTTTGTTTTATAACTATTCTTGGCAAGCCTGAAATGAGCACCGACACACCCAGCCCACGGTTCCTCTGTCCCGTGTGCAAACGACAGACTGGGGGGGGTCTAATTGGACAACAAGCCCACAGACTGTGCTCCGCCTCCTTGAAGGTGACACTCGGTGTTCCTTGCAGGCCCACCTGACTTGCCATCATTATTTCCGCACAAATGGATTCACAGTGTGACTACATTATTCATTCCGGGCCCAAAACACCCAGCTTTCATTCAGCCTCTGCAAAAATAGACCTTTTTTCCACTGCCGCTGCTCCTACCCGCCCGTACACCCCCGTTTCCATGGCTGGGCTTCAGGAACAATGCGCTCGCTTTAATAACAAACTGTATTGGCTTCCCGGGCGACTGCATGCTGATTTTGTGGACTACCCCCTAACACCGTCTCAGAGTGAAAATGGCTTCCTGTGACGGGACAGGACAAACGCACAAAAGGAGCTGGGATCATGGTCATTTCACGGTGAGGCTGTCAACCTGTCAGGTGTTTCATAGAAGTTTGATAGTCGTGACTGTCTTTAATTGGTCAGACCCCAAGCACTTAGCTTCCAATAGGCTAGGAAATAGCAGGAAGCTGAAGAGTGTGGGTCAGTAAACAGAGCTCCTGGGTGAGGCAATTCCTGGGCAAATGGCAATCTGCCAATCGGGAACAGTCATGCTCTGAGTGACCGTCGTCGCTGTCCAATCACACACTCGGCACATGCACGTGCTCCCTCCCAACGACCCCTGACCTTAAACACTTCCAAAGGTAGTGGGTTCTGCTCCGCCTCAGCACGCGCCTGTGCCAGGGCCTCCTGCCACTCGGGGGCGCTCTTCAGACTCCGCAGCTCTGTGGGGAGACAAGAGGGAGGACAGCAGGATGGAGTCAGATAGCACCCTCAGTTGCAATGCATGGATACCCTAAAACTAGATATGTCAGGAGTTTCTTCTGTAACTGAAAACACTGCATTTTTCATTAGATCTTCGGCACCTGTATAAGCCGTGAAGTCTGTTCTACAAGACTTCTGAATGACTAAAACACGGCATGCCCTGTATACTACATAACAAACAGGTCCTGGAGCCTGAGGGCAATGTTTAGAAGATCAGGGGTTTATATGCTCCCCTCCCCCTCCAGGGCCTTGTGTCGATGACTCAAGCATATATTTTGCAGAAACACAATTAGAGGAATGGAGAGATAAGACATTTAAAAACTCTGAAGGCTATGACATCACTGTGCGCACATCATCCTTCTACCCTTCCGCTGAAAAACGTCATATTTTTTTTCCCCTTTTCCTGATGACCTTCATGATAACGACGACGAAGAATCCATTTGATTCAGAAATGAGGAACAACAAAAGTGTCTGGTGCGCGTCGCATGCGTCACGGCGGTCCGTGGATCCCCGACCAGCGCCAAACGGACATGCAGAACTCCACAGAACTTCCCAGAACAGACTGAGAACAGACCACATACACGCCTGGGGGCCGGAAACGGTTCCTCTGCGCATCAGAAAGCTTCCCTTGTCCGATTAAAACGCCTGTGTTACCATCGGCAGGGTCAGACCACACGGTTCATGTCATCGCAACTTGGGACATTCCTGGCTAGGTCACCGGGGACTAGGACTCTTCTGGTGATGTCAGAACACCCCCCTCATAACAAGAAAACAAAAGCAGTGGCAGTGAGGTAAGCTGCAATGTAAACAATCCTCTCTGTGTCTGCGTCACCCCCAACAACCACAGTGCGGAGTAGCCGGCTCTGCCGCCGCTGCAAATACTCCTGATCTAACCAAGATCTTATAGCCTAAAGAGAATTATATAAGAGCAGTTGTAAGATTATTAAGACTTTTTATTTGTCCTTAGTTCATAAATCTTAAACTTAGTTACTTTACATGTACATCAAGCTAATTTACTGTCAGAGACAATTTGAGGCAACATGTTTTAGTGGCAAGAACTTGTTTCAAGACTGCACAGTAACAAATGCTATCATACTTAGGACTTAAGTCAAGTCACATTATTTATTCCAAGAACTTGTGTTGTCACCATAAACACATTTGTGTAATTATTTACAAGCAGTAAATACCAATGTTCCAATACAGTTTTTTTGTCCTGTAACTGAGTGTCAGGGTGCCTTATTCATTGTTCAGTTACGATGACAAGGCGGATAATGTGACAACACCAAATGGCATTCTAGCCATTATTACTGATGTTTTATGTTGCTCTACCTTGGTGGTGTTTTAAGTGAATGTTACTATTTTTAGTAACAACAAAATATATTGCACTTTTAAGAAAGCAATTTGAATAAAAGCAATTTGACTGAATAAATAATTGTTGACAATTTTAATTGTGTGCTTGATTTTAATTTCTTTGCCTCATTTTAAGACAAACTAATAATGACAACTTGAATTGAGAGGAATCGTCTTGTTTAGTAGCTCTGGTTTTAAGATTTTATCACTCAAATTAAGAAAGAAGTAAACAGTCATCAAAGAACTGACAAGCCAGTTTCGAGTTTATTGTATTTAGTACAGTGCTTGCAATTTGTGTTTCACAACTTATTTCAAGATATTTTGCACTTTTCTAATGGCAAGATATTTTTTTCCTATTTCAAGAAATCTTACCAAGTGTAAATATCTTACTGCACTGGCAGATAATGTCACTTGTTTCTGGTCTTTAGCATCTCAAAATAATGTTTTATTTCTTATATTTAGATTTCTGCAGTGCCCACGGCCACGTTTCTTCTGCAGGAACGCCAACAGCACTACATCCGGCCAAGGGCACGTGAGAGTAGCTCAGTGGCTTTGGCCTCTGTGCCCCTAAACAAAAGGTTGTCAAATCCTCAATACAATAATCATATGTCCATTGGACCCTTGAGCAAAGGCCCCACCCCCCAAAAAGTGTTCCAAGGCTACCTGATAAATGGTTGACCCTACACTTTGACCCCCAAGCGTCACCCTCTCCAGTTTGTGTGTATATTTCAAAGGAGAGCATGATGGGATATGTGACAACTCAAGGATTCCAGTGCAAATGGCAAGTAAAAGCATTATCAGGTTAGTGGGCCACCGCAGGCCTGCAAACCGGGCCCCAGGTTTGGGCCCTGTCTTACCAGCAGGTGGCTCCATGGTATAGTGATTCTCGTGGCACCAACCCACTGGCCGTAGCCGTATGTCCAGGTAGAAGAGCCAGATGTCATGGGCGCCATCCTCCAGGCCCACATAGCGCAGACGTAGCCGGCCGCCCGTGTTCTCCAGCACCTGCACCGTCCAGTACAGGAAGGGCTCTTGCATGTCCTGGAGCTCCACGAAGGAGCCTGCTGTGATCAGGTCCACCGTGTTCTTCCCACGCATGGGCTACGGGGATAAATGACAATGGCACCTAAAGATGTTCCTTTATTCACCTCAAGGTGCTCTGACCCAGGAACCCTGGAGTATTGCTCCAGAACCAAAGGGCATGTGGGAGGAACTGAAACCGCATTTTTAATGTGAGGAATTGTATTTCAGCTTTAAATACAGTCACTCTAGGTCTGACCTCTACAGAAGCATGCTAGGTTAGAGGTTATAGACAAGCTAGTCCACACCTCCTGGAGGAGGTCTGAGTATGGTTATGGAGACCATGAGGCCACTGTGTCCATCTGACTCCCAGACAACACATGCGAAACAGACAGAGCCCAGTCGAGTTCAAAGACTAGAGGCCTAGCAGATGCCCCGCTGATACTAATGTTCAACTCTACAGGTGCATGTGTTGGTCCCATCTGAGGCACCACAGTGGGGACTTGTTTCTCAGCGTTTCCTGATGTATGACCCTCCCATGTGTCATGAGAAGCACCTGAGGGAACCAACTCTACCTCACCTCTAGTGATAATCTCTAAATATCTACTTGCACGCCTTCAAGTCCGGTACTGAGAGTCCCGCGGCCAGTGTTGTGTGGTTAGACGTGAGGTGTGTGTAGGAATATGGTGGCCCAGTGGGTTACTCACGCCTTCCAGCAGGTTGGCAGGGGCAGTCCTAGCACCAGTCAACTCCTGGATCAAAAATTCAGTCCAATGGCTGTACCGCTCCTTTATAGCTTCAAACAGAGCAGGTGACAGCATCAGACAACAGCACAACCACCCATTTATACATGCAGCTCACCACAAATTATTTTTAAGCGGCACAAACTGACAAAAAAATAAACATTAGTACAAGCAGATGCGTGAGTTCTATCGGCTACTCAACTGAGTGTGGCGAGTGAGGCTTTCAGCATAAAGGACACTATGCCCTTGTCAGCGTGAGAGGGGGCAAGATTTGGGCCCAGGATGGGGGGTCCAGGCCCCCAACCCATCACTCGCTCACATGAAATACATAAACACAGCTGGTGTCCGTCCCACCCCCCAAAGAGCCTCCTACTGCCCAGGGATCCTTGTGTGAATTAAACAGCTCATCCTCCAGTAGCCTCAACAACGTGCTGATGTATAATTCATGGAACACTGTGGGGCTGTGATTGGGTTTAAGCCTGCCGAGAACATGGCAGAATAGCCCTATCACGGCAGAGGGCACCCCTATATCCCCACCCCAAAAATCCTGCACCTGCTCTGTACTGCCCTGTGCTTCACACCCACCTCAGCCTGAAATCCACACTTTAGACATAAACTTAGTGAAAGACCAGGTTCTGCGTTGAGGAGACACTTTCTTGTGTTTCCTCTTTCTCTCTCTCTTTTCTCCTCACTCGTTTCCACAACTGCATTGGTCTCTCAACGAGGAAATGAAGTTTTTTCGGTTCCCTTGTAAATTAGTCAACGAGCCATTTACAATGCGACAAGCGGCAGGTGAACAAACAGGTAATCTCTAGGTCACATAGGGTGTTGCATGCTTGACTTCTTATCTACCAGCTGTTCTGTAATGATCCACCTTGCTGGACATTAGCTCCCAAAACCTCAGTATTGCATCACCCCAAACATCAGAAGGTCCAGTGAAAGACGTTAAATACCTGGACTACTTCAAATAATACTTGATAATAATACCAGTCTTCTTAAACCCTCAGGTATAGGTGATTCCTATCCTGAAAACTCAGGATCAGCATTACATCCTGTAATCCCAAATGAAAGCTTCATCATCCAGGAGCAGTCTGTAAAGGCCTATACATTTCACTGTGCTGTGATTCGTTTCATTGCTGTGATTTTGTTCGAGTTGTATCTGTGTGGCAAAAGCTACCAGAAAATCACCCTGAATAAAGACAACAGCAAATAAAATAAATAACCATTTCAATCGCCGATTCTGTCTTCTACAGCCTGCAAATGACAAGAGCACATATCAAGAATGCAAAGATCGTACTCGCTTGCGTCTTGCTAATGTGCCTCCCACGGATGAACCTCTGCTGCAATGAATCATGGGATTGCTCTGGTTTGGCGAGGATGCGACCGATACATCCTTAACATTTGGGGCAGGGAAAGAACGACATCCAGGTATTTTTACCGTCCTCTGTACTTCGCTTCTTAGTATTGGAACTGGTCTTCAGCAATGGAAGATGACGTAAAACAGCTACATGAGAAAGTATGCATACTGATTGGGTGTGAGAAAGGATCCCCAAAGCAGAACAGAAAGTGAGGTAATATTTCTTATCCTGACCTTACTGGTCATTTTGGTCACCGAGCATTATGGGACACACTGACTTAACCACAGCTCGACTGCAACCTTAATGTTGCAGTCGTACGTAAGCAATACTTCCTGTAACTTCCCAAATGCAACACAGAATTTGAAACAAGGCCGCTGTGAGATGGTGGATAATAACCCAGCCAGCTATCCATCTGCTCATTCTCTGTTCTGCTTATCCAGCTGAGGAATGCAGTATGAAGAATAATAACAAAGCAAGCAACAGGTTCAGCTCAATCGAATGGTCCTGGACAGAAAGGTATGTTCATTGTTCACAAAACATCAGCCAGACAAGGGGAGCAAACTGG
Source organism: Petrocephalus zakoni (assembly GCA_026774425.1). Taxonomy (NCBI): domain Eukaryota; kingdom Metazoa; phylum Chordata; class Actinopteri; order Osteoglossiformes; family Mormyridae; genus Petrocephalus; species Petrocephalus zakoni. The sequence goes on along the minus strand of JAODKN010000001.1, from coordinate 7,600,638 downwards.
ACTCATTTTTTGCGTACTTTCGTCAAGTGATTTTGAAGGAATGCATGCTTACTGCTAATAGCCTCTGTATTCTAAATGTTGAGCTGGTCCATTAGGGGACATTCATTTAAAGGTTTGTGTTGAGTGGACAAGGCGTCCAAGATGGAGAGCCGTTTGTCCCAAGAAGGGCAAACCCTCTGAAATTCGTCAGTTTGCCTAGCCAACCAGCTTTACCAGACTTATAACGATACTGGCCCAGGGCACCTGCGTACCCAATCCAGTGCCAGCTGGATCAACGGCCTAGGAAAATAAATCATTTAAAAGTTTTGGAAAATTTACTGAAGCTTCTGAAAACAAACGTTACGCCAAAGAGCACGTGACCGAATCAAGTGAGTTGTGGGCTAAAAGTGGCCAAAATGCTATTTATTAGTCTGTGCCAGTGAGAACACTAAGCAAAAATGGAACAATGCCAATACAAGCATAAAAATGAAACTTCTTTAGTGGCAGAAACATCACACACAGAGCAAACTGAAGCAAAAATAATTATAAATGACGACAGCATCTGACAGAAGGCGCAGTGTATACGTGTGCAGGGTGCACACAGCGTAAACATGTACAGTGTCGTGGAAACTGCGGTTTCACGCGGCCCCTACTCCTCTGACTAAGGACTCTTAAAGAGGCTCCACCATTACAGAGAATTCGCTTCCCTCCGTTACAGAGAATTTGCTTGTTTCTCGCTCTCTCATTCCCTCCACTCCCTCTGCCTCTAGTTCCTGTCTTCAAATAAGTTCAAGAGCTGTATTGTCATGCTAAATTCATGTCCACATAGTCAAGGCGAGCTCAACAGCGTCAACGGCGCCCATAACGCTGCGAAACTTAGCCAACGGTGCATCTCGCTGAAAGGCAGCATTTCTCCATTAGCCCTCCTTTGCTACACTTCTCCCTCATCTTCATTCTTTCTCTCCTTCCCTCTCCGCTGAAAATCCCGGCGTGCATGCTGTGCGTTCGGCAGACAGAATATAAATCAGTGCACAACCTTGGGGGGGGGGGGCTCCCTCGGCGGACTCCCGCAAAACAATAAATGCATCGTTTATGTGCGCGGAGATGCCACTTGTTTAAGACGTCTCTCTGCTGAGCGGCAGGCAAAGCAAACATCTATTATGCAAATATCTTATGGAAATCTTTCATGCAAACGAGCGAGGACTGATTTCAAGGATTTATTTTTAAAGTAATCAGCAGCGTTAGGGGCAGGGCTGAGAAAAACAAAACATGTCAGAGACGTTCTGCTTATTCTGAGGCAACATCACTAGTTTAATTACTTCACAAACAGCCAAAGTAATCAAAAAAAAATAATAACATTAGTGATTTTGTAAATAAGAGACGTTCCCTCAGACGCTAAAACACATTAATATTAATACCGCCGAGTGCAGCAAGAAACAGCTTCATGAAATGCAATATTTTGGTGAGGGAGGGGGCTTATTCCCAGTGAAAATAAGCCTGGTAACCTCACTCCCCCCCACACACCCACGCACACGTACATCACAATCATTTCACAGGAGGCTGGGAAAAGCCTTCAGTGCTGCCATAGTAACTTCAGGAAACTGCTGAGTCTGTCACGGATGCCGAGGCCGTGAGAGGTCCCGTGAGATGCTGCTGCTTCTTGTGAAAAGCGTGGCTCGTCATCAGCGATCCGACGGGCGGGAGCTTCCGTGCAAGGCCTGACAGAGTGTTGCCATTTCTAAAGAAAAGCCCAGAGTTTGACGGAGGCAGGCGTGCCATTTCATGAAGTGCTGCATGGTTCTGGCACGTGCTCACAAGCGCGTGCATGCAGTCACAAACAAGCACTCACACTCGCACGCACACACACACACACGCACTCATACGTCCACACATTCGTTCAAACACCCTTGCTTGTTGGTGTCTTCAACTGACTAATATTAATGAAAATTAATTACCCCAAATCACAAACCAACAAAATTCAAAAACAGATTTAAAAATTCATGACTAACTATAGCTTTCCACCATTTTGTTCATTTGTTGGTTTTTCCCCATCACTGCGAAGTAGCCGCCCCAGCATACCCACACAGAAGGCGTTTGTTTAACAGGGACATCCGTTCTCTCAATTTTCCAGTCATTACTGGAACAGTTTCTAACACGCTGTCCTCGCAAGGAGAGGGAAACAAAACTGCACAAACACACAGCCATGTGCAGTCGGGTCATTGATAGAGTTCGCGCGTAAGACCCGTCCACGACAGGGTCATTAACAGAGCCGTTCCCGCGTAAGACCCGTCCACGACAGGGTAATTAACAGAGCTGTTCCCGCGTAAGACCCGTCCACGACAGGGTCATTAACAGAGCCGTTCCCGCGTAAGACCCGTCCACGACAGGGTCATTAACAGAGCCGTTCCCGCGTAAGACCCGTCCACGACAGGGTCATTAACAGAGCTGTTCCCGCGTAAGACCCGTCCGTAACAGACAGTAAACGACAAACAGTCAGAAACAAAGGAGCTTGCAAACAATTGTAGGCAAGCCTCAGTGAAGCCTCAAATCATTTGGGTAGCAAAGCATGGGGGTGGCTTTGCCTGCGAACATTCTGCTGTTGCTTCAGGAGGGCGCAGTCAGTGAGGAGGCCTGGCCTTAGGGGGCACGAGGCACCCAAACAACACTCAAAAGCAGATTTTTAAAAGGAGGCTTGGGACACTGTTTCGTTAAACCACTGTAAAAAAGACAGCACACACGTCCAGGTGGTCACAAGCCGCGCTGGTGCCTGGGAGATTCCAGCGACGTCAGACTGAGCGCACACGCACACTAACGCACTCGCATACACACAGCACACTGACCAGGGCCCACTAAGGATTAAGACACAGGCACCATTGCTGGATGCTTCACACTTGTTTTTTCACTGGATAATCTATTCATCTGCCGAAGAGGAAATGCGCTTTGCTTCATTTCATCGCCTTCTGCTTCTGTACTACGATGGGCTCTCTCTCACGCACACACACACACACACACGCGCACACACACGCACACACACACACGCACGCGCACACACGCGCACACACACGCACACACGCGCACACACACACGCACGCGCACACGCACACACACGCAAGCACACACTCACTCATCGCCCTCTGCTTCTGTACTACGATGGGCTCTCTCTCTCACGCACACACACACACACACACACACACACACACACACTTTCTGACTGGGAGAGCTGGGGATCTGGCTGCCAGGTACAAAATGCGTCACAAAATATAAAAAATTGAACAATGCTCACTCAACAGTCACAGCAGGCTTGCTGGCTCCACCGTCTCCAATTTTTCATTTATTTCACAGTGTATATAAATATATTTGGAGGAGGCAAATCCCCAAACACTTTACTTTGTGCAGAATCAAGGACGTCAGTCTTAACGAATCGTCGCTTCCTTATCTACCGTAAGCCGATTACCTCACATTCATTTACGAATCCCTAAAGAGACAAATGGTTACGTTTACAGGGTCTACACTGAGAAGATAGAAGCATTTTTCATCCAAAGTCACGAGACCAAAACAGAAAACACCCTAGAGTTCTGCTGCATGTATTCTAAAGAGCATAAATATCCTTAAACAGAGAATGACATCATAAGAAGGAGGTGTGGCATGTGAGGGAGTGTCAGGTGACTGGAGCTGAGCATACTGATTGGCTCTACCGGTCCCTCATGTAAAAATGCAGTCCATTCAGGTTGGTCTGCAGGCCAGAGAGGCTTATGGTGATCCTGCAGGCCTGACCATCCAATAGCAGGGCCTTGTGCTCTGCTTCAGATGTCTTCCTGACTCATTAATGCTAGCATCATTAGCCATTTCCAACGAGTCAGGAAACACTCAGCTCATATACGACAGAACCAGGTGGTTTCATTTGGAGAAGCTAAACCCGACAACCCTAACCTTCATCCCACAAGGACAGGTATTAGCATGAATTAGCATGAACACCCCACCACCCTCCTCCCCTCACACGGCACACACTGTGCCCCAAGTGTGCCCCTGACACCTTAAGCGCACTCTCACACGTGTCAGTGGCAAACAGAGTCTGCTGAACGAATGTCTAGGCAAAATAAACGATGACAGAGAGCCGTGCCCCACTCGTGTCCATGAGAGCCGACTGGAACTGGTTAGCCACAATGCTAACAGGGATGCACATGCAAGGGCTCTTATCAGCAATGTTGCAAGCGTGACGGGTCCAGGTCCAGAAGACCAAAAAAAAAAACAAGAGATCACACAGTGAGACAGCCAGACACTGGAGAGACATGCAGTACGGAGACGAAGGAGGGGGCCACGGGCTTCAAACTACAGCTGCGAGCACAGAGCCCAAAATAAGTCAGCAAGCATGCACTGTGTGGTGATGGCAGGCAGGAGGAGAGCCAGCAGCAGGCAGAGCTAGGCCACAGAGAGGCCTGCTTACCTTTCCTTAGGTAAACGTTATCTGAGAAAGAGAAAGACATAAAGGCACACAATGTAACACCGCCACGAGGATAGTAACCTGCCACACTACCAGTGTGCGAGACCAGCTCCCCCCCGTCCCCCCCTCCCTCGTAAAAGGGCCAGCACTGAGTACTGAACATGTGCCGACTTCCACCTGCAAACCGCGTCACACCATGTGACACCGGAATGGTCGGGGGCTAGAATCGAAATTAGATCTTGAAAGTGAAAGTGAAATTCATCTTTTAACCTACGTATATATACACACATGTAAGGGCCCTGCTGACATTCCTGCGGCCAGCAAGCTGCGGGAGGTGGGCAGTACATGGCGTCCCTTTTTCTGCCAGTGCTAAGGTTAATGCGGGTAGGGATGCAGACAGAATGGGGAGACAGGAGCGCACAACGCTAACCGTCACCCCTCTAAGTATGTCGTTAGTAGTGATTTTTGTTTTGGTTTGATAATATGCGACGATCTGGATAAAAAAAAACGGAAAACGTCTGACGTGAACGGTGACTAACATGCGAATCACTCTCATGTGCCCCATACTCACTCTCTGGCAGTCCTCACATCTGGGGGCGTATACAGGGGCGGGCCACAGGTACACAGCCCTGTCACTCACTGATTCCAGGCGTATCATTGGCTAATAGTATGGGTGGCCCCTCTGTACGAATTATGGCCCCTCTTATGCCCACTATGTTGAAAATCCTAAAATCAGCCCTGTTGTAACAGTACAGGTATAGACGCTGGACAGGGAATGTGATGCTGACGTCTCTCTCTCTCTCTCGGCCACCCAGCCAGTACATTTATACATCTCCCGAATCAATGTGGAGGATCGTTCTTCAACGAGAATCGGGTTACTTAAGAACCTCGGACTGGCGTCAGTCGCGACTTTTGCTGCGGCATTCGGTAGTTATTTTTAATTCCTACCAACGATCGAATGCACTTCCTTAAACTAAAATTAGAGGGGGGGCTTCCTTCCCCTAACACTGTAAGTGGCTCCAGGGGAAGGGTAGCGCGGTGGGGAAGACCGGGGGGGCTCACACTCACCTTCCGGGGGCATCAGCACCTTGTTGTTCTGGGTGCACCAGCCCACGGGGTGCAGGTCGGCCGTCATGACGTCGCACCAGAAGTCTGCCTTGCGTTCATCGCCGTAGCCACAGAAGCGCAGCAGCAGCAGCTGGCCGCACGTGGTGATGATGGTCGCCACCCAGTACGTATCCGGGTTGCCCTTATTGGCGACCTCCAGCTTCATCCCGGGCTGGAAACTACTCTGCAGGCTGATCTCCACCTGCAGAAACCAATCAGAGAGCAGTGTGTCATGGAGCGGGAGACACCCTATTGGCTGTCGCCAGGGCGACACCAACAAGGCTCAAATTAGAGTGAAGATGACACCTTGACAACAGTGAAAACACTGCAAAGTCCGCTTCACAGCTTCATAAATAGGTATGCACCTGAACAGGTGGGTAACGGGCACCCAGGCTAGCGAGGTCATCAAACTTCCAGGTGGGGGTTCGCTTCATTTACTTACTATTTAAAGACCTTCTGTTTAACCAAGACCAGCAGGAAAGAGCATGTGTGAGAGCACCTATCGGGGGGGCCAAGGTACAAAGGTCACCTTGGTTACAGGGATTTATAGTATGGATACCTAACAGTAGGGGGCAGTCACTGGAAGACAAGATAGACTGCAGGTGACCAACACATGATCAAAGAGAGGTTCTGATCCATTCCACATGTGTGCACTCTGAAGGTGCCTCTGAGAAGACCCGCGTGGGCCCGACAGCTTCAACCAAATGGGTACAAATCCGAAACCTGGCCAGGACTGTTGTTTCATGGACAACTGGACCACAGCAAAAAGTAACCAAATCAAACTGAATTTACCGTAGCAAATTTCTGTAGCATTTACAGTGAAGACTTTCAGGACTTTTACCCTGGAGCCATGGAAATCCCACCTGAAAATTCCCAGAATCCATAACGCGTCACTCAAAGATCGAGTATTATAAATCCCTTATAAATTCCAGCATATTAAATCAATCACATTAAAGCGACATAAGCCACAATGCGCAAGAGTCCCAGACGCTTAAAGCAAGGCATAACAACCTGGACCCAAGGGATCTCACCCTTACAAACCAGGATTATCAAACCCTGCTTTTACAGGTGATTCTTCCCTGCTGTGATGGACCTCACCCATGCAAAGCGGGCTGATTAAACTCTGATCATCATTCATTCTGATAGGTTTCCCCAGCATTCTCTCAAATGCTGCCCGTTCAGTACATATGTGCTCTGCGTTTACCCTTGGCGTCCATGTGCCAGCGTGTTGAGGGCTGACAGTAAGGGCTCCACATGCAGACTGGCCTTAACATTGCAGGTGTCCAGTGCAGCTGTGTCTTAGTACGGCACCGCTCGAGTTCGACAGCCTTGACATCGCTCTCTGCACAGGAGCTCAAAGAAGAAGCTGAACTACTGTAATCTGTGTTTGCACGTATCTAAGATCAAAAGGATCATTACACGGCAGATGTGTTAGCTTAAGCACAGTAAAACTTATGCTAATATAAGTCTCCTTACATAATGCTCCAAAAGGTGTAAGAAGCTTTGGCTGCATTACAGATGAATATGTTATAATTATTATAATGTGCGTTATCAGGCATGTGCTGAAGGTCCCATCCACCATTCTAAGGGAGCATCTGCACCATGCTGATATCCTCAGGGTCCTTCAGGAGTCTCCTAGGTTGTTGACTGAGCCTTAGAGGAGCCGACAGTCTCCACAATGAACAGGTTCAGAGCCACAATAGATGCAGGAACGTGCAGGTGCTGGAGACGGCCCGGGCCTCAGTGTCCCTCTCTGTGGTCACGTCCACAGGGCGGGACGTCACAGACACATTCGACGCTGGGCGACGGCGCCTGACTATGGCTTTCCATTAAAATGTGTGACTCTGACACTTCCTGTCCTGTTACGACTTTCTTTCTGTTACGAATTTCTTTAGTCAAAGTCCAGAACGAAAAAACTGGACTGCAGCCCATGAAATCAAAATGTTACAGACTTACTATGTTGTTTGTACAAACCAGCACTGCAAAAAATACTTAATAATAACGAGCCAACCTTTTAAAAAAAAAAAAAAAAAACTATTTTCCCAACATAGCCTAGGTTTTATTGAACCGATTACTGGAGTCTTAAAGCACTTTATATATAAGTCGCTCTGGCGAAGGGCATAAGCCTAATGCTGTAAATGTAATCAATCAAACCAAGAGCAATGAACCCAACACTAAACTCTTATAAAGTGTGAAGTATAACTCCAAGCAAACTAAAGCAAACACTAAACCCTAAAGTAAACCCTACAGTAAATATGACATTAAACAGCACACAGCCCTTAAGTAAACCCTACAGCAAACATTGTACTAAACCCTACAGGAAATACGACATTAAACACAGCACACAGCCCTTAAGTAAACGCTACAGCAAACATTACACTAAACCCTACAGTACACCCACCATTAAACCCAGCATATAACTGTAAAGTAACCCCACTAGTAAACACAGAACTAAACAATACAGTACACCCAACAGCCAACCCAACACTAAACCGATTACTAAACTAAGCACTAACCCCAACAGGAAACCTAAGTCCGCCCAGAGACTGCCAGGTGTGTTAATTTCAGAAGGAGGTGGGGCAGCATCTCAGCATTTTCCCACCCTTAACTTCTTCAGGGAAAGTGAGCTTGCCTTTAACATTTAGGGAATACTCTCATGGTGGCCTTTTATACACACGTTTGCGATGGTGCACGTGATAAAGGCGGCCTGGGGAATAACTCACATGTTTGAAGGACGTGTGGGAGGCGGCTACTGCCCCATTCTCCTCCAGGTACTCCTCCCAGTTGAAGTCCACCTCCTCTGTGGAGTCTCCATCTAGCACAGATCAAAACATTCACAAACAAGGCCATGGCGATAATGGGATAAAGCGTTAGCCAGCGCTAGCGTCGATTCGGTGGCGTGTGACAGAGTCTCCACCATAAAAAACAGCATAAAGCCAACGGACCAACGCTAGGGTCGCCTTTGTGAGCAAAACAGCCACAAAGTGAGGAGCATTTCCCACTGAGACCTAGACAGGTGGCCAGCCAATACTCAGTGGCGCCTTCCACAAGTATGCAAATACAGCAAAGACACGCAAATGCTAAACCAGCGATGATAAGGTACAGAATCTGACATGTATATATCACTGTACTTGCGGCGACTTCAGCCATCACATGCGGAGGCAGACGAGCTTTAAGACTTTCGGTGAGGGTTCATGCCACGTCACTCCATTGTGTACCTTTGGCTGCTTTCTAAGGCTTTTCAGGTGTGAAGGAACAGACAGTTTTCTGAGTCAACCTGGGTGCCTCTTATCGCACTGAGCCATTAAAAGTGACTTTTAAAAGTGTCTTTTGTGTGACTCAGACTTCTAGCTCTCAATAGATGCACATTTGCCAACTCAATCACTGAGCCACTGCAGCACGACCATCAAATGAAATTTTTTAATGTGCAGCGAATATTTCGATATAATCCCAGACCTGACAAGGATGTTGTGGCAGTTTGCTGGGGGACTGGCTAAATTTTGCTGAAGAATTTGCTTTTTTGTGGATTGTCAACATTCTGAAATGTTGTTTCTGAAATTTTGGTTTTATTTCAGGCCATTTTTTACTAGATTAAATGATTGAAGACAAAAAAATACAGATTTCTTAAGCATAAACGTATTCTTTTAGTTACAAGTCAGCAAACCATTTAATTTAAATTTAATTTAGTTGCATGTAGTAATCATACGTTGTTGTTGTTGGAAAACTTTCAATTAAGAGAGTGACTTTTAGAGCTTGGTTTCCATGGAACTGTTCAGGCCAGATTCGACCCTTTAAACAAGAAAATAATAATTACCACTGCACTTTGACAAAGACTAAAAGGAAGGTTATCAATTAATCAACCAAGCATGGTCTTATATTCAACAGCTAACTGCTGCGATTGGTCTGGGAGAATTAGGTGGGAGAAATGTTTTAAAGTTTAACCGGCGGATGACACTACCCGAGTAATGTATGCGTGATACAGAAATATGCTAAAATGGCAGCAACTTAAATCAACGTTTTTAGGGCAAAACTTAGACGTGAGAAAGCAAGGGGCTTGTGGGGGTGCGGGAGGATCATCCCCAAATGCGTGAGGTTTGGCAGGTCTGTAACCCCCTCCCTCTGCTGTGGACAAAGTCCCTGTTTCTTTTAGAGGCTGACGTGTATAGTAGTGCTGGGCGGTAAACCGGCTGTTTATTTTTGTTGAGGGTTGTGATTCGGAAAGAGATAAACGAACGCAGGATTTACTCAGCGGTGAAAATGGACAGAGAAGCTGTATAAGACCGAAGAATTTTTGCTGAAAAAAGTAGCCGTGTCTGTTGTCTGGAGATATTTCGGTTTTAAATGGTCGGATGTGGAATAGAAACACTGTCGAGCTAAGGTTGTCGCCGGATTGTTCACATTAACAGTGTAGTTGATTTACAAAAGAATATTTACTATTTACTATTTACTTTTCTAAGATTTGTTCAGTGCAATACAACTTTTGACAAGCACCTCTGGATATTTTACTAAGTCTAAATGCCTCTTTGGATGCTTGAA